>JBAMBP010003328.1:0-414234 GCA_037044515.1 Phortica magna | reverse complement strand
GTTTTGTAGCCTACTTGGTTCAGTTAGTGTATTCTCTATAATTAATTCATTTAAGTCAAAAAAATTAAAGAAAAAAAAAGCGAGTCTGAAAAAGCAAGTCGCTCACACAACGATTGTAATACATTTAAGGGAACAAATTTTATAATAATTTCTTCAGTAACAAAGTTCATTCAGGGATTTCAGTGATAATCTGACTGTTTGTTTATGTTTTTTTTTTTTCTTTTCTTATTTTCATCGCTGTAGTTATTTACAATCTCAAATAAAAAATAAAATTAATATTGATAAAACGTCTTTTTGGCTACTACAGCAGCAAGTGAATAACAAACACGTCAAGCAGCGTGAAAATATGCCTAGAGAAGTTGCAGAGCAGTGATGGTGATTATAATTAATTCAAATGGAACCCTTTTTCCTTCGTTGCAGTGAGTAAACGCTCCTTCATGATCTCTTCAGTCTGGTAGTCGGGCAGCTTGAGATAATGAACGCATGTGTTCACCGATGGATAACTGCCTTCGCCAGCATCGACTTTACGAACAACTGTTAGACGCGGATGCAAATTAGCGAGACCGCCGGGTGGCAAGCTGCTGCAACCGGTTGTAAATTGTAGAAAGGCTTTGCGCTCACGGCCAGTCATACTTAAAAGTACGTTAACAAAACGTAAAAATCCAGGACTGAAATGGAAAATAATTAGAAAATGTAACCAAAAATAGAGCACATAATAAAGAATTGACAAACATACCTGTCCTTTGAGTAGCCTAACTTGGGCTCTGTATAAGTCATTAAATCGTCATGAGTCCATTGCGGATGTTGTTCACCGCAAATCATCATGCGTGCCTCCGTGGGACTAAATGCGGCAAGCTTTTTCAATGGGAATACCTCACAGAAGCCACGATGGAATGCGTCCAACTGTTTGGCAATGCCATCTTGCAATGAAAAGTTCAACAGCAATTCACAATATTCCTCTAAATTGTTAATGTTGACATCAATAGATGAGCCATTGGTGACAAGATCAGCGTACGCATAACCATACACCGACGAGGTGGGCAAGTATGTGAAGCTGAGCGCCAGATCTTCGATGTTCACTTCAATGTCATTGTTAGTGCGTAATTTGAGTGATGCAATCCTATCACAGGTCTGTTCGGCTGTTAAACTGAGGTCCGATTCAATCGCCTGCTTGCGTGCAATCAATTCTTGCAAAGCATTGAGGAAATTATAACGTATCGGATCGATTTCTTTCAAATTTTCAATTGTGAGTATGCCGCCAAACCAATTCAATTGTTGATAATCTGTGCTTAATAGTTTCGAGCACGATTCAGCCAACTCAGAGTCTTCGGAGACAATCGATGAGGCCATTAGATCATCGGAACGTGTGGCAGAGCGTAATTTCTGTGCATTACGTGACAAAGCCTTGTTATGACAAAGCAATTGTAAGAATGAGTTTGATAGCGGCAAATCGACGAGACGCATGTCTTGTAGCACTTTCGCAATGAATACGCCAAAGAACCAAAAGTATTTAGCAGCTCGTTCACATACTTCGGAATTTTGTGGCAACGGCGCTGGGAAGAGGCCACGATCACGACGATTCACATAATAGCCAAGCGGTTTGGCGTGCGCCTCATCAACTGTGTCGCTACTTGTTGTTTGTGTATTGTTGCTGTCAGCGACATCCTCATCGCAAAGCCACATGCAAAGATCGGAACGTTGTAGTTCAGCAGCAACCTAAAATATGCAAGAAGCCAATATGAGATTAGAACTTTTGTATAAAAAACATAAAAAAAATGCATTGCTGAGACTTACCAGCGCATAAAATTCCAATGTTGGTCCCAAGCCGGTGCCCTCTTCACCCAAAAATTCGACCTCAAGCACTGACTTACGATTGCAGTGCACTTTCATGACTTGCATAGCCCATTCGAGTAAATCATCGTTGCGTGGCACTTTCACGCGTTCATGCTTAAGGCGTCCAACACGGAACTCATGCTGATCATCACGCCTTGGACTTAGTCCAGGCATGCGTTGCCTTTCCATGGTGACATCGCGTTGCGATTGCAGGCAAACGATGCTGCGTGAGGCGCCAAATGCAGTGCAATTGAAGTACAATTGACGCGTTTCGAATGGGAACAAAAACGGACACGATTGATTGAGATTCTCACACCAAGTGGGCAATGCGTTGCTCGAGAGTACAAGTGGATCTTGTATTTGTTGTTGTAATTTATTTGTAATCTTCTTGCTCATGAATAACTCTGTTGGCAATACCATTGTTGCCGCATTGCGTTCCTCATCATTGTTGCTCTTCATGATTTCATTTTGATTGAGCGCATTAATTTGCGTCAATAATTCCAATACATCATCGACCGTGCAAATAACATTATCCGTGGATGTAAAGCGTGCGCCACGTATGGGCGAATTCGGCGATAACGTTGAAGCGCCACTTTTCGATGAAATGACGGGCGTATTGGGTCCGTCATCACAATCCAAATTAGTTTGCTCTTGTACAACAACATCGGGCACAAGCTCACGGTAGACAATCGTGTAAGTTGGTTCCCAAACTTTCCGGAATTTATCGCTCTTATTCAATTGTGATGCCTGCAATAGTTCTTGTACGGCACGGAATATCGTCCAGTCATTATTATTGAGATCGATCTCGACATCGGGCACGCCGCCAATACCTGGGCCTCTTAACCTTAGCGAGAGCACCGGTTGTTGTATGGTTACATGTTCCGGCTGTTGTAGCGTATCGGTTTCCCAACCAGGCGCTGGAATTTCTAAGTCGGTCGTTTGATTTACATTCGTGCGACCAGGACGTGGATCAAATGCAGGTATTAATGCAGAAAATTGCCGTTTAAGCACAAATTCATCGTCCCATGATTTGCGTTTGCTGACACCAGCCAATCGATTTTCGAGTGTTTCATCGTCCATGAAAGTCAAAAGATTCCGTGATACCATAACTTGCAACAAAGTGTTCTATACAAAGAGACACAAATAAAAATAAATATGAAAAACTTTGCCATTCAAAAATTGTATGCTTCCACTTACACCAACTTCCTCATATTCATCCTCATTCTCCTCATCGTCGTTGTCCTCGTCCATATCGTCATCGTCATCCATATCGCCGAGCAAAGTTGGCGCACGGCAACTCTCCAAGAAATCTTCCAAAGAAACCTGCTCACTGTCACTTGATGTCGATGTAAGACTCATGGTCAGTGTTGGATTTATAGAAGGTTGAGCTTGTTGCGTTGAATTCGAATTTGCATTGCTATTCGAGGGCGCTGTATTTGCTGCAAAATGCACAACAAACAATTGAACTAAGAACAACGCAATGCTGAATTCAAAGCGAACTTACCACTGTTATTTGATGATAAACTTGGATAGCTTTGCGCGGTGCTTAGGAGACCCGAATGAAAGTTGCTCGACAACGCCAATTTGACCAAACTGGTGACTGAATTCGGACCACGTGGAAAGAATGAGCTTGTGCCGGTTGTCTGGTTGCTACGCTCATTTGCGGCGACATTTGTATTCATTGTGGCATTATTTTGATTCGTGCCTTGCGATGTGCGACGACGCGCCATAGCCGCAAAGGTCTCCAACAGACCGGTATGCACGGACACTTCCGATTGTGATGAGACTTCTGCGCCAGCGGTCGATGTGAGATTTGGTACACTAACGCTCATTGGATTAGGCACCGATGACGATGAAGACGCCGATGCCGAGGCCATTGTATCGGCTTTTTGCTGTTCTGAAATAAGTTTCTTATGTTGATGTTCGCAGCATGATGACGTTGGTAATTCATCTATTTGTTGTTTATCATGTGTAGTTGTTGTTGTTGACGAGATGATTTTATCAGCAGCTTGTATGGTCTGATCTGTTTGATCAGCAGCTGCTTGAACAACAACAACATCTATTGGCTTGGCCACGTTGCTTGTTTTGACATCATTTGTTGTTGTTGTTGTCAGCAAATTTGCGCCCGACAAGGAAAGTATGTCCGAGGAAAGTATATTGTTGGTATTATTGCGTATCATATCGACGCCATCACGCATCTTGTCGATCATCTCGAGCGCCTCGGTTGAGAATTGTGAGACACGGTGGCCGGCTGCGGTGTTTGTGGTACGCAGATTGACAAGCAGTCCCTTGGTAAGACTATTCACTGAGTGATTGCTATTCATTTTGTTGTTCACTTCGATTTTTGACGGCGGTTTTGACTCATCGACGCCGGCGGCGGTGGTGGTGTTGGCGGCCGTCAATGCGGCATTGCTTAGCAGGCTCTGCGGCACATATGTTGAGAGGTTCTCCTTAGGCGGCGTTGTTGACAACGACGATGATGTTGGATTTTCATGTTGTGTTATTTCGGCAACGCTTAGATTTTCGGCAATCGTTGCTAGATCCGAGACAATGCTGGCATTGATTGCTGGCATTGAGTTGTTGATGGCCGATAAATCGGTTATATTTTCACGTTCGCGCACCAAAGTTGATGGCGTCATGTTGCTGCCACCGCCGGTAGTCGTATTTGCACGCGATGTCTGCGCTTTGCTGCCGCTGGTTTGGCTGTCATTGTAGCTCGTATTGCTGGATGCTGTTGTCGTTGAGCTTGTTAATATTTGTGACTTGGCCGATGTAAATACATTCTCGGCAATTGCCTCGACTGTATGCTTCCAGGCTAAATTATCAGCGGATGCTGCTTGATTTGTTGGATCCTCGGGATTACGATTGATCTCAGTTGCTTCCGGCAACGATGGCGTCGAACTAGA
Organism: Phortica magna; assembly: GCA_037044515.1. Classification (NCBI taxonomy): domain Eukaryota; kingdom Metazoa; phylum Arthropoda; class Insecta; order Diptera; family Drosophilidae; genus Phortica; species Phortica magna. The sequence goes on along the minus strand of JBAMBP010003328.1, from coordinate 409,495 downwards.
TTTGCGCGATGTCAGCGCATTTGTACGATCCAATTTCTTGCTTAAGACATTCGACATTACGGGCACAATCGAATGACCGCCCTCGAACATAGATAAGTTCTCACAATTGGCCAATTTTAGGTCATATTTGCCTTCGGCGCCCATGCGATATGAATTACGGACGCCGTGATCCCACTTAACGTCAATCCAACCATTGTGTATCTCGCCAGTAACCGTGCCTTCGCAGCAGCCATCTTGATCCTCCCAACGCCAATCCACGCCACGCACAACACGTGCGCCGGTCGAAATATACTTCAATTGTGCACGTATTTGACGCCGTTCACGCCGGATTTTCGCCTCAGCCTCCTTGGAACTTTTGCCGATATCCTCGCAGACGGTAACGACGCGACCATAGATCTCAAAACCACTTAAGCTTAAATAATGTGTCTGACCGGAGGCATTGCGGCCATTCTGTTGTACACGTATGTGTCGATAGCCTTGACTCTCATCCACTGGACAGACTACAGGCCAAGTGGCTGTGCTGCCCGGCTCGACCAAACTCTTGTCATCCGTATGATTGATCAGCGTCACCCAATTGACGCCATCCTTTGATGCTTGCAACAACCAATTACGCAAAGCTGAACGCCCGTAGCCACGTGCATGACGCAATGTATAAGCATTGGGTATGATAAAGACGCCCAAATCAATAGCAAACCAAGCCTTCTTATTATCCTTTGTATGACAATTCACCGATATAGCATCACGCGACAAAATATCCTCCAATTTGCCATATGGCAGTGTCTTGCCCTCTGAACTTGTGATCTGCACTAAGCCGTACTGTGCTGGATTAACCCATTCGTAGGTCTTGGCATTCGAACCGATATAGAAGATCAAGCCCTCTTCATCAAAATCATAGGTATGTTTGAAAATTGTGCCTTGCTTCTGTTCACGTAACTTTTTCAAATAGAAAAATGATGTGCGCTCCATATCGTACCATTGCTTGGCTACCATCTTTAATAAATACTTGGCTAACTGACCGACCGTGGCCAATGGTTCCATTTTCAAAGTGCGTCCGGTACGATCAAAGAGCGTGGTCTCACACGATGCGCGTTCTAGCCGGAAACGTAAACGCTTTTGTAGTATCTGCAAGCCATAACCAGCGCCGGCCACATCATATAGAAAGACGGGCAACTTTTCAGAGCTCTCCAGCACGGCAACTAGCTTCTGCACCAAAATGCTGGCCGTGTTCTTATTCGATATTTGACGTTCATCATTGTCATCGGTGCTGCTTTCAGCTAGAATGCATTGCTTGAAGATGGCAATGCGTTGCTTATGCAATTTATTGAGTTTGCTGCGCGACAAGCCGTTATCCCAATAGTTCTTGGAGAGCACTGAGACAAGCGCTTGCACCAGCCCCGATGAGTGCATCTCGTAGGCGCTTACAACGCCATCTTCGTGCAACAACTGTGTCAGTTCCTTCAATGCCGTTTGCAAAGTGACCGACCAATTCGTTTGTTGTGTGCTGCGTTGTGCCTCCAACGAGTCCTCAATGTTCTTCACGATCAAAGTGAGTTGTGCGACAGCGCCGCGTGGCACGGCTTGTGCCGTTTTGAAATACTTATTGTATATTTCACGCGATAGATTCTTAACTTGTTGCTTTTGTATCTCTGTCTTGCTCTTAATGCGCTTCTTTTTGCCGGTAGACCAACCGGAAGAAAAATCGGGACCCAATGTTGTCTCCGCGGTGAATGTGTGCTTTGTGCCGCGGTTACTTTCGAATATAAAACCAGGCAAATCGTCCTGCAATATAGTCACTTGATGACCCTCTGTGTTGTGTATTTGCAGTTGATTTGGTTTCTGCGACTGCAACACCCAATTGCCAACGACCAAACGCAGCACGCTCACCGACGGCAGTATCGGCTGTGATGGCGTGCTTGGACTGACCGTAGAGCGTGCGCGCAAAAGTTTCTCCAAGAACTCGCCACGATTTTCTGCAAGCACAAAACAAAAATCGTATACAATGCGTTTTGTTTGAAAGTTATTAATTTACCAGAGCTATCATTGCCATTCTCGGGACTCCCGCTCGAATACATTGTCGCCAGTTTGCCGTCGAGTATAAAACGGAACCAACCATTCGAGCCATTTGACAATTCAAGCGCCGCGGCATCAGACCAAACATAGAGACAATCACGGCCACGGCAAATGCTCCACTCACGCCAGTGGTACGGCTTGCCTTGTAATATCTCCTTGGCATCATCAACAGCATCTTCTGTGTGATATGTCGATATATATACATAAACAATTAATATATAATATTTTTAATCTTACCGCTGGCAGACCGATGTGGCATGCACAATGTTGGTCCACATAGCGGCGATTGGGGTTCTGGCGCATTGGCGCTGTTATCATTCTCATGATCCGTCAAGGCTTGCACTTTAGCAAATACGCCAAGACGAGCAAAATGATCCATGAATTCGTCTTGAGTTTTGCACACAAGCTCCTCAATAATATTCAATATTATAATATGACCTTCGTCATCGTCCTGACAAATTAATATAATGCTTTAAAACAACAACAGGTTTCAAAATGTAAAGTAATTCACCTCATTATCTAAAACGCTGGCAACGACTTCAACCAACAAGGTGCCCAGATTTTGTGTGGCCACGACCGATGTTGTGGCCGTGTCTTTTGGCGGCTTGCATAGATTCTTCAAGACCGGCGGTTGTGCGTATTGCACCATTTTCTTGATTAGACCCAAACTAGCGCGACGCACACTGGCCAACATGGTGCCCTGGAATGTGCGACAAAATACGGGTAAAAGGAACATAAGATATACGGGCGCCATTTCGGGATCGCCACGCGGTTCAACTAGAGTGCCATCGTTGTTTGCATCTTTGTTGCAAAGTGCTTGGCCCGATGACATCCATTCGCCAGGCGATTGTAAAATAGCTGCCACCTCACGATGACCATCATCGGATCTTTCACGGGCTTTATCTAGCGGTGTTTTGCCATCCTCATCGCGCAGATCTGGATAAGCGCCATACTTGAGTAGAATTTTTGCAATGCCCGGTCGACCAAAGCATGCCGCATAGTGCAGTGATGAGCTACGCTGACCCTTGTTTACGTCAGCGCCTTTCTCACACAGATACTCGACCATTTCTAAAGTGCCAAATGCCGATGCCCAGTTCAATAAAGTCTGGCCAACATCATCCATGCAATTGACATCGATGCCGCCCGATTCGATAGCCTCTTGCAGTGCTTCCGTGTCTTTCGAACGTATGCAATCAATGAGCTGACGATGTGTACGCTCTGCATTTGAGTCATTACGACGCACACGACTGGTTAACTGACCCTGATGCGCATTCGCGCCCACGCGATTCAATGCCTGCCGGCCCTCAAAGAGCAACAACAGCAATAAATCGGCCAAACGCATACAATCAAGCACGCAACGTTCATCGCCTTTAAGCGCACGCTGTATCGCATCTGGTAGCTGTGAACGTAACACATTGTGTGTAATCGATGGTGAGCCTCTGCATAGTGTCGACAGCAACGAAATTGTCGTCGATATTGACTGAGATGAACGTGAAGATTCATTAGTTTGTATTTTATTGCTTGCGACGGTTGTGGCAACGGACGCAACATTCTCATTCGTTCGTTCGGCGTTGCCCGACGGAGCTGCGCCCGTGGCAGCACCTGTGTTGTTGGCTGCTTGTGCTGAGCATGTGCCAACAGCACCGCCAGCATTGCCGAGACGCTTCAGCAATTCTGTGACGAGCCCATACTCGGCAAGTGGCGCCGGATCAACCCATTTGCGTGTAAAACGATCGGCAACGGAGGCGAAACATTTTAGTGCGCCATCCGACACCATGGCATCTTCATGCTGCAACAATGTGCTTAAACTTTCAACGCAATTTTGTATACTTGGTGAATTGGGTTCAACTTTGGTGCACAAACGTGACACAACAGCCATTGCCGAGTGCAGTGTGTCTTTATGCACTTGGGAACCACAATCACGTATGAATGTAAGGACACAGTTGAGACCACCACCTTCGAAAACGGCGCCAGCTTCGCGTGTGCAAATCAATTCCAAAACTTTAATGCACTGTTCAGCCAAATCGCGTGATGTACGCGACGACAGATCGGCAACGACCAAACGATTGCAAATCGCTTTAATAGCGCCATCTATGGAGACAATGCGACGTGTGCATTCCGCAGACACATCTAAGTAATATGTTATGGCGCGCGCTGTCACTTCCAGTACATTCTCTGGCGCCAGTTCATCGAGAAAGATCTTACACAGTGCTGGCAGAAATGTTCTCGGCGGACAGCTAAATTAGAAGTACATTTTATCACTAAAACAAGCGAAACTTACATGATCATCGTTTAATAGCATACCTTTCAAAACAGCGATCCACATTGTCGGACATCAGCAATAGCATACACAGTTGTTCCAGTGCTATTAACTGCATGTCTCTTTCATCGCCCTGCCCCATGGACAGCCACTCCAAAAGAGTCTCCGGATCAACATCACCCATCTGCAAATAAGGGCAGCAGCAAAATTTTGATTTTTTTTTTATATAAATAAATTTATTTTTTATTTGTACTTGTCAATCATTGTTTCAAATTAATTTCAATATCACATATACATAGTTTTTACCCAATTTTGTACAACTTTCATTTAAATTAATTTTCAGACGTTGTGACGATGTAATAAAAAATATTTCTTTATAATAGTTCAAATCCAGACATAAAAATCATGGCAATACCGATTTGCCACAATAACAAAGTCTACTGCCATTCGAATTACATACCAATGTATACACAAGTGTTATTTCATAATAATATCGATCTGTCACCAACCATCGGTGAGTGATTGAATTGTCAACAGACAGACTGCCATTGGAAAAAAAAAATGACGACTTAAAATAGCAACGTGAACTGCTTATTGGTTCTACGCGTATAATATGAATTTCATAACTTCTCGACAGCTCCGCAAAATCCACTTTGACTGATTCATATTCCATTAAAAAACAAAAAAACATCATAAAATTTGAATAATTTGATTTGTTTTGCCAATACAATTCTTATTTGCTTATATGTATACATGCAATAATTTAATACATTGACAGAAACTTATATGGCACTAATATCAATTTAATTTGCAGAATTCCTATGGGTACCGTTTGTCTTTTTGAGAGACATACATATAATATACATATGTATCATATGTATTTATGTATATGTACATGAATGTAAAACCTGTAGTTTCTGCATTTCCATGACGACTTACAATAATTTCTATAGCTGACGTTGGGCCAAAAAAAACGGAATCATTTCTCAGTTGCCCAAAAAGAAGCGCAATCACAAACACATGTAAGACCTTTTTTTTATATAATTTGTAACAAATATATCACATGTGTTTGTGTATGTAAGTGAGGTATTTACTTTGTTCACGATGTGATGATTTGCAAAATTAAATTACATACGTTTTCACAATTATTTTTCAAAGGTTTTTTCTTTGTCTCTTTCATATTTTTACTTACCTTTAGAAGTGTGTGATTTTCTTTATTTTTAATTTAGAAATTATTCATTTTATCTTCAGCACGACATGCTTAAATATGACCTTTCGCATTAATATGTATTATTTATATAGGCCGAGTTGGGGCGAACAACTTTCACCAAACAGTTGGATATCTCACAAGCGCCTTTTTACAGGAGTTCAAACTTCTCAATGTTCATAAGAAAAAAAATTGATTTTTCCTTCTTTATTTGCTATTAATCAAATTGCGTTTAATTTTACTTCTTATTTCCGATTTTACACTTCTTTTCACACGACACACGACCACCATTAAACGGTTCAGAGTTGCAGTACGCAACCTAATTTTATTGATCGCAGCCGCGTTTATTGCATAAATCTATTATTTCCGTATTTAGCTCTGTTCGTCGCAAATATAATTATATTTTATTTAAATAAATTATACCTATTCCTGGATGAAATATATAGTGAATTAGATGTCTATAGGCAAATTATGGGTGGTCAATAAACGTATTGTTAGCGAAGGGTAGTGGAATCCGTAAGTATTTTGGCCGAGAAACGATAACGAGCCAAATTTGCACAAAAAGCGTCGCTTTTGGCGTAAAGGCGTCTGCTGTTGGGGAAGAAGAATCTAAGGCACCACTCATTTCAATAACCAAGAAATAGTAGAACAGGAAAAACGTCCAGTGAATATAGCGCGACATAGAGCAAATCAATAATGCGCCTGCAGTGTCATTAATTTCATGACTCTCTCATGCCGCTCACTCAATATTTTTTATGTTATGTTCGCCTATGTTACTCAGGTCTCACACAGCACATAGATTTAGAATAGCAGACGTCTGTACAGTGTTGCCAAATTGGTAATTTTTCAGAATCGACGGCCAATTTTTTGGCGTTTTTTAGATTCTTTGCATGTATATTTACTTGATTAAATTTTGTATGCGTGCTAAGAAAATCTAACCAAATTACGCGACCGATTTTTGACCTCATTGCATTCCCAAAACCTCCCACCCCACAGGTGACATTTTACTAAGCGGAGTATTGTAAAGAACCTCTTCCCCCCCTAAAACGGTCATGTTTTTTTTTTTTAAATAAATAGCTTAATTGGCGGCCGGCTACTTATCTTACTTAACTACTACTACAACACACTTTAGGAGTACGGGCATACAGACAATAATGCCGAAAGATAACAAAAAATATTTGCATGCGAGCACGACCTAGCACTATTTAAAGTTCAATTTATCCCAAGTTCTGCGTCAATTCACTCCGCCATTGGTATTTCAGTATTTCTAAACTTGTGTTGCGATACACACCACAAAAAAATTAATCATACAAACGTATTTAAATTATTTAACTAAGATATGCGTTGATGTTGATATCATTGAAAAAATACAATCATATGAAATTGTCCAACACACATGTCTGCCCCTCAAACGAGGCATTTTAAGCACTGTTCTTTTTAGATAAAAGGCTATTCCAGGTAAATGTTTCGCAATGAAGTAGCCAAACTACTTATACAATTGCAGGTAAATATAGGACTGTCCAGTTCTTTTCGTACTATTGACACAAATTTCCACAAAATGTAACAGGAGTGTTGAAATAGCTCAAAACCCCTAGTATTTCATGGCATCATAGGCGTATCTAGAAAAGAGCTTAGTCTTCTTCTTCTCTTTGTTTTGACGCAAATGCGTCACTTTGGACACACAAGGGACATTTCATGATACTCTACTGACAGTCGAGTGAGCCAGGTATACTTTTTCATCAGTTCGAGCTCTTCTCTCAAAAAGAAAAAAACAAAAAACGAAAAAAAGAAAATAAAAAAATAAGTAAATATTAACCATTTTTTTGCCACCAAAGCGGAACATATTGTCGCATAAAAGAGTGAAATTGATATAAACAACGTTTGGTGGGTGTTTCAAACTAAAAAAAAATATATTACCAAATTCGCAGTCTTTGTTATTAATATTATACACACTGCGCCCAAAACTGGCTTGTCAAGGACAAATAAAACGGTAGTGAATCGACGTATTTATACATTTAGTGCGGAGTATTTTGTTTTTTTTTATTGGGTTTTCTTTGTTTTCGTCGCGAAAATGTCATTCGAAGAAGAATTGCCGGGCACTCTTGATAAATTAAAGATATCGCCAACATTGGCACAAATCAAATTCATTGACAGTCAAATACCCATCACATTGAATCCATTTTTCAACAATCCAGTCTGCACCGAACACAACAATTCAACCGAATCATTACAAACAATGAAATGCAAATCAATGCATCGAAGACGTTATCGTTTTCGACGCAAGTCCGAAAGTTGCTTAGATGAGTGCAAAGAAGCGGAAACCGTTTCCTTGGATCATCTCGATGTCGCAAGCAGTCACAACACACGTTGCATGCCGAGGCTACAACGGCAGCCGCTGAAGAAAACCTTAAACTCAAATGGTTCCAAAAGATTTTTTGCTGCGCGAACCCGTACTAAGAACACTGCACAATTGTTTGCACACAAAATGCAACAATAATCGCCGAACATTTGCATCTGCCGCTGATGATAAGAATAACAGTTCGATCGTAAGTAAGACCAATGGCATTGCAAACGTTCGCGACCTAATAAGCGAGTGTCAGAATCTTATTGAGCATGATTTGGATACAAAAGGTCGTATTGCGTCCATTAAAACAATTTGTCCACATTCAAAGAGCTTCAACACACTGCAGTCAAAGGATACATTGTTGTCAGCGAATGCCAGCAAAAGTAATGAAAGTATTGAAAAGCGTATTGTCAATGAACGTACAACAGCTACAGCAATCAAACTGCGTTCGACAGCAACATGCTCGCAACAGGCCGGAAGCGGTGCTGCGAATCCAAATAATTGTGATGATGTTACCATAAATGAGCTCGCCAGCTATTTCGATACAATGGTTCACATTCCTAAGAAGATGTCCTCAATGGCGGAAATGATGTATATATAAATTAAATGTCTCTATCTTTTTCTCAAGTTGTGAACGAACATCGATCAAAATGGTTATACAGAAACTTATATTTTTTATTTGCTATAGAAAACGTGAATGGAATAAAATAGTAAACATTTGATTTGTTCTATCTAACCCTCCGGATAACTCAACATGTTTTTTCATTATATTTCTAAGGCTATAAATGAATAAATTAACTTGTTTTTAATGTATTTATTACAGTAATTACAACAAAACAACACAAATGTGAATTTATTAAAATAACAAGTACATTTCAAATGTAACATCTAATTGTGTATGTAGTCAATAAAATGTCGGGAATTGTTCCATAGATAGCACCACGTAGAAAGAACGTGGACAATTTCAACTTATCCATAATAATCACTGTTCTTAATCATGTAATTATTTGGCGGGTCAAATAAATTGGTTCATTTTAAATTTACATCAGAATGCACGATAAATTATTCAAATGTTTTTTGTGAAAAAAAAGTTCTTTAAAGCGCCATCTCGCTTACACTAGCTAAACTAGTGTCTGAGGCTTGACTCAATTAAATTTTTTGAATTGGGTACATGAAATTAATCATCACATATAGGGTGCAGTTTGTACTCTCCGCCACCTATGTGACAGATCTGACTTTATCTTGAACAACAAACAGGGGATATTGTCTTCGCCTTTGTGACAAATATTGCAAGAAAATAACTCTGTCGTTGGTTCTTTCACGGTTCAGTCGATGTTATTATTATTGACATTGTAATTGTATTAAAATCAGTTCTCATAAAATTCGAAATTTGAATGTCAAGATGGCGCAAAACGAATTTAGTGACAGAAACGAAAACTAGCCAAAGTGGCATATTAGCTCTGAAGTGTCGCGCTCTGTCAAGCAAGAAGAAGAAATCTCGTAAAAAAAATGATTCTTAATGGGAGTTGCTCCCTTGTCTACATGGAGTACATAGTGACATAGGCGAATTCAGCCATGAATTCATGGAAGGAGCAAAAGCATGTTAATCATTAACTGAAAACTGACACTCGTTTAGTGTATTTATAGCTTTTAAGAAAATTTCAGATAAATATTTTTCTTTTTCAAAGTTTTGGAAAAAACCCCAAAAAAACATGCGCCAAGTCATTACCGACACTTCAAAAAAAGAACCGATGTTTTCACAAAAAGAAAAAAATCGATTAAATCGATGTTGTCATCGATTTATTGGCAGCTCTGATTTGCCGTGGTCTCAGTGAGAAATTCCCAAAAATCAATTTCCAATTTCCAGCGTAAAACAGTGCAATTATCTTTATTTCAGCAAGTTTGTTGTGTATCGCTGAAGCAAATAACAAATAAATAAATAGTGAAAAACATAAAATACACAAGTTACTAAATAACCGTTGTGCGGCCTAACTAAACCGTACGTTTAAGTCCTCGAAGCTAGAAAGACTAGAGGGTGTTGGCCACTAGTAAGCGAGCAACACTTCATTTACAAGAAAAGGTAGCATTTATTCTGTATTTAATTTGTGTGTGTGTGTTATCTAATTGCGTGAATTAAAGCATAATAAGAATGACAAATGTTTATTAATGACAGAATATTAAGGAAAAGTGTAATGGCCGAAGAGAGCACTGCAGCGACAGGTGGCCAAGCGTCTGGTGGTATTGGTGATGCGGCCGTTGCTGCCCATCCTAATGCCGAAGTTATACGAGGCCAAATCTTTGAAGTTGGTCCACGCTACAAGGATTTGACGTACATTGGGGAGGGCGCCTATGGAATGGTGGTGTAAGTATGGCAAATCAGCCCAAAAAAAATTACGCTCATAAATGCTTCTTCTTATCAATGGTTGTGTATGTGTTTGTTATTTTTTTTTTTTTTTGTTTAATGCCACAGTTCTGCCAAGGATACCTTAACAAATAAGCGTGTTGCTATTAAGAAAATTTCACCTTTTGAACATCAAACATACTGTCAACGCACTTTGCGCGAGATTAAAATCCTAACGCGATTCAAACATGAAAACGTAAGTTGTAAACAAATGATTCATAACTTAAATAAATGTCACAACATGAAAATTTAATTTTGCAGATAATTGATATACGAGATATTCTGCGCGTAGATAGTATAGAACAAATGAGAGATGTGTATATTGTACAATGTCTAATGGAGACTGATCTATATAAATTGTTGAAAACCCAGGTAAGGATGCAAAAGTGTTTTTTTTTTTAATCATCTATTAAGCAATTTCTTATCAATAAATTAAGCTGAATGCAAAAGTGATTTTACTAAGTAAAAAACATTTATAAAAAATATTTGTCTATTTCGCCGCTTGAGTATTTAAGCATAAGGTTATCACGCTTTGTTTTTGTGTTTCTTACTTTCAGAGGCTGAGTAACGATCACATTTGCTACTTCCTTTATCAAATTTTGCGTGGATTGAAATACATACATTCGGCAAATGTTTTGCATCGAGATCTCAAGCCGAGTAATCTACTCTTAAACACAACATGCGATTTAAAGGTTTGTACAATTTTTTTTTTGATTTTTTTTTCTTGACATTTTCAACAATTTTTTTTTGCCGTTTTAGATTTGCGATTTTGGTTTGGCGCGAGTAGCAGATCCAGAGCATGATCATACGGGCTTTTTGACAGAATATGTTGCTACGCGCTGGTATCGAGCACCTGAAATAATGCTTAATTCAAAGGGTTATACAAAGTCAATTGACATTTGGTCGGTTGGTTGCATACTTGCTGAAATGTTAAGCAACAGGCCAATTTTTCCGGGCAAACATTATCTTGATCAACTTAATCATATATTAGGCGTATTGGGTTCACCCTCACGTGAGGATTTAGAATGCATTATTAATGAAAAAGTAAGTTTGTCGCAATATTAGTTTTTTCATAATAAATTTATTTATTGTAATACTTAATAGGCACGAAATTACTTGGAATCGTTGCCATTTAAGCCAAATGTACCATGGTCACGGCTCTTTCCAAATGCCGATCCGCTTGCATTGGACTTGCTCGGCAAAATGTTAACTTTTAATCCACACAAACGCATACCTGTAGAAGAAGCATTGGCACATCCTTACTTGGAGCAGTATTATGATCCTGGCGATGAGGTAAACTAAACGATGTACTATTAAAAGAATATGTACGCTAATGCCATTTATTTGTAGCCCGTGGCTGAGGTACCTTTTAGCATTAGCATGGAACTTGATGACCTACCAAGAGATACGTTAAAAACGTTAATATTTGAAGAGACACTTAAGTTTAAAGAACGACAGCCAGATCAGGGGGTATAAGTAAATCAAGTGAAACTAAACACACGTATATATATATATCAATAAAAGCATTTTATTTCATTCACTGTTTTTTCCAATTCTCAAATTGTAGCCAACATTTTGGTCATTAATTGTGATTTCTATTATAATAATCTAAATGTTTTGTCATTTGATGGTTTTAAAATTTTGTATGTGCGAAAGTAAACAAAAAAAAAAAAAAAATTATAAAATAATAGTAAACGTATTTAAATGTTCTTAGGAGCATCGATTTTATTTATCAAGTGTTAACGATCTTGCACAACCGTTGCATTGTTGTAACAAATTTCTCAATAAAAATATTTCAAACCAAAAAGATGACTTTTTATTAAAAACATTTTAAATGAAGGTGATTTTGAATGCTACCAAACGCTTATTTACCTATATTTAATTTATTTGAAATTTTAATGACTTGATGTTGGTCGAAGCAAAGATATCAGGTATTAAGGTGCAGAGCACAAAAACCGTTGCTTCTGACTCAGCCGCTTAGTTAGTCAGTCATATAATAAACAAAAATGCATATGTACGTGCGACGTGACGAATCGAATCGAGACGTCTGACTGACAGTCGACGCAAAGATTCAAAAGTAAAACGAGAAATAACCGAGAAATCATTTCAGTTATTTATAGCGCTTCCAGTAAATTGTTTTTTTTATGACAACTTTTGAATAATGCAAACTAAAATACATAACAACAAACGTTGTTTGAAATGCGCATCAATTAACATTTTTGGCGACAAGTTTTCTGCAATTTGTGACATTTAAACTTATACAAATTAACAATTTCCTTTGTTTTATTTGGCTGCAAGTTCATTTGTTATATAAATTTTATAGGAAAACATCAATAAATTTAATTGTATAAAACGAAATTTGAAATCGACAGCGTACAACTGCTGAAATCTACTTTCGGCTACATTTTTAGTATGTACCCTTGATATTACTTAGAATATAAGTTAGTTCAGCATTGATTAATTCGACTAAACAGCAATTGGCCAATTTTGGAGCAGTCAAGGCAACTCTGCCAATATTATTATCAACTTTGTAATGATTCATAGTGCTAAGTATGCCAACTAAACATAGGCGCGGCCAGTATTTAAAATGCTTGTGTCACAGCAAATGGTCTGGAATAGCTTGAATTGAATTGACTTATAGCTTGGATTGTTTCAACCAAACATATGCGCAGTTAACATTTCTTCAAAGGCAAATGCGCCTCTTTTAGTACATTTCAGCTTCTGAAAGCGGGCGGGTGAGTTGGCGGTAGCGTACGGCGTTCAACTTTTGGCTCGCCACCTCTCCGTTCCTCGGGAAGCGTTCCACAAGCTCAAATAAGTTTTCTCGGCCAGTTAACAAAAACATCGGTGAAAATTAGCTTGTTTATAACAGCTGTATGGTACAATTCAATGATTTTCTTTGTTTGTTACCATCAATAAGTCAGTGGGTGTAGTTATTGCACAAATCAAAAGGCTTGGCTAAGTGTAAGTAATGATTAAAGTGCAATAAACATGCATGTCTTATCGTTTACTTTGAGTCATCAACTTTTTTGGTTTTTTAAATTTTTTAGTTATACTTTGGATTTAACAATACTGAATATTTACTGATTCAATGGATAACGAGACGGCAGTCGTCGCCAAGTTTAATATATATGCGATTATTACACGGCATGCAGATTTAAAGATTAGTAGTGAAGCGTTGCGCGAAGCCGAACCAAGTTCGAATAACACAAGGCATTTGGGCTACCAGCCGGTCGAGCCAGGCTCACTGGTCAAGGTGTTTCAGACGCCGCGTGAAAGTGAAAGTAAAAAGTATATTGTACAGGTGCTAGACTTATTGCGGCATGGTTTGATTTATGAAAATCTATACGAGTGTCCCGAGCAGTATGTCATAACAATAAGTGCCGAATTATGGCCGTTTGTCATAAGTGTACGGCAGGAGTATCGTTTAAAACTGATAAATAACAAGGACCACTGTCAGTGGTTAACTTATCTTAAATTGAAAGATCTAATCAGTGTTAATGGCGAGCGGTTCAAAAAACCAGGCACGCGTTATGATTGCATTATACGTTACATTGGCCCAGTGCAGGAATTGAAGTCTGTAGGCTACTTTTTTGGATTGGAACTGCTGGTACTGACAGAGATATTTGTGTGCAAGCAGTTGGCTCGATATTAAAATGTTGCAAGCACAAATATTTTACGTCTTTCATATATAAACTTTGACTCCTTTTGAGTATTGTTGTAAGCCAAACCTTTGTAGTTATTTAAGTTAAACGCATCGAGCCAAACTTGCATGCCACAAACGGTTTTTAAATTATTTTTAAATGATAATGATTTTTTTCTCTAGCATATTGATCAAGGCTACTCGCCGCAGTCGGAGGATATACCGTTTTCCATAAAATACATTGAATGTGATCCATCGCTTACTATATTTACAACGGCTGAATGGATAACGCCAATACCAAGTGATGTGAAGAAGAAGTTCTCAGCGCGTCAGCTTATCACCGATACAATCGGGAAAGTCTGTACCGCCATTGCGCCAGTCGGTTCGGGTCTTGGGTTCAATGGTACATCGACAACAACTTCAACCGCGCAACGTAAAGACAAAAAATTAAAGCCAAAAATGGCAACTGCACAATTCTATGACGAACGTACGCCAAAGAAAGAGACAATAAGTGTAGGGGACAATAAAACGACGGAACCAAAAGTATTTGGTATTGTACCGTCCGAAAATGAGGATTTCAAACAATCAGTTGAAAATTACGAGAAAACTGTGGAACGTCAATACAGATTGCATGGCACAACAGATAAGGCAACGCCAGCTGGCACACAACAACAACAACCTACAACTGTGGGCATACTAAAACACCGACGCACCCAATCAACAAGTGGTGGTAGCAAAGATCGGGAAACTGGCGTTAAAACGCAATCGACAATAATGAGCCTCAGCGATAGAGATTTAGTTGTTATAGATAAAGCTGATATACGCGAATCGACCAAAGATGAGACAAACGTTATTGTTGTCGACAAACCCATCACGGATAATGTCGACTTGGCTGATCTACTTGGCAGTAATTGGCCTAAACAGGCAGGCGGCGCTGCTGGCATATTGAATAAGAGCCAAACAGTAGCCGTTGCTGAAGCAGAACAAGATGTTGAAATGCGTGATTGTAGTAAATCACCAACACCAGTAGCAACTCTAACAACAACAACACATGATGACGAGCTTGCCTTAAATCGTATTAAAAATACAACAACCAATGGCATCAGTAAGTAACACTTTGCTGTTTAAATTTAATTACAGTTTTAAAAATCCCAGGGTTGCATTCAACGCGATCGCACAAAGCATTACAACATTTTTCATTTTATTGTCGAAAAGTTATTCGAATTTCGAAAAGAAAACGAAAAAAAGTTGCAATATTGTTTTTGTCGTTACGCTTTTGCAGATTTAGCACCTAAACAAGCATAAATGCAAGTAAAGTTCATGCAAGCCGAAATAAAACAAGAAAATTACTTACTTAATGAGTGTACATGAGCCGTGTACATTTGATATAACAGAAATAAAATAGATTATTTTTAGAAGAGGTGAGCGAACCTAAAATGCGAAGAAGATTTTCATTTGCCAAACAGCCTCTTGTGTGTGCGTAGACACAACGCATTCATGTCTCGTCGCTGGCTGAAGTGCCGAAAAAAAGTGTAATTTTTTCATTTTGGAAATTTTCTTAACTATTAATAAAAACAATAAAAATGGATTGGAATGAAGCAACTGTTTATAATAACATACCACTAACGGTTTTGGAACTCTTTACGACGACACACATGCCGGCTAGCAAAACAGGTCGACTGATAGAATTACTTTCACAGAATTTGTTATTTAATACATCACATTGCACAAATGTTTAATAATGCATATGTTTTTTTCACTTTATAATAGATTTGGAACCGCCGTTGCTTGATGTGGAGATAAAACAATTGCAAGAAGTTGACGGTTTGAGTGTTGGTTCGCTGGTCGAAATATTGGTGCCCGAAACGAATGACGATCTATTTGGTGTAATACGTTGGATTGGTTTGCCGCCCGGCGCTGTTGGTGTCTTAGTGGGCGTAGAGCTAGAAGAAGAGCAGATGATTAAATCATTGCAGACAACAGATGGCAGCTACAACGGCTATCGGTAAAAAGCACGCAAGCTAAAGTTCTGTTTTCTTTTGTTTTCATATTTTGTTTAATATATATATTTTTGTCTTGTCTGTATTTCACAATAGTCTATTTCAATGCCCAGAAGGGCGCGCCGTCTTTGTGTCACCCGAATTGTGTGCTATTGATAGAAGATTTATTGATACAACGGAAAGCGCTGCAGGCGGCAGCAAAATATCGTGTGAAAGTCAAATGGATGCAAAAATGTTTGGGCACGTCGATTGTCCACCAATTGCGGGCGCTGTGGCGCCATTGAGTAATTATTTTATTATTTGTTTATTATATGATTAATGTTATATAACTTTCTGTCATATGTTATATGCAGAAATTTATGGTTTCGAGGATTTGGACGGTATTTGTGGCAAATTCAAAGGCATACAAGGACATCACAATTCATGCTATTTGGATGCAACTTTATTCGCTATGTTTACATTTACGAGCGTCTTTGATTCACTGCTTTACAGATCGCCCGATGCGGAGGTGTGTATATTTACAGCTTCTATTCTTAATTTTTGCATACTATCCTTTGAATTCATTTACAGGATATAGAACATTATACGGAGGTGCAGAAAGTGCTGCGCGAGGAAATTGTTAATCCTTTGCGTAAAAATGCTTTTGTGCGTGCTGATCGTGTTATGAAATTACGCAAATTGCTTGATCAACTTAGTTCGGTTAGTGGGTTGACCAGCGAGGAGAAGGATCCCGAAGAGTTCTTGAACAGTTTATTGGCGCAAATAATGCGCGTCGATCCATTTTTAAAGGTAATGTCGCTTGTTTCATATAAATGCTATAATAATTTACTAAAACTTTTCTTTCTTGTAGTTGAGTTCTGGTCAAGATTCATACTTCTATCAGCTTTTCGTCGAGAAAGATGAGCGTTTGACTTTTCCCACAGTGCAACAATTGTTTGAACAAAGTTTTCATTCTTCTGATATTAAATTGAAAGAAGTGCCGTCTTGTCTGATTATACAAATGCCACGCTTTGGCAAAAATTATAAAATGTATCCACGTATTTTACCATCACAAGTACTCGATGTCACAGACATCATTGAAGACTGTAAGTGCACAACAACAAGATGACGATAAAAATGAAGATTTTAAATATATGTTTATTTTTATAGCGCCACGTCAGTGCTCAGTCTGTGGCAAGTTGGCTGAATACGAGTGCCGTGAGTGTTTTGGCAGTCTGCAAGGCGGCGCTGGCCTTGAATCCACAGCTTTCTGCCAGATATGTCTCAATACGGTGCACATGCATTCCAAAAGGTGTGTGTATTGTAGTTGGCTGATGAAGTCTAAATAAATAATGATTGCTTTTTCCTTTCAGAACCAATCATACATCTAGAAAACTCACGGTGCCAAAAGATTTCAAAATTATGGCCGAGCATATGATCGTGCCGCGTTTATACATGGAATTGTTTGCGGTCGTTTGTATAGAGACTTCACATTATGTGGCCTTTGTCAAAGCAGGCTGCGGCCCTGATGCGCCTTGGTGTTTCTTTGACTCAATGGCAGATCGAAAAGGTGAAAAGAATGGTTATAATATACCTGAAGTTATTTCGGTGCGTGAGTTAACCGATTGGCTGTCAGAAGATGGCGCACGTGCTGTAAACGAAACGTCGACCAATGATAAAGTTTTGCCAGAGCATGCGAAACGTTTGTTTTGTGACGCTTATATGTGCATGTATCAGAGTACAGATGTTATGATGTATCGTTAGTTTAAGGTGTTATACTTTATATACATAAATATATATATATATATAATTATTAAAAAAGTATTTTTGCAATAATCCAAGACACTTGTTTGTGTAACGAGTTATATTGTAGACCTGCACGTCGTATGCCTAATATTTGCTACTTCAAAATGTGTTGAAGAAGTATACGACGTGTTTCAAATTAATATACAATAAAAGAAACATAAAATGTTTATGATTCTCTTTAATAATTTTTCTTTATTCAAAGTCAACTGCCATTTGATTTTTGCTAAAAAAATAATAGTTTGGCAACTCTTTGTCGCAAGTCCATGAAGCTTTTGGCAAGCTTTTAGCATGCTTTCGCTGGCAGCTGTTGAAATCTCTCTTCTAATCTCTGCTGTTATAAGAAGAAAAAAAAACGGAAAAAATCTGCAATCCTCCAAATAAGAGTCGAGCAAAACTTTCAGTCCCGGATTGGTTGTTGCTGGGTAAAGTCTTCCCAAAAAACTAATAACGGCAACGTCGGAGCTTCCGTTTTGTTTCGGTAGAACTGTATATTTTTTTTATACATATTTAAGGTTGTGATCTAATGTGCTGGACGAGCATATAACGGCGCGTCAAGGTGGACAAAAAAAAAAAATATTTTAAATTAAAAAAAAATCTTTGTGATAGTGTATATTATTTGCCGTTAATATTAAAAATAAATAACAACAAATCT
Organism: Phortica magna; assembly: GCA_037044515.1. NCBI lineage: Eukaryota > Metazoa > Arthropoda > Insecta > Diptera > Drosophilidae > Phortica > Phortica magna. The sequence goes on along the minus strand of JBAMBP010003328.1, from coordinate 391,133 downwards.
AAATAAAGTATAATATATATACATGTATATTCGAGCAAGCATAATAACAAAATGTTTGCCTGGGTGTGCGTGATTCAATGAAACAAAAAAAAAAAATCAAAAAAACAAAGAGACAAATATAAATAACAAAATTAAAAAAAAAAACAACAAAAAAATTATTAATATAAAATATTTCAATGCTGAGCGTATCAGAAATTATTGCAATGTTCTTTTCGACAGCAAGTGTTGCGAAAGTGTGTAGTAGAATGCTTAAAGCGCCCAAGAGCATAAGTGTACAACGATAAGGAGGAAAAGTGTATGTAATTTGTTACAAAGCAATTAAATAACACCTTTTTTTTTGGGAATACCGTAACCTCACTGGTTTTCTACTTTTGCTGCTGCTGCTGCTTCTTCTTCTGCTGCTGCTGCTAGTAGGGCCGTTACTTCTGCTGCTCCTGCGATTTTCTTGACGTCGCATGTGCTTGTGTGTTCAGTTAGTATATGCGTATGTGTGTGTGTGTGTAGAAACACGAGGCTTTGCCAGGCGCTAAGACATACAAATTTTCAAGCCAAACTAAAAACATTCTTATTTGACTATTTTGGCGTAACGAAACTTACTGAATAAAACTTCCGGAAATGTTTCTTATTTTTTTCCATTTTTTTTTTTTTTGTATTTGTAACATTACGGAACTTTCATTCACTTTTTAAGTCGTTGATTTTGTTACGTTACGGTTGGCATTTTACACTTTTGTTGTTGTTGCTGTTGTTGTTGTTTTTGCTTTACAAAGTCAAAAAGTCTAGCAATGGCATACATGTGTAGATTGAAGCTAAGCCAAAGTCATACTATTACATACGCCAAAGTAGCGGCAATACTACAGCACCAACGGCGGCAGCCAATCAAGATTTAAAACAGCGAAATTTGTTTTTACGGTTTGTGCAAGAAGAAGAAGAAGCCGATGAAGAGTGGGCGACTGAATAAGCATTCGTACGTACGTTCGTACGTTTGTTCGTTTTGCCTGTCGTTCGTTTAGTCGGCCGCTTGCCTGCCTGCTTGCTTGCTTGCTCACTCGGTCGGTCGGTTGATTTGTTCGTGCGCGCGCTCAGCCCACTGGGCGCAAGTGAGTTTTTGGCGCTGTTAGCAAAAGTTGAGACGTTGACCGACTGACTTGTTCTGCGTTCTGTTTATCAAAAGGAATACAAAAAAAAAAAATCACACACGCACGCACTTACACAAACAAACACAGCAATACAAAAAATGAAGTTGGCAAATGTTTTGTTGTGTTGTGTTCGCTCATTTCATTTCGTTTCATTTCGATTCGTTTCGTTGTGTTTGTTGTTGGTTTGTGTGTTGTGCTGTGCTGTGTTGTGTTGAAAATAGAGTACGTCAACTTTTTTAGGTGTGGGAGGTCATGACTGAGCCTACGACTACAACAACGACTACGACGACGACTACGACATAATATACGCGCAGCGGGATCGTACTGCTAAATATATTGCATGTCATGCGGTGGAAATGTTCATATAAGTCTTTTTATTGCTGCCTATGTTTCGATTTGAGTGAATTTTGGGTGTGATTTGTGCATTTATGATTTTCAAATCTCAGCACACACACACACACACATATATAACTGTGCTAAAAACACGCTATAATCACAGATAAAGCTATAATTAGTTAGCTGTTTTTTTGAAAATGACAGAAACATAAGAATTAAGTAAGGCACAACTTGTAAGTTTGTCATTTATCACTGCTTAGCGTTGGAAAATATGAGTTACACTTCTGTTTGCAGTCAATGGATATGCTTTGATTCGCTTAATTATTTTAAAAGCTGTAGCGTTTCAGTTTTGCTTGCAATAATTTAATTTTCGTATATTTTTGTCTCATAAGTTGCGAATTATACAAAATTAAAGCACATTTATTATATTTAAAATATATGTAGAACGTAGCAACACATGTACGTCATCATTATCCTTAGATTATACAAACCATTCAGTTGTAAACAATCGATGGCACTTCTTTCTTAGCTGTGAAGTGAAGGACGCCGGTACAACTTTGAACTTTCTTAACGACACAAAAAATAAAAAAAAATATTTATATATAGAACAACGTCGCTAAAAATATACACTTTTATATTTATATTATTACTTTGAACCCTATCTTTGAACAAATAAAAATTATAAAAGTTGCCGCTAAGCAGAAAGTTATAAAATGTCATGTCATGTCTTTCCCAAACACTTTCGAAAATATTACGGTGCGAACATAATTGCATGCGACTTCTTCATTCCACACACGCATTATGGTCATGTCAGTAAGCATGACCATTACAGTAAGATCATTAATGCAGTAACTCACCTGCTGCGCCTTAATTTCACACGCATCGTCACGACAGCAAGCATGACCTTAGAGCAGTGACTTCCGCGTCGCTCCCCATATTCTCCTCACTAGCATAATTGCGAGCTCGCACGTGTGCTATGTAAAATGAGAGAGAGGCAGTGACGGGCAGCCTTAGAGAGAGCGCATGTGGATCAATGGGTCTCAATTTTGTAGCAGTGAACAAGAGCAAGTGTTTGGCTTGGCGCAACCAAGGAAATTTGAAAAGAAGAAGAAGAGCATGCAATGCCGCAATATCAAGTATACGAGTATTTAATTAGTATTTGTTTTTTTTTTGGGTGTAGCAGCTGGTAATAAAATATTCCTTTAACATACTTTTAGGCGCCAAATTAGACATTGGTTTTTAAAGCTTTTTAAATTATAATATCAGTATTTTTCAGTTTTTTAATCAATTAGTCAAGGAAACTGTTCTTTGTCTATTTGAATGGCTTCTTAAACATAATCGTCTTTATCACTTTTGCTTGATTAACCTTACATAAATTTACATGTGTACATTATTGATGTGTGATGTGCATGTGCATTGAGCCTTTGTTTTTGCTGTAAGGCAGTTCGATTTGTGATTAAACACGTTTTGCCTTCAAAGACACTTGCTTTTACACATGAAAACGCTTAGCCGCATAATGCAATCAAAAGCTTAGGTAAGAAGAATAGAATAAAAACAAACAAAAAAAAGATCAATAAATAAATTTACATGACATGCATTTTAAGCTTATTTACAAAAAAAAAAAAGCAAAAAAGAAAAGAAAAACAACGGAAATGTTAAATAATGAGAAAAGTGCTTGTGCGACCTTTAAATAAATTTACATGACATTCAGATACTTTTATAGCGAAGCGTTCTTGTTGTTATAGTTCTTGTTCTTGTTTTTCGCTGCGGTTGACTTTGACGGCTTTGAGCTTGTTGGTTTTGATAGAAAGAATATAAAAATTTAGTTGTTTGGCTTCACTTAGTTTGCTTAAAGAACTTTCGTCTTAGGCCTTGGTGTTTGAATGCACCTCCACCTACCATGTCGAGCTGCCAGCAACAATTGGGAATAGCTTCCGTTTTAGTCGCCATTGTTTTTTCTGCTATAAGCAACATTTTTTTCCAAAATTATTTTCACAGTTTTTTGTAGCATGCATTTTGAAGAAGACAAAGTCAACAAAACCGTACAGAAATTCCGTTAGAAGTTTCCGTACTAATAGTTTAGTAACGGCTTCAGCATGTTAATATGTTTTTTCAGGTTTTTTAGAATCAATGATTCGGAACAAATTAAGGTTTGATGATATATTTCTTGGGAAGTTTTTAAAAACCTTTTTGAGATACAATTAGGTCCATTTCAAGATTCATAATATTTTGGTTCTTGGCTAATGTTTTTACGTCTTTAATACAATTACACTTTATGACTTTATGAATATACATATTTCCCGTTACAGAAGTTACAAACTGATGACGAACCGATATAGTTACAATGGTGATATTTCTAGTCGCCAACACGAATGCCGCTGTTCAGGGCAAAACGATACCAATTTCCATCACAACGTCTCCACAATCATGAATATGGTTGATGCTGTCTAGTTCGTTTGTAAGTACTTACACATATACAAATTAACTAACTTAATTCTTGTTTAAATAAGAATTTTCAAATGTTTGCAGCTTCATATTTCTCCGTCCTTAACGAGCTTTGACTGTAACTCTGCACACACACACACACTTATACACTTGCACACACACACACGGACACACACATATATACACACACATAATTTTGGGCGTCTTCCTTCCAACTTTACAACTCTTAACTTAAACTTAACAAAATAAAAAAATAATAATAAAGAAAGTAATCAAAAAATCAAAATCAAATCTACAAACTAAGTAATATGCACGCCAATGCATCGGCTGATCGTGGCGGCGGCGGCGGTGGCGGTTCATGGCGTCTGCCGCCAGATGAGACGCTACAAGTACAAGATCCCAAACAGAAGGGAGAAGATTTCGATATGGAAGAAGGACACAACTGGCGCAGCATAATATTCTCACTTTTAGTAATAAGCTTCGTCATTGCGGGCATTATAACCGCAATTTATTTGCTCGGGTAAGCAAACAACAACAACAACAACAACAACGACTTGCCGGCTTATACGCGCAACAGTCAAAGCGACAATATCGACAAATTCCAGCGTTTCTAAAATTACGTACTCCTATGTTACTTAGCTTATGCATAACACATACATATGTAGCAATTGAATGTGAACTTTGTACTGATTTATGTGTTGTAAGGCTAAACGACACGTAGGCGTACATTATTTTAGGAACACTGGAAATGTGACTGTTGCGCGAATAGGCCGGCAGTTAGTTGAAAAGTGAAGGAAACAAACAATAATAACTGTAATGGTTAATGTTAATTGCCATTTGTAGCTATGTGGATGAATTGCTTTATTGGTCGGGTCGGCGCATGATACTCGACGAATACTTGCAGGGTGAACTGACGCCAACACGTCTGCAACCGTCATGGATAACAACGCAGAAATATGTCTTTCAATCGGATGACGGCGGCTTAGCAATATTAGATACAAGTACAAACTCAATTAATACGCTAGTCACAAATCATACAATACGTCAATTGAATGTGCGTGGTTATCAATGTTCGCATGATCTTAGATATGTACTATTTAGGCACAATGTTAAAAAGGTACGTCACGAATTTTACCCGTCACGAGATAAACTCATTATAGCATTTTCGCTTTTGCAGATATTTCAAAAATCATTTACTGCGTTTTACACAATCTATGATGTAGAAAACGATCATCATATGCCCGTTAAACTGAAAGATGCTTCGAAAGTGCAACGCACACGCTTACAATACGCCGCCTGGCTGGGTAATACAACATCCCTTGTGATTGTTGTTGATAACGATATTTTTCTGCGACAATCACCGACCGATGAGGAACACGTGCGCATCACGTCCAATGGTCATGAGAACTACATATATAATGGCGTGCCCGATTGGTTGTATCAAGGTGTGTACCGTTTTTCTTATATACTACAACTAGGTCGTCAAATTAATATTTAAATGACATTTCAGAGGAGATCTTCGAAAATCCCGAAGCGATTTGGTCTTCTGCAGATGGTACACATTTCATGTTTGGCCTTTTTAATGATAGCAAAGTGGGGATGATGACCTTTCCGTGGCTTGCATCCGGCGCAATTATTGCGGGCAGCGGTATGAATTCCGGCAGTTCCTTTCCGGAGACAAAGAACGTACGCTATCCAACGCCGGGCACTGCCAATCCCGAGGTGCAATTGTGGATTGTCGATATAACGCATTTTACAAATATACAGAAAACTCCGTTAAAGCCACCGCCCTCTCTTGATGGCCAGTAAGCGAAATTTATTTATTTTTAAAAATGTTTTCGTTTTTCAAATGATGTATCACTATTACAGCGATTACTATCTAACATCGGCTGGTTGGATAACCGATCAGAATCGTCAGGTGTCCATTGTATATATGTTACGATCTCAAAATTACAGCATAATAGCAACTTGTCTCGTTGAAAATAATTGGACTTGTACGGAGGTAAGTTATTGATAATTACTTACAATTGTTTTAATGTAAAAAATTATGCCCAAATCTATTTAGATACATTCTGAACGCGCGCCGGAGGATGAATGGTTGGACATACTGCCACATCCTGTTTTTACACCGGATGGCAATAGTTTCTTGCTGTTGGCCAGCGTGCAAGAAGGCGGTCAAGATCATTTCACACACATCAAGCACATTACTATAAGTCAGCAAAGAATTTCTGTTATTTCACATGGACGCTATGAGGTATACACAAACACATTCAAAGCATAAAAACTCCGGACTTATTAATTATTTTTTTTCCAAACAATTAGGTTTTGAAAATTTTATGCTGGGATACGGTGAATCATTTAGTCTATTATTTAGGCACGCAAGAAAAGAAACCAGGGCAGCGACATCTTTATATTGTTAAAGATCCCGTACATGATGATACCAGAAAGTGCGTGTTTCTTAGAAAAAAAATTGTTTGCAATTCTTAACTTATTTTTTTATACACTTTCAGAACGGAACCTCAGTGCATTACATGTGATTTAGGCGAGGCTCTATGGAGCAGCCGTTACTATTATGTCAACTGTTCACACTTTGATGCCTTTATAACTCCCTCATCGTCGATTTCCACAAGCATTGGCATCGAATTTTATATATTAGAGTGCCAAGGGCCCGGTTTGCCTGTTTCGGGCGTGCATATGCATAAAACGCATAGTCTAATGAAGATATTGTATGACACTCGTCCGTTTTATACCGAACGACTGCAAAAATTGGCATTGCCATTACAAAAGTCATTCGAGATCCCTTTACCACACGGCAGTCGCGCACAAGTGCAATTATTGTTGCCACCAAGTTGGCGAGAAGAGCTTCGAGATGCTGCATTTCCCGTTATTGTGGAAGTGTATGTATATTTTCAATGTATGTGTTTTCATTTCAATAATTTTGTATCTTCATTACAGTAACGGTCGCCCGGGTTCGGAGTCTGTCTCAGAGAAGTTTAAGATAGATTGGGGCACATATATGTCATCACGCAATGATGTTATCTATGTGCGCTTGGATGTACGCGGCGCCAAGGGTCAAAGTAAAAAATCACTTTATCGTCACCTTGGCGGCGCCGAAGTTCAAGATCAGATATTAGTTCTCAAGTTAGTTGACTCAATGTTCGTTTTATTTACTGTTATAAAAATAATTTATTGTTTACCAGGTACCTTTTGGATACAATCAGTTTTTTAGATGAAACGCGTGTCGGCATATGGGGCTGGGGTTATGGGGGTTATGTAACCTCAATGGTGCTCGGCACTCAGCAGGATGTGTTCAAATGCGGAATATCTATCTCTCCTATAGCCGATTGGCTCTATTACAGTAAGCATGACTTTTTGTGAATCTTATTTTTTAAGCTCATTGTTTCTGTGTTCAATATAGACTCAGCCTTTACTGAACGAATATTAGGACTGCCAGCTGAGAATTACAAAGGCTATGTGGAAGCCGATGCTACGCAACGCGCTCGGCTTATTAAATCCAACTCGTTTTTTCTGATACACGGCTTGGCAGACTCGACGGCGCCCTACGTGCACGGCGTACAATTAGCAAAGTCATTGACGGATGCCAACATTCTCTATCGGTATCAGGTAAGGTTTTTGGAGATTGTCCTTAAAACCATGTTTAATATAACTCTTTTATTCTGATAAACTATTAAAGACATATGCCGATGAAGGTCATGAACTGACCGGCGTATTGGAACATGTTTATTCCTCAATGGAACACTATTTCGCTGATTGCTTAAGTCTTGATCCGGACGATACGAAACCGGATATGGATCAAAAAATGGTCCCAGCAGAATAGTCGAGAATTCTAATAGCATGCTTTTTCACAGCTAGTAAAATAACACTTATATAGTGTAAACGTGACATAGGTTATAAAATAAATCAGGCACAATCCTTGTAAACTTTGTCAGTAAACTTTTGTTTAAAAAAAAAGAAGAAAAATAAGTTAGATAAGAGTGATTAGTAATTATACATATTTACAATTTCAATAAAGATTTTCTTTCAATTTTCCACAAGGCTTTGGTGGCAATAACATTTTCCAACTAAATAATTGATTTATTTATTTAAATTAAAAAAAAAAAACAAAAAAAAAAAACGAAAGACAAAAGACAAAAATTAATGCGAAATACCTGATTATTTTTCCATTATAATAATTATATTATAAATAAATTATTCATTTCTTCAAATGTACATAGCGCTTTTAAAGTAAGTTCGTATCAAATAATTTGACGAAAATAGAATTTTGAATTAAAAAAAAAAACAAAAAAAGTATCGAAAGAACTGTTTTCATTTATATTTCAACTGGCTTGCGTTTATTGAAACCATAAAGTTGTTATCATGATAATTACTCGAATAGTATTGATCTCGGTAACTGCACATGATACTGTTTGATGTTCGTACAAGTAGTCCACACGCGAAATGAGAGCTTTTCCCACTTTATATGATTGTCACTCTATGCTTGAAATGGTTGGCATCATCAGCACTCGTTACTAGGTTTAGCTAAGACAATGAACTGACTTATGGCACCTGTCATTTCAAGCGAACATCAACCAGTTTATCCGAAATAAGAGATTTGCTAGTATACTGACTCATGGCTCTTGAATTTTCAAGTGACATCCGCCAGTTGATTTCCAACCCAGATTTTTACAGCTCGGTTACCGCACTGTAAACACGAGGCTAACACTCTGCTAGTGCATGTTAACTGGTGTCTGCATGAATGCATTTAAATAAAATAAAATGAGTCATTCAGTTTGGAAATGACTGAATGAATTAATCTAGGTACACACGATGCAAACAATTTGCAGCAAGTTGATTGCTGCAATCAAATTTGCACGTATAAACACGAGTGCAACCGTTTTGCTGCAAACAAAGAACTTGTAAAATTTTTTTGCAGCAATATTTTTTGCTTGTCGTCTATACATTATTTTACCGTTATCTTGGTTGCATCAGCTGCTTGCTTGTTTGCATGTGGTGTTTGCTTTCAGTTGCAGTATTGCAGCAAGAAAATCAACATGTGGGATCGCGAGAAAACGATAAAATTAATTGAATTGTACGAGAATTATTCTGTTTTATGGGATGTCTCGTCAGCAGACTATAAAAATAAGCATAAAAAGCAAAATGCTTATCGTGAAATTGCTGAAAAATTAGAAAAAAGTGATGATGAAATAAAAACAAAAATTCATCATTTGCGCACTCAATTTTTACAAGAGGTGCGCAGAGTGAAGCAAAAAAAGAGTGGCCAGGGTACATCGGATAACTATACCAGCAAATGGGAGTTTTTCGATGCGCTTAAATTTATTAAAAATGACCACGGAAATAATTATAAAATTCAAAATTTGGTAAGTAGTACAATTTATTGAACATATCGTAGTAATTACTTATTTTATATTTGTTTATATTGCCATGACACTTCACCATCAGGCGAAACAAAAAAAAATTTAAATTCTTCACGTATATCTTTTGCTTCAGTAGAGTTTTGCGTACTTCTTTGAATTGGTATGCAGTTTCCTTCTAACGTCAGATCGTTACGCCAAGTACCTGGTACCACTTCTCCATCAACTTCATTGTCGAATGTTCCATTCGGAGCATATTTTTGTTTTGACTCTTTCCTGACCATCAACCAGTTATGTAATGCGCAAATTGCAGAGACAACATCTATTGTCTTTTCTGGCCCAAGTTCCAATGGTTTTCTTAAAACCCGAAATCTATTTGCCATTATGCCAAAAACATTTTCTACCACTCTTCTTGCTCTGGAAAGACGGTAGTTAAAAACACGATTTGGAGCTGGTTGATTTCTGAATGGATATGGTTTTATTATGTATCTTTTCAATGCGAATGCATCATCCGCTACAAGTACAAAGGGCACTTTTAGATCTCGACCTGGAAGTGGCTGCTCCTCAGGAACATTAAGTTGTTCATTTTGTAACGCAGACTACATGCGTTAAAAATTCCTCCATCAGAAATTCTTCCTTTGCCTCCTACATCGAAGTAAATTATTTTATAGTTTGCATCTGCTAACACCATTAGCGTAACGCTATGCGTGCCCTTATAGTTGAAGTAGGTACTACCACTGTTAGACGGAGCTTTCATAACTACGTGTTTTCCGTCTAATACACCGATACAATGACGAAAATTCCAAATACTTTGAAAATCGGATGAAATTTTAAGCCACTCGTTTGTAGAATTGGAAACCTAAGAAAATTCAAATAAATTATTAATATTTTGTTTACATTTTCATTTCATACTTGTTCACATATATTTAGGATCTAAGTGAAAGCGCCGTTAGCACAATATTTTTAGGAGAGGCACCATTTTCGGCTAATTCGTCAATAACAACAGATGACGTACCAAGTACATCCAAAGCAAAAAAAAGAAAACGTCACGAGAAAGAATTTAAGGACGAAGATCTGCTTATTAAAAAGCCAAGCGCTTTACTCGACAAGCCAAAGGATGACCATCAGGTGTTCGGTGATTTCGTTGCATCTGAGCTCAGATTGTTGAAATCACACCAAAATAGACTTCTGCTTCGCAGAAAAATTCAAAGAGTTATTTTGGAAGTATCGGAAATTGAGTTGTTGCATACCTAATATCGTGTACTCGTCTACCAATTCTCCAGTTTTTGGCTTTTCAGATGGTAAAAAAGTAAATGCATATATAATTTACATATTTACTTTAAGATATTCCCTTTTCAGGCATTCATATACAGCTCGACAAGACTCCGGCACAATGCTTGCAACCGTACTCACAGGAATGCAAAAAAGAAACATCAGAGAATGATATGAATCACCTGTAAAAAATTAAATTATATCAATAAACATATTAATTAAAAGTTCATAAAAATGTTAATTATATTTAATACATACCCGTGGCTAAAAAACGCAATGTCAGGGCTAATCGCTCATTTGGTGGAATCGCAGGACGCATTACAGTGTCTTGTTTAGTTATGTAGTTTTTTACTTTTTCTAGTAAAAAATTGAAATCACTGACTGACATGCGAAAAAAATTGTAATATTTTTTTTCATCGCCATTTTGTAGCTCTTTTAAGAGGTTCTGATGCACTCCTTTTTCATCTCTTTTGGAAATCCACTCTTTCACCCAACACTTTCTTTTTTTTGCAGACTCTAATCTTCTCACTTTTTTACGTTTAATTAAAATTGCTAATATAGCAATAGCAGCAAGAAATTTTCTTGCAATATTTGCATAGGTGTAAACATTTGTGCAAACTTTTGCTGCAAATTATTTTCAACTTGCTGCAAATTGTTTGCATCGTGTGTACCTAGTTTTAGAGTACTGATTCATCGTATTTGAATGAATTGCTTTGGAATACATTCATAACAGTGAAACTCATTTTAAACAAATTGATTAAGTACTCAGAATTTTGATTTTCTTGAAAAGAAGCCGACTTAAGTAGTTTTCCATTATTTCATGTTATTCCCTACAGATAAATGAAGTCTGTGTATGTATAGTTCATACCAAAAATTACCTAGATGGAGGAGAATAAGACTCCATAAGTTAATACAAGGTTTGGCGTATGCCGAGATGGATTTCAGGGGGATATGTGCGCAGCCATCATTGCAACAATTGCAATGTCGAATGTAAATAATAGTAACTTTGATTGGGCCGTAAAAGACCCAACAACATGGTTACGACTTTAAAGTTGCAAAAAATATCGTTTGAGGGTCCTTGCCCGCATCCATTAAACATGTAAATAAGAATAAGCTTCAATCTTGCCCAAGCTGCCGTGGTGTAATTCCACATCGTGCCAACAACTAAAGCAACAAGAGGAGGAAGTAGCCATTAACATGTTTATGACAATTGTCACTAAACAACCTGTGCAGATAACAATTTCGTGCTAACTCACTATCCTCCAGTTTGATGTTTTTCTACTTTTGATATTCTTCTGATATTATTATTTCTTAAAAAAAATTGTGTTTTGAATTAAATGCAGTGGCGTAACAATAGGGTATAAAGTGCGCGAAATGCCTCGGCTCCTAGCGGCAGAAAAATTTTAGCGTGGCTTAAGTCATTTCTTATTGATTTGATGTATGTAGCGTTGTATTCCAAGGGCCTATGTTTTGTTCCACCATTTTAGGTAAACTTATTGCGCTTTAGTCAGTTTCCATGGGAGAATAAGTGACTCTCTCTCACGAAGCACGAAAGCAAATGCGGGCAAGTGTGGTGAAAAAAACCTACTCTATCAATACTAACCTACTATGTATTGTATGTTAAGAACGCTTATGTTACCCCACCCACACACAATGCATAAGACACTTTAATGCTGATAAAAAATAAATCAAATTCTACGATAAAAAGGGTAATTTTGAGTTAAGTCAATATTGGTCAATTTGACTTTGAATACAAAGATATTTGAATGTCTGCAGGTCAAATTTAAAGATTGTGCTTTATTTGAGATGAAAAATGATAGTTCCATTTTTTTTATGTAGATATTTAAAAACATGTAAATATGTAGATGCATATTGGATAAGGCTCACTGGAGCTCAAACCACCCGGTTTGTTTATTGTTATGTATTAGACAGATTGCAAATAAGAAATAAAATTAAAAACAAACATTTTTTCAAATACAAACTTTCTTCGGTCTTAGAGTCTTAGGCTTGCCATATCAAGATTCCCGAACCGCCTGGCGTCGAAAGAATAACAGAGTGGGAATAATAATAATTTGACAGTGCCAGTACTGTCCTTTTTTGAATTCATTGTACCTAAGCCATGAATTGTATTTATTCACACTTTGTTGTATATATACTGTTTTGTTTTTTTAATTCAATAAAAATATTTTTTCTTCTACCGAAAAAAACATATTAAAAAATAAGGGCAATAAATCCTCCACTTTTATTATGTATATTTCGGCAAAGCGAAAAATTTTCGCGAATATATTCGTCGTGGAAAGGCGGCTTTACGCAGAACATAGGATGCATTGAATTTCGCTTTATTTTGTATACAAATTGTTTGTAAAACCGTTTTCCTAAAGTATTCTTGTTTATTCGAGTGGCCGGCCGAAACACTGAGCCAACATGGCTTGATGCCGGTTTAGCTATTCATATCGCCTATGACTCTTAATGTGCATCCAACACTTACGGCACTTGATAAGTCTTTAAAATAGACGTCAGCCATTTAAAAAAAGAAGTCTTAAAAATGGCCAACATTTTGGCCATCGTGTTCGAAAAGTGGCTAAAAAAGCCGAAATTGGCTGATAGTTGACAGCACTTACAGCTTTAGGATACACACAAAATTGATTTTTGCGAATTTCAAGGGGCGAGTTTGGAGTAAAGTAAATTTGAAGAAAAAATTAAAGAAAAAGAACAAAATATAAAATGAGTGATCAACGTGGAACAAGAGTTTATGTCGGAAATTTGACCGACAAAGTTAAGAAAGACGATTTAGAAGGAGAATTCACCAAATATGGTAAATTGAACTCAGTTTGGATTGCATTCAATCCGCCGGGTTTTGCGTTTGTTGAGTTCGAGCATCGTGATGATGCCGAAAAGGCGTGCGATGTATTAAATGGCTCCGAACTGCTCGGTTCGCAATTGAGAGTTGAAATATCAAAAGGCCGACCACGCCAGGGACGACGTGGTGGTGGCGATCGGGGTCGACGCGACTATGGTAGGCACGGCGTAAACAACAGTGGTGGTGGTGGCGGCGGCGGTGGTTTTAGACAACGTGGATCGAGTAGTGGCGGCAGCGGACGCTACGATAGGGGCTATAGCTCCGGCGGCGGTGGTGGCGGCGGTAGCCGTTCCGGCGGTGGTGGTGGATACAGCGCACGTGACAGCGGTAGCGGCGGCTTCAATCGACGCGACGGATACGGCGGCGGACGCGATAGCGGTCGTTATGGAAGCGGCGGCAGTAGCAGCTACGGCGGCGCACGCAGCGGTGGACAAGGCGGAGGACGTTTTAGATCGCGTTCGCCGGTTGGAAATCATCGTTTTTAAACAAACAAAAAGAAAATGAAAAAGTATGAAATTAAAAGAAAGAAAGTAAAACCAAGCTCATTTCTGACGCATGCAATTGGTTCAAACAATTGTTGTTTGCTTTGGTAAATGCTAAAAAATATCATTTTTTCATCCAAACTCATCCTTTTTTTTTTCAAGTAATGATTTTTACAAAGTATCAATAATTTAAATAACACAAAGAAATTATGTAAGATACTTAAGATCAAAGCAACATATTTTTAAACAAAACATAAGAGAAGAAAAACAAAAAAAAAAGAAGAAAGAACGAAGTAAAAGTTATCTTTTAGTTCATTCAAAGTCGTAGAAGTATACACACAACCATCATTCTTAATAAAAAATATTTACGTGGTTTACGTGAAACTAATAATTTTGTAAAATTAATGTTTTTAAAATGACTTTCGGTTGGTCACAACTTTTTTTATACCATTTTTGCGGTTAATTAACAAACACACACGCACACACAACACACACACACACACGAAAACAAACAATTACAAGCAACATTTATTTCAAAAATTTGTTATATTTCCAACGCAGTTCATTACGGTCCGTCCTCCGCCTCTGAACTTAGCCACCATTCGCATCGCACTCTCGTCACAAATATATAAATATACCGAGACAAAAATGCCCGCAGGATTCAAAAACAAAACAATCAAAATATTCGAATACGTACGCCGCTTCCTACCGCTGACCGAACTTCTTAACTTCTCAGACCATAACGCGTTTAACCAAAACAAACAAATAAACAACTACCTACGCGCTCCATGAGCACAAAATGCCCCGTCTATACTTTACCCGTTCGTTAAAACACAAAACGCAAATCGTACGAAAGTAAGAAAGAAAGCTCATTTTTTTAAGGTAAAAGTTTTGTTTCAAACAGAAAAAAAAAACCAACTTTATATTTTTCTTTAGATGCTCGCCAGAAAACTAAAACAAAAACAAAGTTCAATTAAACAGAGTTAAGCAGTAAAAGACAATAGAAAGAAATGCACTCAATCCTTGACAACGTGCAGCAATTTGATGAAGAAAGCCTTACGATCTGGAAACTCATTGATGCAAGTCTGTAGCACATCGACCAATATATCATTCATTTCCGTCTGCTTTTGCGTCTGCGCCTTAATGACCGCCTCCGTGCGCGGCGTCCTTAAGGCGCCACCCTTCGATTGCAGCAACTTACGATAGCTCTTGCCGCGATTCTGTTTCCGTACAATCAACTCCAAATTGGCATGCTTCAGCAGTACGCAGTCATCGATCTTTGCACACAGTTTTTCATCTTCGGCTTTGACTTGTTTCAAATCCTCGTTTGTTTTCATCATTATTTTATCCATGCGTTCGATATCGCTGATTGCCGTTTTCAAACGCTGCTCACTCAACATGCTCATATCGTTGTCAACGATTTTGATTTTATTACGCAAATCTTGTAATTTCAATTGAGTTTGGGCATGTTTCGTGCCATGCACGAATTTCGTATCAACATGTTCCTTCACTGTTGCCGAAAAGAATATCTGTTCGCGATGCATAACACAATGTTCCAAGTCCTGCACAAGTTTCTCCTGTGCGCGTCTCAATTGATTGTATCGTATATTCATGCGATGTATCTCAGTTTTCATCAGATTGATGTCACTGTCCAGCGATTGTTCGGTCTTGTGCCAACGTATCGTTTCCTCAATCAGCTTGTACTTTGTCTCCCACGACAGTGCCTCACGATGCTTGTCCAGCACCAGATCCTTGTGCAACTCAATGTCCGTCGTTATTTCATCAATCTCACTTTCAATCACAAGTATATTCATTTCGTTCTCCTACAAAAATTGAAATAATTAGAAATCTTTTTTGTCTTTTTGTAAGACTGTGAATTACAAACCTTCAATTTCTTTGTCAATTCAAAGTGTTCTATTTCACAAAAAGTCTCTTCGTTTTCGTGTTGCTGACGCTTTTTATAAACGCGATCATTGAGCAGCTCCAATTTGGATATATACTTTTGTATATCGATGTTTAGCTCCTTCATTCTGGACTCGGCCATCTCGAGATCCTGATCGATTTTCAGCGATTTCTGCATAATTATTGATAGCTCTATAAAGAGTATGAGATTAGTTCATTTGTTTCAATTTAATTTTTTCTAAACATTATTGATTATGATTCCATTTGTGAAATTGAAAAGTCTTCTATAGGAACCTTGTATTTTGAAATAGGACTTCTATTGTAATTTCATGTATTACTCAATATATGCAGTTTATGCAAAAATAGTTACTTTTTGAAAACTTATAGTTGTGTTAAAAATATAAAAATATTAAAAAAAGAGGTTTAAAGTCGAATTTCGAATTTTTCACTATCGAATATGCGCAAGTAAATCATTTTAAATTGGCAACTTGCTTGTAGTTTAATACTTAATTGTTTGTTTAATGAAGCAACAAAACAAAAACCACTTACGCTTTCTTGTCACTTGTATCTCATTAAGCTGATCATTGCGCTTCTGCGATAGATTGACAAAGTGATTTTGCAACATGATCCAAAACTGTTGATGTTCACGGATTTGCTGTTCGGCATTATGTATTAACTTCTCAGTTTGCTTGATCTGTGCAAAAGTTGTTCAATTAGTATCTTCTTAAATTTGTAATTGAAAATCAGTGTTACCTTAAGTTCGGTTGGATTACTCGATGAATCATCGAAGTTTTTGCTTGCTTCTTCAATTTGCTGATTGATTTTTTCAAAACGTTTCATTTTCACTTCAATTTGTGTGTGCATTTCCTTTATGTCAGCATCAAGACGGTCACTCTTCGCCTCCGCACTATCCAATTTACCTTGCAATTCATTGTTTTCTTGTTCGATGTTGAACAGTTGACCGCGCATACGCTCCAAGTCGACCATGGCCATTGACAATTGATTTTGCGTCTTGGCCAAAGCGATGTCCATTTTGCGTCGCTGCTCTTGTGATTTGTTCAAGAGCTTTAAGCGATAGGAGCTCGCCTTGTCCGTTATAAGTTGATCTTGTGCTAATTTTAATATTTCCTCTTCAATTTGAAACTTTTTGAAATGTTGTTTGTCTAATTTAAAATTGATACGTCGTAATTCATTCTGCACTACGGTGCCTTCGCGTGCCGCCTCCTGCAGATCCTTTTCCGTGCTTCCCAACCAAATGGGCAGCTCATCCAATTTGACTTGCAAGGCGGCCAAAGTGTCGGATTCTTTTTGACCTAATTGGCAAAATATAAAAGTTTTTTAATAACGTCACTAGAACCACCAAAATGCACATGTATGTTTTCGGCACTATATTTTCAACACAACTGTACCCCTACAAATTGTCTGTCTTTTGAAATTGCAATTTTTTCGCATTGACACATTTACATGTCTCTGCGTCACTGCGTCACTTGGTACAACATTTTCGACGCACCTACACCCAAAAATTTTTGCCTTGTGCTGCATTTGTATACTCTAGCGTCGTTTGCCAAAAAAATTCGCAACACAACTGTACCTCGTACAAGTCATACTTACAGTCACGTTTCAGACTATTGAAATCTTCAGCCAAACGTTGCTTAAATGCCTCAAGTTTGCGATTGAGTTCCATCTCTTTGTTTATCTGCTTTTTTATAGCTTCAATGCCGGTTGTATTTAATTTAATAGATTCTTGCAGCTTTCTGTATTGAAAAGTCATTATTATAAAGTGCAAACGAAACTGCTTAACATTTAATACGCCTATGTTACAGTGAAGCGCATACAACACATACAACAGTACAGCTTTCAAGCGTGCACATTGCGTCTAAGCAATACACTGATATATGCGTTGTGTTTGCTTTAAGTTGCATAAGCGTATTTTATATTGTAAACATTGCTTACCTAAGATTCTCGGACACTTGGTAGAGAATTTTATCTCTCAACTGTATGGCAATAATGACCTCCGACCAGGCCTGCGTTAAACGTTTGTGCTCGCTTTGCAGCGCCTCCAGATCTGTATTAGCATTGGCAATGTTCATGTTTAGTGTATTTATGACTTCGGTCATTGTCCTTTGCTCTTCAGTAATATTTTCCAATTCGGCTTCACGTTTCTTTACCTCCATATTGAGCCGATAGAATAGAATATCAGATTTGCGTTTCTCTTCGGACAATTGCTTCTGCAATTGTGCATCGCGACTGACAATGCGTTTGGCATTTTTGACCTCATCTTCAACATCGTGCGCCCACTTTTTGATATTACTGCCCAACGTTTGCAGATCCTCCAGTTCGACCATCAGCTTATTATACTCGATTTTTTCGGTTTTTGTCAATTTAATTTTCTCCTCGTATTCTTGCTTCAATGTCGCCACCACTTTTTCTTCGCTTGTACGCTTCTCGACTTGTTCCTCGATTTGTTTCGTTGTTTCGCGTATTTGCTCACCTTGCGCCACAATCTTCTGTTGCATCTCATACAGGCTCAAGCCTTGCTCTTCGCGTCGCTGCTCCTTCGCTTTGACTTCACATCTGATTTCAGCGATTTCATTCTCCAACTTCTGCTTTGTACGCAAAAGATGCTCGCGCAATGATTGCTGGAACTTCCGGAGCAATGGATGATCGGGCGGCAGCAGCGCCATTGGCTCAGGCGCCGGCGGAGGTTCTGACGTCTCCTCCGATATATTCGCAAAGTCACAGGTACCCTCGGTGGTGACCTCATTGTCGTCGGCAACGCTCATTTTTTCTTGCTTCTGTAATTTTTTTTTGCGTTCAATAAAATTTTCGACTACAAAATATATCAACTAAAAATGTTATGTTTTTTTTTCTCTTATTTTTGAATAACGACATAAACAACAAGGCAATTATATTTGTTAAATGGATGCCAAGGATATCATTGCCATGGCTTTGTTGTTGTTGTGTAAGTCGTGTAAATAATGGGGGTTTTTGGTGGTGCGTAGAAATCTTGGCAAACTTTCAAACCTTAAATTTCGTCGACCTTGAAAGAAAGGCATGGGAGTGTGGTCGCAAAACCGAAATAATTATTATGAATAACACTGATGTTGAGATGCGCTGCAAACGAACATAGAACGAGTTAACTTTGTCCCTACGCAAAACCTCATGTTTGGTTGAACAAATGTAGTAGCAGACCTATGTTCGAACACGTTGCAAGCAAACATAGACGAAGTTAACTTTGTCCCAGCGCAAATCTCATGTTTCGTTGAACAGTTGTAGAAGCGGACTTATGTTCGAAGGCGTTGCAACCAAACATGGATGTAGTTAATTTTGACAGTGTAGCCATAGTAAAACTTTATGTGCAAAAACAACTTGCTAAAAGTCTTTTATTGTCGCTTTTTTTTAAATAAAACTTTAGTAAGCTTGGCTTGGTGCGTGCATCAGCGCAAACTCACATTCAAAAACGCGCCAAGTTAAACTCACGTTGTGCAACACTTAAAAGCTTTGAAGAAGCGCAGGCGCTTTTAAAAAATAAACTTTTAAAAATTTCAGTACGAAAATCGGACTCGTTGAAGCAATAATACCTTTATTTTCTGTGAGTGCGATAAATTTGTTAATTTTTAAATGAAAAAAACGTGAGAAAGCAGAATATATCTTTTGCAGAAGTTAGAAGTCATGTGCATTGTTAAGTTTTAACTGTTTAATTGTTTGGTAAAATAAAAATCAACGCACAAAATGAGCAGCAGGCTGCAAAGAAAAGATTATTCTATATAATTAGTTATAAATAACACGAAACTGCTTTCCGACTGCGTGCGTGATTAAATCCAATGAAATTTGGAACAAAATAAATCTCGACGCGTCAAAGAATTTGCTTCGTTTTTTCTGCTTTGTTTCTTTAGCTTGCGTAATTTTGGAGTTGTTTGTTAAAGAGCTCAATTACACATATTTGCGGTGATCAGCATTACATACATACATGTATAGATACATATATATAGATACGCATTACAATTATTAATAAATAGCATTAATCATGAAGCCTTTCTGACATTTTCAATTGCTTTTGTTGTGCTTCCTCTTTTTCTTGTCCTTGTCGTTGACAACCTTTGCCCGTTAGATGGCCCGGCGCGCAGTTTGTACAAATGGCGTGGGTGCAACGTAGTGTACTTGCATGCGGCATATTGTTTCGGCACTAAAGTTTGTAACTGACAATATAAAAAAAAAATGTATAGTGTATTAAGCGTGCAATATGACCGAACGAAAAACAATTTTTTTTGTAATTTTGTTGCAATTAAGCCAACCAATATGCAAACAAAATTAAACGTCAAATAATAAATTTCAATTAATTTTTAGGGCTTATTAATTAAACGCATTTACACATGAATATATCCACGGATCCGGCATTGCTCGATGTCGAGCTGCCGCTGCCGCAAACGCTCATCGAATCGCCATCGATGTCAACATTCTTACCGGACGAAGAGGCCGCTATTTGTCCGCTGCTCTCCAATAACAACATCTCGGCGCCAATGACACTATCGCACCCGCTCACACCCATTACGCCCGATGATGGCACAACGTCAGCAAATCTGAGCAACACTGATTGCAATTACAAGGCCGAAACGAGCTCAGAGAGCAGCAATGGCATCGGTCTGGGCATCGATAATGGCGACTCTTCATCGGCGAATCTCTTCAACAAACATAACTATCATCATTTGCAGAATAATAATAATGCTAATCAGGTGCGTAAGAATTTTCTTAAAAATCTAATATAACTAAAGAAATGAATTGTGTTTTTTTTTATTGCAGGAAAATAATACTCACTGTCTAAATGGCGGTCTCAGTCATTCGAAACAAGCGCCCTCGTTTGTCTCCTGGAATTGGCCGCTCATACGTAAATGCACATTTTTCCTCTTCATGTCAGCGCTGTTGGCCATGTGCGCCATTGTGGTGGCCATGATCTTAACGCTTCCAAAATCTTGTAATCCAAAGTAAGTCAACACATACCCTGTCATGTCATGTTTTGTCATTTGTTTTTTTTTTCTAGAACCGATTGGTACCGCGGCGGCGTCTTCTATGAAATATTTCCAGCAAGTTTTCAAGATTCGAATAAGGATGGCGTCGGCGATCTGCGCGGCATTGTTCATCGCATTGACTATATTGCAGATCTTGGCTTCAACACAGTGCGTCTCAATTCCATTTTCCCCTCGGCACACTATCCGGACGACTTTGACAACGTCACCTCGATCAATGATGTCGCGCCGGTGTTGGGCAAATTTAACGATGTACGCCATCTGGCCGATGTGCTGCATCGACGCAATATGTCACTAATTCTGGATTTGCCGGTTGGCCAAAATGAATTGTCGGCTATTAGCAGCGCCATTGATTTGTGGCTAAGCTTGGGCGTTGATGGCTTCTATTTTAAGGGTTTGGAAACCGTGGCCAGAAACGGCGATCTTGCAATATATTTGCAGAAATTCAAAACGCAATTGGGCCCGAATCGTGTGGTTTTGATCAATGAAAGTTTGCTGGAGCACAAGAATCTTGAGGAGCGCGCTAGCATATTGACGCATGTCGATTTGGTTGACTTTCATTTGAATGTCTTTAATGGCACAAAGCAACTGTCGTCGCGCATCGAACAGATTATGAGTAGGGAACTGCCAACGTGCGAGGACAGCACCTGGATACATTGGTCCATTGGCGGCGTTGATCGAATGCGCATTGCTCGAGGCGACGACAGCGCACGTTTCTCATTGGCGGCAACCATCATGCAGCTCATGTTGCCCGGCACGCCGAATATTTTCTATGGTGATGAAATCGCTATTGAAGGTGGCACTGTTGTTGGTAGCGTTGGCGCGGATGAGACGCATGGCGAGACGAAACATTTGCAGCATTTGAGCACAATGCGTTGGTCGAACACAACGCACCAGTTTACGAATCGTGAAACTTTGCCTTGGCTGCCGAGCGCCGGCGCTGGCGCACATAACTTCGATAACATTAAGACCATTGCCGAGATGATCGCATTGCGTGCTCGTTCGCCATCAATTTATAAGAATGCCATTTGTAAGCCGCTCAGCAACGCTGCGAATACGAAAGTTCGTAGCAGCAATGATGACATATTGATCATTGAGCGCACTTACCCCCGTCGCAATTCATTCGCTTCGGTTACGAATTTGGGCAATAAACGCGTTTCACTCGATTTGACCGCAAAGTTCTACAGTGGCACGCGTATGCTCATTGCGACAGAAAATAATAAAATTTATTTCAATACATTTGATATTGGACCGTTGGAGACTATCGTTGTTAAATTGGACAAATAAATTTGTTTATTGTGTAAGCCGCTTAAGAGAGAAAAGTCATTGTAAATTTACATTTTACACAATAAATGTTGTTACAGAATCCAATAGCATTTTGAAGTTAAAAAACAATTACATGAACGTGCGTAATGAAAGAGACCTTATCAGAAGTTCTTGTATGTCTTCCCTTTGCAATGACTTTCAAAAAAGGCTTTGATAGTTAATCGTTAGCTTCTAGTAGCATTAGTCTCTAGAATAATAGGGGAAGTCCATATATTTTATAAATATATTTTTGTAATTTATGGCCTATGTGACAAATAACCACATAATATTATTATTAAAAAGTAGAGTTTCTAATCAAAAAGAAGTTGAAATGAACAAAATCATTTGTTTACTGAAATGGAAACATTTGAGCATACAATAACCCAGCATATCTTAATGTGCCACGCAGTAGTAAATCAAGCTATCGATTTTTTTTACATAACCAACCAGCTGCCATACATGTCCGTCAATGTATAGACATCTTACACTCAACCCACTCAACAGGGTGTAAGCTATCCCCCATATAGTAATCTGCCACGCAGGAGTAACTATGAAACTCCGCGATTGGGCTCTTCTTCTATAAATAATAAAAATATTTAATTTAAAGTTTTATTTTTTTCCAAAAGGCAGGCTAGAATTCGAGCAGTTGGAGACTTTTCATTAAGTTCGCCCGGCTGCCGCTAGAAGCATAACGAAATTTACCTACCGGAAAATGCCATCGTTTCATTGCATCGAACTGATGACCAATTGTGAGTAACAGAATCCGGGTTGGAAATCAACTGGGGTATGTCACTTAAAAATCTCTAGTGGCATGAGTCAGTACATTTGCAAATCTTTAATTATATGGCTCGCTTGAAACCTGTGTCGGACGGTTGCAGTATAGATATAGACTAAGTTTGGTGTATGTTCGCTTAAGTGCCAAGTGTCGCTGAATCAGTTTAATCGAAAATTCTTAATTTCAGAGCTAGCAGTTGTACAGATTTTATAAAATCGGCTAAAAAAAATATTAAAAGTATGACACATGACAATCATGCTTAACAGGAATTAAGCGTAGCTTAACCTCTTTCTATATTTAAATACTCCCTGGTTTACAATGTCATCAGTTTCCATTGGGGAGTAATGAGTCTATCTATCTGCTCTTACGACGCAGAGTTGTCATATCACCATACAGCGTGCATTCTAAACAACAACAATGTTTTCGAATTTTTACGGCTTTTTCCGCGTATTTTTTTAAAATGTTTTTAGTGAGTTTTAGTTTTTCTTTTTCTTCAAAACAGCCATTTATACTTAACTAAATAGCTAAATTACAGCTCTTTATTCAGTCTCCCTTTTAAAGCGCTATGTTTTCAATCTAGACTCTAGATTGACCGCGGATCATTTATTTAAAAATGTTGGTTCGTTAATTAAAAATTTGCGTTCAAAAGTAGAGTAAAAAGTGTAAAAAGCGTTTTGTTTACGTGGCCAAATAAATAAGCGGCGAATAGTTGGCAAAGAGTGCCGGTCGCAATTGCATGGGTGAAAAATCATAACAAATCTTGAAATGTACTAAAAAATTACAGAAAAATGGACGCGTTGCTCAGAGGCAAGTTGTTTTTGTGTGTGTGAGTAAGAGAAAGAAAGAGTGACAGATTGAGTGCAATCTAACTGGAATACGGCTAAACGTAAACAAAATAAATAACAAATGAATTAATTAATTGAGTACATTACGCATTGCATTAAAAGAAAGAAAAGTTGACGTTAATGAATTTTTTAAAATTATTATTTTACAAATTGGATCACTGAATAATTTGTGCCGTTGGTAAAATCACAATTTTTAACGCTACGATCATATGATGTTGATCCAGCCCAAGTATGTTGTTTGTTTTTCAAAAGTTTTTAAATAATATGTATGTGTCTTATGCAAGGGGCAATCGCGTACAGCATAGGAGTTCGTCACTTCCACATTTGAATTGGACGTTTCCACGTGCGGAATGTTCTTTTGTCATTTAGTGTGCTTGTAGAATTTGACGTACGTCTGATTGCTTTTACCTGCCTCATAAGGCTTTCTCAATATTCTTTTTTTCTTCGATTTCTCCGTTTTCGCGTCGTCCTCTTTAAGCCCTTTTGTTGTGTTACGGTCCAAATGGAATCTGGTAAATTAAACAGTGCCGCTGCGGCATTTTCCCTCTACCGAATCCCTTTCTAAAGTTTTTGAACAGAAAATTAACAGTGCACTGTTGTTCTCTTTCGGGAGAGTGAAGCAGAAGTCTGCTGTGCTCTTTTTGAGGAATTGAGAGAAATTTGAAGTTTTCATTTGGACCAAAATGAAAACGGAATTAATGTTCACTCGTTTTTTGGATTTTGTCGAAGGCGGTTCGGACGTGAAATTCGACGCTTGGTGCGTGAATTAAGAATTTTGTGTGCGGCGCGTCGCATTTTCGGCGTTTTTGTCAGAATATTTTGTGTTGAAAAAAAATAAAAGATAAAAACAAATTGAAGTATTTAAATAAATACAAAAAATCAATTTTACGGTAATTTCGCATTGTAAAAAAACGTAAATTCGCATTGTAAATAAATACTGTTAACATTTTAAATAAATCACAAAGTGTGACAATTACAGTACAATATAATAAAACACAATTCCAATCCAATTAGAAGATGCGCTCTTAACAAATAATAATAATAATAAGAAAATTGAAAATAAAAATCGCATTACGAATTATTTTTATTTTGTGCAAACAAAAAGTTTTCGGCGATTTCGTACATATTTTTCATTGATTTTTCGTGATTGTGCGCTGAGCACGGCCGCCGCCAACGTCGCTTATAACCGCCGTCGCCCCCTGCTACATTGTGCTCCTGGTGCTGCTTCTGCTGCTGCTACCATTTCCATCCTTGTTTTACTGCCATATGCAGCATTTCTAAAGCAAATTTTTCGGGTGCGGGTTTCTCATCCTTTTAGGAACAGCAACAGCAGCAGCAACGTTGACGTTGACGTCGACTTCGTCGTTGTCGGCATTCGCATCGGGCAACGGCATCGTTCGTGTTTGGCGTTCGTATTTTAGTGTTTATGTTTTTGTTCGTTGCTTTACGCTCTGCCTCTCTATGCGCCGCTAATGCCGACACTTTTAACACTGCATTGTCTTTGCAGCAGCAGTAGCAGCGCTAGTCAGCCGCATGTGTTGTTCTGTTGTCCTGCAGAGCGATGAGAGCGCAAATATGCAAGCGAGTACGATTGTACAGGCAGCAGCAGCAGTGGCGGCGGCGACAGCAACGAGCCAAAAATGGTCCACAGACACGCTCAGCTAAGATGACGTTTGCTTGGCGTTGACTCTCTTTGTCTGCATATGTGCGCCTTTCTTACACACAAATACAATATGTAAATTCAACCCTGCCAACCTAACCAAAAATCCGAGCGTTTTTCATTGTTTTGCTTTTATACACACACATGCATACATATATACTTCGCAACGCAGTCGTTGTCCTTCTGTCTGTCTGCCTTCCACACCCCTTCTACACTGAACAACAGTTAAGTTATAACTTAATGCGTTGTCAACGTTCTTTGCCTCTATGGTTGTCATAATAAAGCCGACACATACTTGATCACACATGCGCCATCCTTTTCCTACACAAGTAGACTTGAAAAATCAATGAACAATGTGCAAGAAGTTATTAAATATTAACAATTCTATACATAAATTTATGAAAAAAAAAAAATATAAGAATTTATAAACATTTTGTTTAAGTTTTTTCGTTTTTTGTTGTTTATTTATTCCTGCAACCGCGTGCGCTCTCTCTTTTATTCTCATTCGCTCTCTCTCACTGTGCAATGCGCTGTAAATGTTTTCTGCGGCGTCATCTGTGTATACATACACACACACATTTATGAAATATTTAAAACATGTGTGTGCGTATGTAAAAAATAATAAATGAAATGTTTTTCTTATTTTCACAGCAAAAAATCATTAAAGAAGAAGCAAAAGGCAAAATCGACAAAAAAAATCGAGTATAATTTAAATAATATGTAAATAACATAAAGTGTTTAAGCGAAGAAGCAGAAGAAGAAGAAGCAGCAGTAAATATTTACAAAAGCCGCAAAAGAAATATAAGTAAATAAAACAAGTGAAAAAAGGCAAAGAAATTGTATGAATATAGTTGTTAAATACAATAAAAAGAAGCAAAAGTGTTCAATAAGCATAATTCTGTTACAAAAACAAGAACAACAACAAAATAATAATAATAATAATACTTGACAAATATCTTACATTCACGCTCTCTCTCACTCTCACTCTCTCTCTCATACTCTCTTTCGCTGCATGTGTTTTTGTGGCGCTCCGTATTTGTGTGTGTTTCTTTTCGTTCGTTTCGTGTGTTTCAGTTCATTTCGTAACGCGCTCGCAGGCTAAGCCAGGACCGCCAACAAAACCAGCAACAACAAAAACAAAGTAAAAAACAGAAAAAAACTACAAAATTTCGACTCATTTTTTTGTTTGTTTGTTGTAACGGTTTATTTGTTTATCATTACGATTGTTGTTGTTTCGCGTTTCGCGTGTGTACTATGTATATGTATGTGTGTGAGTGTTTGTGATTATGTGTGAAAACCCGTAAAGCAAAAAACGGAAAGCTGATAAAAAAATTGTTTGTACAATTAAAACAAAAAAAGTTTGCAGTGTTCAAATAACAACAATAAGAACAAAAAAAGAAAGAAGGATATTCACGGTTTTCATTACTTTCGCGTAACTTTTTTCCAAGTTCTTCTTGTTTTGTTGTGTGTGTTCGGTTTTCTGTTACTGTATAATGACGCAGCCACGTTCTCAACAGCAGCAACAACAACAACCAGAGCCACAACATTCGATGCAAGTCACAACGCAACAATTCGCATAGCATCCTACAAGCAACAACAACAATTACAACAATTTCGGCGGAGTAACAAATTTTTGTTGCCGTTTGATTGTTTCAACGCATTTCGATAACAGTTCTTCTTTTTGTTTGTTGTTTTTGAAGGCTTTCAAAATAACGGCACTCGCGAAGGACTCTGGTTTTGGATAAACAAAGATAAGAAGGTAAGACGGTTTTTTCTTTATTATTCCATTTTAATTGTGTTAAAAAGTTCTGTGCTTCAATTTATAAGCAAAAATTTTGCAAAAGAAACTATGAAGTATATATTTTTAAAGCATACTTCAGGGCGCGTGTAGTAAATGAGAGTTTTATGAGTGTGCTGAATGAAAGATTTTACATTAATTACTTTTTTTTTTTATTTTTTTTTTTTGTTGATTAAATTATTACTGAGAAACACACAATTTCATGGAATTCATGGAAAATAGCAACAAGTCAAACTAATTTAAAGGAAATATGTATTTCCCAATAAACATAAACCTATAGATAAATAATCAAATGTTTTCTTGTGTTTTTGGAAAACACTTCAACAACCTTTTACGCTAACTCCGCTTTAAAATTCAAGTATTTTTGGCGTAAAAGCAGTTTTTGTGATTCAAAGTCCTATTAACGCTTTCCGCTGAACGAAACTTTAAACACAATTTTCTCAAAACTACGTTTTTCGAGCTGGTTGACATGATATCTTCAGTTCTAATCATCCGCTTAACTCGAGATTTTAGGTGAATCATGTTAAAATATCCCCCTATGGCCGGGACCATGGGTTTTAAAAAGTAATTACTTTTTCTATTTTTAAAAATTCTTAAATGTCAAAAAAACATTTTCCATTGTTCAATCGTCACCATTTTGTGAAAAAATAAGTAATTATCTTGGATTCTTTAAATATAAATAAATATTTTGTAAAAAATTATCCTTTTTTTTTTAATAAAATCTTTATTTTACGTCACACATGAAACAATAATCAGCCTACATAAAGCTATAAATTGTTATTGTTTTTAGACAAAAAAAGTGACTATGTCGAATATACAATATTAACATTAGTCATTAAGGACAGACTTATATTGAAAGTTTCTTCAGGTCACACGGATGAATCCTTTTTAACCTTTTTCTCGGTCTGTGGCTTGCTAGTAAACAGGCAAGATAATCTGGTTGCATTGATAGGTTTTCAGAGTATCTCCTGCTGTGCTTGTTGATCTGGTCACCGACAAAATGGATGTTCAGATCTATATGCAAGGAGCTATTGCGGATGTACCAAGGGGCAGAGTTTTATTTTGGAAAACCTGGATTTTCTTTATGTTGTACTTTTGGTATTTAACAGCCAATTTAGTTTTTTCACTTTAGACAGACACTTTGTGTGTATTTTGGAAATGTGAGTTGCTCATTTCATTTTTCTGTCTACCTGACTGGATCCTCAAAATGTTTTTATTGTACGCGGTAAAACGATGCAAATTTAGGCTTCTAGACCAGAATACCCCTTAATGCCAATTTGGCCCTTTGGCCAATTCATCTATTTATCTATTTTAATAATAATGGTCTGTCATATTAGAAGTGTAGAAATATTTATAATATATAAATAATATAGTATAATAGTACATATAAAGTATAAAAGTCTTGTGTGGTCTGGGACTTCACTTTGTTGTTCAATCCATCTGTCTCACCAATATAACCAAAGCATTTACATATAAGTCTGTGCCACTTCTTTAACGATGTGTTGTTTATTATAATTTAATAATAAGACTTCAAACAAACCACTTCTGTTGTGTCGATGACTTGACAATCCATTTTCGCGTAGAATATTTCACACATTTCTCTACTGAAGCGCAAACATTTCGCAAATAGTAATATCTGTTAAGTTGCGCAGTGCCGAATCGATAGTCGACTTGAATTTTCGGTTTTTTATTGCCTTCAATCTGTGGCAATAAATTTTCAACTTGTTTGCTGTGACTTTTCTAATGTGCATCAAAGAAAAAAGGAGGAAGTGTCGACAAGAACATAAATAACTTCATGTATAGTTAAATGATAAAAAGAAACTTGGCAACAATTGGCGTCAAAGAGTTAAATAGTAAAATCAACAAAGATACACACTTGTATCTCTAGGATGCAAACAGTTATGTGTAGCTACAAAAGCAATTTATGAAATTTTTTATACAAAGTATGAAATGGGTAAAAAAACAAAAGAAATACAACATAAAAGTAGCCATTTGAATGTATGTTTGTATGTATCTAGATAGCTGGCAAAACGTGCGCGTAATCGTAGACATGAAGATATAACGCAAACACTTACACACACACACACACACACACACATGCACAGAAAGACACATGCAAAATAAAATAACTCATGAATTTATTGAAATTTATTAGCATATATAAGCGACGTGTACGCAGATAAAGATATATAGATACAAAGATACAAAAGTAACGAAGAAATATATAAAACTTAGATAAATCGCAAAGCGTTGTGTCGTTTTTGTCGCTGCCTCTGTCTCTGTCGCACCTTCGCTCTGTGTGCGAAAGAAAGCAAGAAAAATGGGTGAAGGCAAAGGGTTTTGAAGCGATTTACATTTCTTCGATGAAATCGTAGAAATTCAATTGAATCGAGAATTGAATTGGAAGGAATAAAGCCAAAAGTCGCAAACAATAAAAAGTAAACGACCATGGGCAAGAAGAAGAAGAAGCAGTATAAGAAAAACAACAACAACAAAAACAAAGGCAAAAAGAATTTATATCAATCGAAGGCATGTTTGGGTACCTTTTTTAAATTACAAAAAAAAAATTTTGGTCCGTTTTTGTTACATTTTTGGTAGCTTTTTTTTTTGCTTAGGCACTTTTTTGGTCCTTTTTTTGATTAATGTTTTCGTCATTTTATTTAATTTTTTGCCACAAACTGTCAACTCTGTATCATTTTGTAACTGTATCTGTACTTGTATCTGCATTTGTATCTCGAGGCGGTCGAAATGTTGCCAACACCCACGGCGTTTTTCTTCAAACGGCTTTAAACTTGTTGTAACATTCTAATGCCAGCGGGCAGGCCAGGCTAGGCCAGGCCAGGCCGGCAACTGAGGCTAGGCTTTTTGTCTTGTTTGTTGTGTTCTTTTACTATTTCGTTGTCGTCTTTTAGTTAGTTGAGCCAACATGCGCCAGCATGTATCTATGCGACTATGTATCTTTTTTCGACAAGTCTACTTAGTCTTTAGCTACTTAGACATTTGTAATACAATACGGGCTTCGGCGACTTTCTTCTGCTTGGTTCGCATTGCTCATGATTTGCCTGTGTCTTTTCTTTGGTTTGCTTTAAGACTTGTCTTGTCTGGTCTGGTCTGTTCGGCTTTTTGGGTCTGTTGTCATATTGGCATTTCATGTCTATGTCTATGTGTGTGTGTGTGTGTGTGTTTTGTCTGTGTACGTGCTACTTTGCGTTGTCGTTAGTTACACACACACAAGCAGATACACTTACATGTTTAGATAAACATAGTTGAGGCTAATGCTTTCTTACTTTGTGCCGAGCACGTCGTCCTTTGTAGGAGCATAGCACAGCACAACACAGCAGAGCGCCTTAAGTGCCTCGTCGGTCTGCACATGAGTCATGTGTTATGGTCAATGACTTTGTTGAGATGTAAATGTATCTGTTGTCTACTTTGCTCATTATGCCTACAATGACAATGTGCTGAGATACTTAACAAGATAGATTTCAAATACACATGATTACGCGCATATGCATTAATGAAACGAACTATTGCTGTGTATGTGTGTGTGTTTCTGTCTGACAAATCACAAAAAAATAACTATAAATAATTTTGCTTGCTCAAAAAGATACGAAAATTTCTATTAACAAATAACACAGCTACAAATACAAATACAGCTGAGCACACACACACACACACACACACACACTCATGAGTTTCTTAAAAAAACACAGTTCAGTAATACACCCGTTACGTTCTGTCGCGCCAACAGCTGAAAGATACTGTATCTTTTATGTGTATCTTTTGGTGTCGATTTTTTTTTCTGCCTATGCTGCCTGCTGCCGCTAAACAAACTTAGCATTTTTTTCCAATATCGAAAATAATTAAACAATATCGAAAATCAAGAAGAGATAAATTTTCTTTTCTTGTCTTGCTTCGCTTTGTTTTGTATCTTTTGTTAACGTTTCATGCAACTTAACTGTGAAAAATTACTTAATTTGATTGTCGCTGAACTCGATTATTGTAAACGTTATTTCTTTAGGCTTTGTTTTTGTTTTAACCCACATTTTGATTTGACATTAATGTCTTAATTATCTTAAGCGTTTTTTGTCTCTTCGATCATGTATCTCGAACACGTCGTGTATCTGTTCAAATCAGTTTTCATGCAGTGCAATGAATTTGAAATGTTTTCTTTGTTTTTGCTTGTCATATATGAGTTTTCTTTTTTCGGCTTATGTAAATGTGGGCAGAGATACTTTGTATGCCCGCTGTGAACTTTTCACTTTCACATTTGATTATTTTTAGAGAAGGTGGCTAAAATGTTTGATAATTTTATTGGCTGTTTTAATATGAAGTGTTGCAATTTGTTTCTTTTTGTGCATAAAGAAGGTTTTCAAGCACAATTGTCTGTTTTATAAGCAAAAGTTAGAAACAGAGAGGTTTTTTTTTCATTTTCAATACATGAACACATTTGTCTTCACTTATTTACTTTTCACGCTTTGATGAGTATTTTACTTCTGGGCTGACCTTTGTAAATTATCGAAAGAGAGATCTTCGAGATGAGTATATACTCAACTTACCCAACATCTCTTGGTCTCGTCAAGGTAATACAAGTTATCTGGTGCCTTCTGGACAACACCAGTTCATCGATAACTGACTGGATATTCCTCTTTATCAAGTAAACCCCGTTGTCAATCATCTCTCAAGCAGCGAATACATTTGGCAAGTTCGGCTAATCAATAATTTCAGCACTTTTGATATTGATGAAGAGAATCTCCTTATTATAAAATCTTCTGGTACTGTTTAACCTGTTCATATGTCTCTGACTGCTCATGGCTGCCAGCTGTAATAAGATTTATTTTTGCTTATTGCCTTTCCTATTTTTTTTTTAACCTTAAGTTTTATTTTAATTAAATAAATAAATACACAATACCCCTCACAGTTTGGAAGCTCTGAGGCAAAGTACTTTCTTTATTTTACGATCGAGTTTTCAGTCACAACAGGGATGAATAGACCTATGGTTCTGGTAATCCTCTATACAAAAAGGAGAAGAAAAAATAAACAACATTTAATTTGTTGTATGAAATACTTTTTTCTTTTTTAAGATACAACCCTTAAATTCGATCCATAGTCTTCTAACATACCTAGTCTTAATACGTATTAGTAGCGCTAAGTTCCAAACCCTAGAAAGGGCACCACCCATAGAGGGGTCTTTAAGATTTTTAAATTCTTGTTTAAAAAACTTTTCTGTTTACTAATTGACTTAAAACTTCGCATTTATACATGCATATTCTTTATGAGGCGTGAAAAACATTTAGATCCAAAAATAGGCGTGGCACCGTTTACATATACACAAAGGTCGGATATAGTGTTCTTAGGGACAACCATAAATTACGTGGACGGTTTTTCTTGAAATTTATGCCCCTCTCTTTCTTGGTGATGTTTTGAAAATACCCATCTTGTATCTCACATATGGGTTTGCTTAAAATGTTGAAATAATCAGATAATAAATGGACTAAAAAGTAGACATAAGATTTTCAATGACCTCCCTCCCCCTTACGTAAGATTTGGTACGACTTTGCTGAACCGCTCACACTAATTGTCTGTCGCATAGTCTATAGACACCCCTGCGAATTCGAACGTTTAACACATATTTTCAAAAGCGCATTTAACAAAAGATACTTTTAGTTGAATGTGTAAACAGAGCTTACAGTTATGATAAATATTAATTTAACTGCTTTATCATTTTAATTAAGACTGTTAAGCTAAGCGCTTTTTTAGTAGTTATTTATTTGTTTAAAATTGTTTATGCAAATTGTTTTGTAGCATTAAAGTATATCTTCCTTGCCATTGCACACTTTTCAGCATGATTACATAAAGCATTTATTCGCTGCACTCGTAAGCTCATAAATCAATTTTAATACATTCTAATTATGTGATTAAGTGATTTATGACAAGCGTTCTTTCGTACGCAGCGCTGAATTTGTTACGTGTTTTTTCTGCGCGCTCTTTTCTCCTTCTTCTTTATTTTTTGTTTTTATTATTTATACATAAAATGTATATTTTTTTGTATGAGTGTCAAGGCGCCCTTGCACAATGACGCAGCGGTGTGCGCGTGTGAGTTAGCGCCGCGGTCAGTGAACGCAGCGGCAAAATGACCAAACACACACACACACACACACGCACGCATAAAAATAAAGTATCATGCTGAAAAAATACAACAAAAAAAAATGCTTGACTGCTTCTTCTTTTTTGTTACAACCACGCGCGCTTCTGCAATGTACGCAAAATCTACAACAACAACAAGAGCAACAATAATTGCCACTAACTATAACAGTTCGCATATCATGTCGTCTTCTCTCACCCACGCTTTGCTGCTGTTATACTTTATAACAGTTTGTGTTGTTGTTTTATGCGAGTGTGTCTCCTTATGGGCGTCAGTTGTGTGGTCTCTGTTTACCTCACTTGAGCAGCAGCAGCAGCAGCGTGTCGTAAAAATTGTTGGAGTGTATTTTGTGCATGTGTGTGTGTGTTTGTTTTTTTTTTTTTTTTGTCGCCAATTTTACGAGCATTAAACGTACAAAATGTGTCCGTGACATTATGACGTGACATATTATTTTCTGCCTGCTTTGTTGTAACACAGTAACGACCAGCAACAACAACAGCAACAACAACAATAACGATCCAAAACTTGCAATCACTTGTGTCGTTTGGTCACTTAACGCGTTCTCTGCACGTTTGTTTATTATTCGATTTTCAATGATTTTTCACATAACTTTTATTTTTATTCGGAATTCTTTTTTTTTTTTCATTTCCTTTCACTGAGAATTTTTAATGCAATACTCGTTCGTCATCATCGTTTGAAAAAAAAAAATATGGTTGCTCATTTAATTGATGGTTTGATTGATGTATTGTTGGTTAGTGCCGCTACACAAACACACAAACACACGCACACATATACACATTTGTATTTATACGAGGTACACTCATGTAGCAATTGATTTGATTTATTGTCATGAGACTCGTAAAGAAATTAGCGCATTTTTTCTTCTTTTCCTTTTTTTTTTTTTTTGGTGTGATATTTTTCATTGAGTGTTTTCGTTTGGCTGTCAGTGTTGGTTAATGATAAATTTTTATATACAAATTTTTATGGCAGAGTTGTCATGGTTTTACGCTGATTGTCATTTAATCAGTGGAAATGTGATTTGTTATTATTATTTTTTTATTATTATTATGTGTGACGAAGTGTTGTTGCTTTAAAGCACTCAAAGTTTATGTTCTGAGATCATGGTTGAATTCTAAATGCATAAATATATGCATGAGTATGTGTGTTAAGATAATATAGGTTTGCTTTATGTCATTCAATGTTTCTCCTTTGGATATTCTGAAAATACAAAAGAAAAATGCATTTTTATAATCAAAACACCTATGTTACATAGCATTACATGAGAGATGCGTTAGTCTAGCATTACACGCATTGATGAACGAATATTTGCGCGACTTGTGTCAGTTTGCCATAGAGTGTTGTATGTGTCAACTGGCGCTGTGTAACATAGGCGTATTTTTACATTTTTATGAGACAAATTTAATTAAGTTTTACACAAAGCCTTCAATACATATTTCTTGGACTTAAGACTGTCAAAAGCCACAATTCTTCTTAAGTTCATTAATTCACTGCTGTCACTCAGACACACCCTCGCACACCCCCGCGCAGCACCCTAGCAAGCAGGCTGGCGGCAATGCTCATTGTGCTGCCTCATTGCCCTTACTTTGTCACAACAATTCGCTATTTTTTTCAACAGTAACGGCAACAACAACAACAACAGCATCACAGTTGTCAACGTACCAACATACATATATGTTTCCATGCCCTGTACGATCCATGCCAGGGCATATAAAGTTTGTTGGAGAACAAAGAAGAAATTATAAGGAGGAAAAGCGAAATCTGTCCAACTGTCTGTCCGTCATAACCAATGGTTTTTGGAAACTACATATGAGCACTAGAGACTTGAAATTTGGTGGTTAGACTCGTAAGAATCAGCAGCATATCAAGTTTGATTGAATTTATGCCACACCCACTTCTTGCCAACTGTTTAGCACACCAGCACACATTTTTAAGAGGCTATAGCTCGATCCAGCAGCCATTTTCCTTTCGCTCATGTAATCTGCTAAAAATAGCATATCTCCTAAACTATAAGTATTACGAACAAGTAATTTCGTAAGCAGGCTCAGTAAATGTGCCTACTATGTGTGCAGGGTATTGTGTGTCGTGTGTACTCGATTTCTCATTGTCTAATGTCCTTTGCTTCGTTGGCGTGCTTGGTCATTTCTAACCACTAAAATGTTGCGTTGTTTTGCTTTGCCGTTTTTCCATTTCTTTTTTGCCTTCTATGCAATTTCACTTTTTGAATGTCGCTCTTGTTACCCCTTGCAGACCGACCCATGTGCGTGTGCACGTGTGTGCTGTAAGCGACACTCAAGGGAGGGTGTCGTTCGCAGCGCTTATCAAAGTCGTGTGTATTTTGTTCTTGTTGTTGTGTTGTGCTTTGCGACCAACAAAAGATACTTTAATGGATTAATGTGAAAAATGCAAATGTTTGTGCATTTTTCTTTTTAGTTAGAAAACCAACATTTGTTGTGTGTGAAAGAAAGCATTGAAATTATCTTTGGTATGCATTTTTTTTTATGAGCGCTGAAATTGTGAAATTTCTAATTTATCTTAAGTAGATTATTTGGAATTTCTTTGCTTGAACATTTATTTATTTATTTTTGTAAATGTTTTTCTTATTTGCTTCCTGTTCTTTGTGCACTTAACGCATTTGTTCGCATATATCGTCAAATGTTTTTTATATCATTGCTTATCGACATGTTTTTTGTGCTTCTCCTCCCCTCGCTTCATATACATTTGCTATCTCGTTTTGTTCTTAGCTTTTCTTTTATTTTGTTTGCTACTTTCATATTGTGCGTGTTTTTCCTAATTCATTGCCACTCGTTCCATACTTGTGCTGCCGCCTGCTTCACTTACACACAGCCACACACACACACACACAAGTACATACATACAGTCAGTCATGTTCGTAAGCTCGTTTCGTTGCCGCTGCGTGTTTTTTATTGCGTCATAAATTTAATATTTTTATGTAATGTTTGTATAACGGTACATTTTATTGCCCTTCTCATTCGCACACTCACAAGCTGAACAGTAAAGCACACACACACAGACACACTTAGCCACTTGAATGTCAACATACGCATGCCGCATTCAGCCCTCTGCCGGCCAAAAGTCAAACTCAACCAAACAAACATAAGCAACGACCGCCATTAACAACTTCAGTATTGTAGTGGCGCTTGTGTACATTGTATATGTGCGGACATAGAACTTTTTTTTTTTGTTTTTGAATAATTTTCTGCCCCCTTTTTATATCCTTCATGTCAGCTAAGCGCGCTGGCACGGTGTGAATCACGTGCTCAGTCTTTGCTGTGCGTGCTAACGACATTGTTGTTGTTGTTGTTGTTAATGTTGATGTGCCCACCACCACTGCCACCGCCAACGATGATGTGATATCTTGAAAAGTTTGCATTGGTTTTGGTTTCCTTTTTTTTTTTGGTCGCTTTGATTTTTTATTTTTATTGATGCCAATAATAATGTTTGCCGAAGATTAGAGATGTACAGCACTGAAATTTAAATGATTTACTTTGGGTGCGAAAATTTGTGTTATTTGTTGAGACTTTCAGTTGTCTATCTATCCATCTTTTTGTCTTTATATCTAACTATCTAAGAATCAATCTAACTATCTTTCTACGCATTCTTGTCAGCTTTTTATGTTTCTAACTAACGTTGTTTGCTTGTATTGTTCCTAAAGCTTACCAATCAACTGTCAAACTGAAAATGCCTTTGAGAAATGTATCTTTTCTACGACATTTTTCTTTGGCCATTTAACAAAACTGTGCCTCATTATTGATTATTTATGCGTTCGGCGCCCGCATTCAGTATAAGTCTTAATGTGAAAACTCTGCATATAAATTGCCGACAAACGTTTTGACAAATGTCTACGAGAAGGCATAAAACCAACAACAACACAGCACCAATGTAAATTGGCTTTGTCTTTTTTAGGCGTCAAGTATTCAAAGATAGATACATAGATAGATAGATAGACACAGTGTGTGTGTGTGTGTGAGTATGTCAAATCAATTATTTTTAGTATCTTTTTTTGTTTTCTTTCCGCAAAGCATGCAAAATCAATAGCAGTCAATTGAATTGTTGACAAACCGCATTGTCAAATGGCTGCAACAGTCGAGTGTAAGCAAAAGATACAATACGAAAAAACAGTGCGGTTCATGGCACTGAGGGTTGTTGCATGCTGCAGCGGTGGCGGCGTACAAATACATTGAGTGAGTGAACTCAAACAACTTATCAAAAAGTTTCTATAAACATTATAGTTAGAGGCAAGCTACAAAATATGTACATACATACATATGTATCTTTTGAATTGTTTAAGCTACTTTGGCGCTTCGTTTAACTTTATTAATGCATAAATTATAAACATTTTCACTTTATTACTGTTTAAGTGCAACGTTCCAACGAAAATGACTCATTTAGTGCTTCACACAATCAGTGATTCATTCACTCGACCATTCAGTCATTCATTTAGCATGGTTCATTATCAATTTTAGTGAGTTCAACTCTTTAGCGTCACTTTGCATAATGTTAATATTGACAAGATGTAACATGTCTCATTTGCATAGAAAATCGTTTTGTTCGTCTTTCTGGTTTTTTGTTGTTGTTGTTGTTTTTGTTTCTGGTCAGCTTACGGCGGCCTACTGAGCGAGATAAGCGCCTCTCTCTTTGCATTGCTCATATAGAAGGCATCATTCTTCGCTTTGTGTGTGTTCTTCTTCACTGACTTCGTCTTCAACTCTGTCGACGTCGTCGTCGCCGTCGCCGTCGCTGTCTTTTGTTCAATGTCAACTCATGCCTGTTTTGACTTTTTCTTCTTTTCTCATGCGTATGCGTTTCTTGTTGGCTTTTTTTTTCTCTTTAAATATGCAAGCAGTTATTTAATGATTTGAGACAAAATTTTCTTTTATAAATTTTTAACATACTTCACAATAATAATAGCCGCCATCATTACACACACTTAAATACTTATATTCATGGTATGTTAAAAATAAATGCTTTAAAATAACTTTAAAAAATGTCTCCTATAAACATTGCCTTTTATTTAATTCATCATACATTGTTTTCTCATTATTCAAATGTATTTGCTGTGCTTTGCTTTACTTGTCACCGTCACCTCGTTGTCAACTTCATCTTGGCTCCGACGCTGCCGCTGCCACTGCTGATGCTTCTTTCTCTGCTTACTCTTGTTTGTCGCATCGTTTCAGTCTTCACCTTTGCATGTGTAAAATATGTTTTCACTCACTCGTTAGTCGCCCACTTTGTGTATGAGCTCATGTGTGCGTGTATTGTTAGTGCAGCCAACGCACATGTTGTTGTTGTTCTTGTTTCTTCTTCATTTCGTTCTTTTCAATTTTATTGAAGACATCTTGATTTATTGATTTGTGCCTTTCTTTTTATGTTATGTTCGTTTTTTGATGTTGTTGTCTTGTGCGCTGCGCTGTGCTGTGCTGTGCTGTGTTGTTGTTCTTGTATATGTAATCAATTTTTTATTGTCAAATGGGTTTCTTTGACTCGTACGTGTATTGTGCCAAGTTGAGCGTTGTCTTTGAGGTTATGTGTAAGGTTAAAAGTGTTTTCTTTTTGTTTTTTCCTTTCACCACTTGTATTTTTCTGCTCTTTATTTGTAAGGCGATGCCGTGAGAATGTCGCACTGGGATTTCCTTGTTGGCGGGGCTCAATTTTCGGGCAATCTTTTGTTTGCAGTTTGATAAACAACAAGATAAAAAGGGTTGACAATTTATCTAATTATTTTATGGGCTTGTGTGCTTGTGTATCATGTACCTTAGTGTATACCTAAATTGCTTTTTAAATGTCACAGCGTGTTTTTTTTCTTATTTTTTTTGATGAATGTTGACCGAAATAAATGCTTTCGTGTGCTCGAGTGCTCTTAATCAATCAAAAATGCTGTTTTGATTAAAAGCAAGAAAAATAAAATAAAAAAGGTTTTTTGTCGATAGATTTCATGCAAGTTTTGGCTGCAAAGCAAAAGGTTTCGGAGTAAATGTGAAGATGAAGTGTTTTCTAAGAATGTGTTGTATGTTATTTAGGTGACACACAGCACATACGGCAGTGGCATGCAAAATTAGGTTTGAGGCTGACTGTTGCCAACAAGTTAACAACTCTACTGTTGTTTTTGTAGAGATAAACTTTAATTGTCTTCATGAAAAACGAAATTAAGTTTTAATAATTATTAATTTTAATCATAATAATTTGATAATAAATTAATAATTGAAAAAAAAAAAAAACTGAAATGCATTTTTGATTTGATTTCTGTAAAGAAAAAAACAATAGATGGCAGAAATTAAATAACAGAAAAATAAAAAAAAAAAATCTATTCGAAGTTTGTAAAAATAATTTCGACGTTGCGAAACTTTTCTTTTAAAAAGTTACTTTTTGGATGACACTTGACAACAACAGCGACCATAGAATTGTGTGTCTGTCTCTGCTCGGACTTGGACTTGTACCCACTCAGAACACAACAGTAAGCTTAGAAGACGAAGAAGCTGTTTTGCCAAAGCCGAAATTGAAGTCCTCTGTCTGTCTGTTCGTCTGTCCAAGCGACAACAAGTCCAAGTTGCAATTGCAGCTGAAAGCAAGAAAAACTTATAATATTCAACGACTTGCTTTTTGCACATTTCGCAGCACTCGACTTTTGCCCAACTTGTAATAACTATACACTTTGCTGCCGTCTTCATTCCACTCCACTCCACTCCACTCCACTCCACGCTACTCTGCTCCACATCGCCCATGATCAACGAACCAATGCATGCATTTATACTACAGCCGTTGTGCTCCTACACAACACTGTTGTTGATGTTCTTGCTGCCGCTGCTTCTTCTTCTGATGTTCCATCTTCGTTTGTTTCATGGTGCGCTGCTGCAGCGGTCTCTCTTCTCGTGCTGATGCTTGACAAGTTTGAAATTTCAATTAAATTCATTTGAACTGTGGTCAAGCCAAATGCGTTGGCGGCGTACCGTGCGCTTTGCTTTGCTTTATAGGTCGTGCGGTGTGATAGAGGAAGAGCGAGGACAGGCATAGTACATACATACATACTTCTACTGCGACATGCGAGTGGTCAGTAAGTAGTTGACAACTTTGTTGAGTTATTGTTGAACACTTTTTGCTCTTGCTGTTGCTGTTGTTATTATTGTTGTTCCTGCAGCAAAACATTGTGCAAGTCTCTTGGCCTATCAGTTGTCACATGACTTGAGCTTCAAGTGGATTGTCTTGATATCATCAGTCAGTCATTCACACACACATACACACATTTGTACGTATAGAGTTGTTGCATAGTAAACAAAATTACCAAAAGCCGCCGAAACGGAAAATGTCTTCATCAATCACAGTTGCAACATAGGACACTTAGGGGTTGAGACGGGGGGAGAGGACGAGTATATATCGTACAAGTTTAAACAACAATGAAAGGCAACTGACATTGCGTAAAGTTCAAACGTGTTCAAGTTGGTTTGAGTTGCTTTGAGTTGCTCTTGTCTGCAATAAGAACAGAAGAAAAAATGTTGCTATTTTGTTAAATTTTAATTTTCATAGTACAAAACTATCAAGAACATTTCGCCAGCTGGAAGATGACAAGGGAACGCACGATGCAACATCATCAGTCTTCACTCTTAGCTGTCTAAACTGTATAAGACATGCAATGCGTTACAACGAAAGCAAAAGATGTTTGCTGTTTGTAACAATTTGAGTGCTTCTTTTCTATAATTGTTACCCATGGGGGAAAACGAAGATGGGTAAAAGCGCAGAGAGCGTGTAAGTTGCAGAGAAATGAAAGGGTCGGTCATTGATATCAATTGTATCAGATGTGCGCTTATTATTATGTTAAAAATTTAACAGAGAAGCAAGCTATGTTAATGTTATGTTACATAACATAAGACAATTTGGCATTCAAAGTTGCTAAATGCTAAATTGTCATATGTGCGGTGTCGTCTTAAGTAACATAAGCGAATTTTACGCAATTTTTGCTACAAACGATGTAAACTTCTTGTACCAAATCTTTTTATAGCGTATTGTAGCTTCGTATATGCTTGATTATATCATTTTTGTATTATTTATTATACACTCTGTGCAAAATTGAGCGTAAAATGCAACTTGTCGCGTCATTTGCTTTTAATGCGACACTCACTTGCTTATCTAAACGAATGCGTTGAAGAAGCATCAAGGAGAAGAAGCTGCTGCAAAGTGTAATGCATTTTTGTCATTCATTTCCTGTTTCCTGTCTCAATTTCAACGTTGACAGCGACATCATCATCACTAACACCAACAGCAACACCAACAGCAACAGCAACAACAACATTTGATTGCCAGATGTTTTTTGCATAAATTTTCATTGAATTCTTTATTTTGCTTTGAACAAATGCATTTTATATTATTTAAATGACATCTGTTAACATTTAAATTTGAAATTGTTGCTTTATTAGTGCTTCTAATAACAACAATAACAGTTATAACAACAACAAAATGAATAAATTGAAGAATTTTAATGCATCAAAAAATATAATTTGCATTTAAATATTGTTTGTCTGTCTGTCTGTTTGTCTAATAAATAATTTCCTTTTCGTTTATGTTTAGTAGAAAATCGCCTAAGGTTTTGTTAACGCGTCGCATTTTCATTTTTCAATTTTCAATTTAGAATTTAGACGCTTGAGAGGCGTGTCACAGCTTATGGGCGGCGGGGGTGACATGGGAGTGGTGTCGTTGTCGGTTTTGTGAACACTTTCGACACTTTGGCTTTAATGCAATTAAGCTCAAGTTACGCTTAGATAGAACAGAAGTTGGCCTCTGGTGATGCTGATGGCAATGTTGGTGAAGGTGATGGTGACGGTGTTGGTGACGATGACGGTGAGAGTTGTTGAGGGGTGTTGGAGCACGAGGGTTGCTTAGTTGGTTGGTCGAGTTCGTCGTTTGAGCTTAAGTGTCGCATTTTGATGAATTTATAATGTCGGAAATTGAACAGACGACGCGCGACTATTAACGTTAATGGCTTGAAAAGCAAATGTTTGCTGAGCTTAATAATAATGTTGTTAATGAACATAATGATGATAATGATGATGTTGTTGGAAATTCCTTACTCCTTTGCTGTTTATACAAATGAGTTTCGTTGCGATTGCAACTCCTTGCATGAGAAGTTGCGCAGTTGGTTTCTGTAGAAATTTTCCCAATGTCGCTAATGACCCTCATTTTGGTTAAGTTACTCGATTCGCAAGCGAAATGCGAGAAACCCTTACAAGCTCAAATGCCGCCTTATGTCAAAGTGCTTATTAAGTTTTCTGCATGAGCGGTTTTTAAAATTTCAATGATGTCCTTTTTTTTTGCTTTTGTCCTTTTTTTTTGGCATTTTTTCGGCAGCCACTTGAGCTGCTCAAGTGTTGACAGCTGACATTGAAACTTTTTGAAAATGGTTGAAATTTGAGTAGGCAAAAGTTTGACAGCTGAAAAATTAAGTCCTTATGGTCATTGGTTAAGCACAATAAAAAAGTAATAAATGATTAGAATATTTTTGTGGAAAAAAAAGAAACGGTCACGGTGTGACTTTTTAGTTAACAATGACA
Organism: Phortica magna; assembly: GCA_037044515.1. NCBI lineage: Eukaryota > Metazoa > Arthropoda > Insecta > Diptera > Drosophilidae > Phortica > Phortica magna. Next base: position 348,201 of record JBAMBP010003328.1, on the reverse strand, counting down.
TTAAAAATGTGCGTTCATTGTAGAAAACGAAGATAATTAAGTTTTCATATGTTTTTATGCCATACGACTTATGTTACTGTGTAGTTCAACACAATTTAAGTTAGTTAAATGTTTACTTTTTTAGTTTCCTGCATTCCCCCATTCATTGTACCAAGTGCAGCTGGAAAATTACTGTTCCACTATCGATGGTTATCAAATATATCGATAAGCGGAACACTCGCCATTTTTGCGCAGTCTTGTTGATAAGCAAGCATTGAATGTTAAACTGCCGTTTGTTGTGCGTGTGCGCTATGTAACATTGTTCAGACTTTATTTAACAAGTTTGTTTGATGGACAACTCAGTGTGAATCTGTTTGCTTTGCACAATATTTCAATCAACTAATTATCTAAGCCAACAAAAAACTTGGCGTAATCATGCGTAAAACCATTAAACTCTCCATGCCATTATTTTCGTTTTCAAAAACGATTCTTTTTGTCGACAATTTTTCTTATTTTGTTTTCTTATATGCTGTAACAATTAAGGCTTCAAATGGGCTGTGCTTGCGTGGCCTATAACCATTAAAGCGAAAACCATCAAACAATTGAATGTCTTTCTATTAGGCCACGACTATAAACACTATGGCACTTAAACGCACTAAAAACCAACCACCATAAAAATTTTATGTTTTGGGTTGAGCAGGTGTTGTTGTTGTAGGAGCCAAGGATAAGTAAGCAAAGCCAAATTGATTGAACTTAAGTGTGCGAACCATTGATACCTACTTCGTATGCCTATGTTACATAGGCATACATAACACATATAGCAGTTCAATATTGAAGCTTTTTCGCATGTATTGCGTGCGTGTTATACATGAGCGTAAGTAATGAAAGGAACGATGGCAAATGGTCACTCTATGGAAAAAGTTCAATAACAACAAAATGGTATATCCTTTTTGTTTTATTTGAGACAATAATTGTACTCGCTCACTCTTTTACTCATGTGTTCGCCGGCGTTCTGAAACAAAAAAAAATAATGTCGCCACAATCTGACAAGTTTGAACGTGGTTGGCCACAAATGAACAACGCCCGGCAAATTGGCACGGCCACTCTGTAACTCTATAAAACTTTATGTAAATTTAACATTGTTTTTTGCTGTGTCGGTCTTTGTCTTTTTTGTATTTGTTTCATTGTATGAAAATGCAATAAAAACGTTTTATATGACACCTAATAAAAATAATACAAAAATGTGCTTTGCTTTGTGCAAAAAAAAAACTTTTTAATTCAAACATTTCGTAATTTATGTTATCAATAAAAAAAAAGAATCATTAAAACAATGAAAACTTTTCGCAGTCATTGAATTTTTAATTGCTTTCGTTTTGTGTAATTTTTTTTTTGAGTGTAATTTGTTTTGTGGCAGAAATTGTTAACAGAGTGTTTTTTTCTCGTTGTTTTACAGAGCCACGCCCCATTTTATATTTGTTTTATTAATTAGTTATTTATAGGTTTTTTTAGTTAATTTTTCTTTATTTTGTTAAAACAAAATGAGTTTTGTAATTTTTAAGTGTGTTTAACCTCAAAAAATTGTTAATGCTTTTATAGTCGATTTATTTGTTTTGTATTTGTTTATATACAAATAACAAAACAAAATTTTGCGTTGCTTTGTGTCAAAGTTAATTAAACGAATTTTCACATTCAGGAAACTTTAATTAGCATACAACAAATGAGCACAAATTGCAATTTGCATTCTTTATATAAATTGTATGCTAAAACACATTTTTAAGTAACTAAAAATAATAATGTATTAATCAGAAAATGTAGAAAAAATTTGAAGGAATTTCTATAATTAAAGAAATTAGTGTTAATTGCTAAAAATTTACCTAAATTTCACTGAATAATAATTTAATTTAATAAGCGCGACCGCAAAGTTATTTAATTTTGTATTTTTAATAATTTTGATTGAACAATTTTGCAAATAAATCAAAAAAGGAAATCAAAAATTTGCGTGCAAAAATGCTACAAATTTGAATAAAGGCCGACAAAGCCGTTTGCGTTGGCCTTTTAAAGCGTGTGCCGGCTGAACGTGCCGAACAGCAAGAAAGATAGAGGGAGAGAGAAGAACTTCATTGGCGCTTAGAAGCAAATTAAGGCGAAAGTGTTTCGTGTGTAACCAAAATTGATTGACTTAATGACATGATATCAATGACAAAGCCGAGCCGCCAACAACAACAACAACAGCAACAATACAGTAATAACAAACACAACAACAAAGACGAAACTCTGACGAGAAACGTAAACGAAAAGAAAACAGTTGTGTGGCTGAAGGACCATTGACCAAAATGAAACGAAACAGAATGAAATGAAATAACAAAAAAAGGGCGAAACATCGAATTATTGACATTATTTAAATGTCAACGTGTCTGGCATGTGATTTTGTTTGATTGCTTAGTTTGTTTGCTTACTTACGCTCATTCTCCGTTCTCTCTTTTTTTGATGCTTTCCAACTTGCTTTGCGTTGCTATTTTTGGCAATGCGTTTTATTGCCAAATGGCGCCTCTTGTTTAATTATAAGGAATTTCAGTGCTGTAAATAGAATAAGACAACAGAGTTGCAATGACATCATCATTTTTTTGACACGTTGAGATTTTTAAAGGGAAATGAAGATGAAGTGAACAGCTGACAATCTTTCAAACATTGCGAGACTGCTCTCAGAGAGAATTTTGCGCCGATCTGGCATGACATTGGCACAGGTTGTATGAAAGCGAGCATGACACTATGACTTACTGCACTGCTTGATTAAGTAATTGTCGTTACCTTAAGTGTGAACTCTGTCTTTTTTTAATACAAGTGATTTTTCAAGTGTGTGTTCGTATTAATGATCTAGCCTGCAATGTAAAGGTTTTGTATGTCATAGAGTAATGTCACGCAAACATACAAACTTTGCTAGAGTCGCTGTTTTTTGCACTTAAGAATAGTTTGTTCTTGTCATATGTTATGTCGTTTATTTTGGCCAACTCAGTCGCACAACTTTTCCCACGTTGCGTCTTAATGTCATTTATTTTTTTTTTTATGGTAAAGAGATCATTTTTAAGACGCTGTGAAAACTTGTACCAAAACTTTAATATTTGTTTTTTTTTTTTTACAATAATCCTGTTTACAAACTTATCTCGCTTATGTTTGCCTGACGCTTACATTAGTATTATAAACAAAGTAAAGTTAAACAGAAATGTCCTTACAGAGGGTTGATATTTTTGAGAATTTTATTTGCCGAAACTTGTTTTTGGACGAGCCGCACATCAACTTTTGCAGCTGTTTTTTTTTGTTGCTTTTGTTTTTTTTTGTTGTTATTTATGGGATTATTTAATGCATGCACATAAATCAGACTTATGTCGGGTGAGCGTGCGTGTGTGCATGCGTCAGTATCACTTTCTTTAAGCCTTTTATGGTCGATTTATAACTATTGCGCTCTCTTTCACGCACACTTTGCACTTACATATCTTTCAAGTGTCGCTTAAATGCGCTTTGCGCTTCTCCTTCTCCTTCCTCTTTGTTTTTCGTTTGTTTGCTGCTGCAACGCTTTATAGCTTTGCTTTTGGCTTTGTCCGTCTGCCCGCTTGTCTGTTTGGTTGTCTGTCCGTCTGTCTGTCTGTCTGTCTGCCTGTCAGTGTCAGCGTACGTTTTTAACTGCGATTACATGCCGCTCATGTTGTGGTTCTGTGTGTGTCTTTGGCTGTGCCGTGACTTATTTCAGTAAATAATAAGTTGTGTTGTTGTTGTTGTTGTATGTATGCTGACGCTTTGCATTTATTTTCTTAAATAATAATTATTCTTTTTTGTTGTTGCATTGTGTCTTGGCTGTCTGTTGTTGTTGTTTTTGTTGTTGTTGAGTTGCCGCAACTTTATCTGACTTGCACATCTTTTGGCGCTCTGCTTCTTCTTCAGTGCTGTTTTAACAAAGCTTTGCTCTTTTGCCATTCACACGTTCCAACGTTCCTCAACGTTCGTTCGTTTACTCGTTCATATCTTCGTTCGTTCCTTGCCATCGCCAACGTGCGTTCGTTTCGTTCGGTTTGCTCCTTTCCTCTTGTCTTTGCCTATGCATTCTTACTCGTTCCTATTTGCTTTGTGTGTGCGCCGTTTGCTTACGCCATTTTGTTTGGCCTGGATTAGCATAATGCTATTTATTGTTATTATTGTAGTTGTTGTTATTATTGTTGTTAAAGTTGTTATGCTGCGCTACTGCTGCTCTTCTTCTTCTTCTTCTTCTTAGTCTTGGTCTTCTTCTTTTTCTATTTGTTTCACTACTTGTCTAGGTTGCAGTTAATGTTTTCAATGTTGTTGTTCTTGTTGTTCTTGTTGTTATTATTATTTTTGTTGCTGCTGTCGCTTCTGTTAGCCTGTTCGCCGCTCTGTTTGTGTTTGCGTCTGTGTGTATTTGTTTTGTAAATATTTTTTTGTGGTTATGTAAATAAATTTAAAACTTCCGCATTGAATTTTTCTTTTTCTTGCAACTGTGACTGGCAAAAGCTGCCATAACAACAACAACAGCAATTTCTGCACAACTTCAACATTTTGCCATTTATTTTAACTTTTATTTTAGCATTTCTTTGCTTGCTGTTTTATTTGCTAACCAACACTTGAGAGTTTTATTGTTGTTGTTTTATTTTTATATGTACTTTTTTTTTAATTTTTGTTTTATTTTTCATTCACTGATTTTCTTGCTGACTCTCGGATTCATTAATAATTCCAAACATTTCTGCCGCAAGTTTTTTTGTTTGCATTTTTTCTCTCCACGAAATGTTAAAATTTACACTTTGTGAACACAGAAATTCGTACGAAACGAGAACAAAGACTAACAAATAAAAGCAAAAAAAAAACAACGCTAAAAAGTAACAAATTGAAAAAGAAAAGAAAGAAAAAAACTTGAACTAAATAAATTTTGCACTAAAAGCATGAAAAATTATTTCCTTTTGTGTGAAGTTGTTTTTTGTTATGTAAATTTATCAAAAAGCAACTGAAAGAAAAATAAAAAAACAGCAAATTGATTTTAATAAAGAGAACAACAACTAACCGTCCTGTTCTTATGCCAGTCACATTTTGCATTTTCGCCATATAAATTAACAAAATAATATTCAATGATTTATAAGTTTTTCCTTCGTATGAGCAAACATTTTTAGAACCTTATGTCTAATGTGTAAGTCTCATAGCTGAGCACATAAACATATTTAGCATTGAAAGAAATCAAGCAAGAATTTATAACTCATTAGTAGTGTTGTTAAACAGCGTATTCCCTTTTAGTTGCCCTCTCTTTAGTTAGTACATATTTGCAAAGGTTGAACATAACGCGACTTATGCTCCAATGTAAATTGAAGGCACATAAGCGTATTAAGCTTTGATAAATGATCATTGCAAATTCATCATAACCTTAAAACCGTTTTGCTGTAGTCTATGTTATAGTTTCTTGCAAAGTCGTGTAAGCTTGTATAATTTGCTCAATTTAATATAGTCTATCAAATGCTTAGATGTTGTATGTTTTAATGTCTTTGCTTATAACATGCGCTTAAATAAAAATTCAAGGAATGCATTGCATAGCCGCGTATACTTAATTTTTTTGCTTCACCGCCAAGCTCAGCAAAGAGTTAACATAATGAACTAAAAAATGCAGTCATTGTCGTTGTGTTGCATAGAAAAAAAGGGAAAAAACAACAACAACAACGATTTGCAAAATGGCGTAAAGCATTTTTAAATTGCAATGACGTAATTTTTTTTTTTTGTTTTTGTGCTCAGCATTGCATTTTGCGGTTGATTTTTGGCTTGCATTGTATGCTGTTTACTTTTGCCTGCAAGAGGCCTCAGTTGTGCATACATATACATGTATGTATGTGTGCGTTTGTGTAAGGATTTACGTGTGCAGAGTTGTGTTCTTCTGCTTCGTTTGGCTGAAAGTCGTTGACTTCCTTTGTCTGTCCGTCCGACCGTCTGTCAGTCTGTCATTTAGTTCGTTGTTGTGCTTTTATTTTATATATTATTTTTCTTTTTTTTTTTGGTCTGTTATGTGGCTTACAAAATGGCGTCGCTATTAGTAATGCTGTCGGCCGAAGTACAAAAAAGTGTTTTGAGAAATTACAACGAATTATTCAAAAAGAACTTGAAGACAGAGTTTGGACAGCAATTTTTATGATTTAAGACCTTGATTTATGCAAGTTGCGTTTTTAGCATAAATTTAAGCCTTCAACGAAACGATTTATTGCAATTTTTTGCACAAACACACGTATGTTACATGGCGTCATGCGAGATATAAGACAGTTCAGCATTTAAAAATGTATTTAAGCCTTCACCGAAACGATTTATGGCGATATTTTTCACAAACACACGTATGTTATGCAAGATATAAGACAGTTCAGCATTTAAAAATGTATTTAAGCCTTCACCGAAACGATTTATGGCAATTTTTTGCACAAACATTCGTAAATTACATAGCGTTATGCGACACATAAGTCAGTTGAGCATTCAAAGATTATAGAATATTAATAGTAGTCGCTTATGTTTGCTATGTTGACATTGGACATAGCGCTATCTAGTACTCATATTCTCGTGCCTTTGATTATTATTGCGACCTTTTGGTAAAGCTACAATATTGCATGCGCCAATGTTCCTTGTGTGGAGTATGCGCATAAAGCAGTCTAGTATTTTTTTCTCAATTCATTGCTGAAAAACTGATTGTCTGTCTTTCTGTCTGTCTGTTTGTTTTCATGCCACAATATACAACTATAAATTTTAATCAAAATTGTTGTTGTTCGTCATTTACTTCATTTCAGCATTTTTGTTGCCAAAAATATTTCATATTTTCTTTTGTTTGCTGTTGTTTTATTTTTAGTTGTTTTTCATGTTTTCGCTTGTCTTCTCTGTTGTTGATTTTAACTTAGCTTCGTGCAAAAACCCAAAAGTATCTTTTGCCTTCTACAATATTCATATTTGTCTCTCTGCATATCCTGCAGCGTCGTTCAGCCTTCTGTTTGTTTAATATAAATGACATATTAAAGAAAATATATGTGTGTATATATATTTATATATGTATTATAATAATAATGGTTATAGTAATAGAGAAATGAAAAGAAAATGTATTTGTGTAAGTCAAAGAAGAAGTTTTGTCATTTATTTGCACAATTTTTTATTGTTTTGTTTTATAAACTGACATGATTTCTAAGCGTGTGTTTGTGTTGGTTTTACTTGTGTGTCTTCAGTTTGTCTTTCATTTTAAATATTCTCATTTTCTCATTAAAGAAAGCAAAAGATTTCTTTGATAGTCATCAAAAGTGTGACAGACTTCTTTAAACAGAACACTTTACATTGTTGTCCGTTCATTTCTCTGCTTCTCTGTCCTTCTGCTTTCTTCGACACAGTCCATGGGCTTACCTGATTGACGAATAAAGCACTTCCTAAAGGCTGTTTAGGCAATTGTTGTCAAATGTTGTTTATTTACGCAAGTCCATTAGCTTCTGCTCATCATCATTCTGCTTAAGTGTTTACCAACAAATTCAGTTCCCAAAAGTTCTTGAGCAACGACTCATCGATTGATTCTCCGTATGATCTTCGCTCATCTGAAAAACAACAGATTGTTTTAATTATAAACAAAATTGAATAAATCTTGTACTTTCTTTTAATGAAGAATCATTTGTATATGCGTCATTGTTTGAATGCGGACAGTACAAGGTTAAACCAAATATAATAATAACAAAAAATATATTTGTCTTTATTTGTTTTTTTTTTCAAAAAGAAAAAAAAATAATTTATAAAAATAGAAAATTTTAACCAAATTAAAAAAAAATTTAAAAAATTAGCAAAAAATTATTACAAATATAAAAATTGATGTATAAATATAAAAAAATATGTTAATATAAATATATAAAAAATATATAAATGTAAAAAATATATATGAATGTAAAATATATATAAATATAAAAAATATAATAAACTAACCAACACTAAAAAAATAATTAAATTAATTGTATTATTTAATTATATAATAAACATAATATTTTAAAAATAATTAAAAATAACTATATTGAAAACATATTTTAAAAATAAAAAATAATCCCCATATAAGTAATCTTCTGTAAATGTTCCTTTTTCAAATTTCTTTCAACTCATCAGTTATTATAAACGATGATAAATATCACAACATTCCTTCAACATTCCACTGGCGTATACTTGATTTCTCTTACGTATACTTTATTTCTCGTACGAATATATTATTTTTTTATATTTTGGTTTGTTGGAAACATTTTTAGGTCACGAAAGTGTTTATAACAAAAGCCGCGATGGCAGCAATTAAAGTGTAAACAAAAAGTGTTCAAAATCAACGCGACATTTTGACAATTTACTGCTACTTCTTCTTTTTGCTAAGTGATGACCTTAGCCTACAAAATATAACAAAGCAAAATAATGAAGAAAAAAGGAAATAAAAGAAAGAAAGAAAGAGAAAGAGAACTTTTCAAAAAGGATAAAAGAAAAAGGTGCCAAGTGGCTTTGCTGTTAATGAGTAAGTCAACAACAACAACAACAACAACAACATTAAGAATATTAGATGAAAATACTCATCTATGTGCATGTGTGTCCGTGTATGTGTGTGTGCGGCAAAGAATAAGCGAGTGTTGAATGCGCAGAGAGTCATCAGTCATCAAAAAAGCGGCAAACGAGTTTTTTTCTGCTTTCTTTTTAAGCCGACAATTTCGTTGTCATGTGTGTATGCGTGTGTGCGTGCAGTGACAAGTTGGCAGCACTGCCGCCACTGCCGCCAACGCCGCGTGCAATTTATTATAAGTTGTGCGTTCTTCGTTCTAATTATGATATCAACATGAGCTCATGAGTTTCAGCTCAGAGGTCCTTGCATGCAAAGTGAATTATAATAGAGTGTTGCTAGAGGAGGGGAAGGGGAAATTAGAATTTTTCAACACATTTTTCACATAGCGCTTTCGCGTACTCTTCACTCTCTCTCTCTCTCACTCTTTCTGTCTAACTTTTAGCTTTGCATGACTGTGCGTCTTTTTGTGTTGTTGTAGTTATTGTTGATGTTGTTGTTGTTATTGTTGTTAGTCATGTTTAATAGCACGCATGCATGTGCATAAAAGTGTAGTTGTTGTTGTCGTTGTTGTTGTTGCTGCAATGTTGGCACACACGTTTAAGCTAACAAGCCTTTGAGTGCTTTTTGCACATGCACAAAGGCGCCTGAAAGTATGCACGCAAAATTTAATTTTACAACCAAAAGTGTTTTTTGAGTGTTTGAAATTTCAAATGATTTACAACAAAAACAAGGATTTGTAGTTGAGTAGAAAATAAACAATAAAAGAAATAAGTTAAGAATAATTAAGAAAAAAATATTAAATAAATAACATAAATGAATAAAAAAACGGTATAAAATACTTTAAATTGTTTACACTTTCAAGTAACATTTTTTTTAACTTTAATTCATAAATTGCACATTTTTCTTTCTTTGCAGTTGAAGACGAACCAAGTTGGCGAATAATGTTGAAAACCAAAACGTACATAAACTGATAAAAGATAAACAAATAACAACGACTTCTGTTGACGTGTTCAGTTTTGTTTAATTTCCTTTGTAAAAAAAAGAAACAAACAAATTTTGTACAAAGTAAAAAAATATAAACATTAAATTTCAATCAAATATGCAAAAAAGCATAAAAGTTTGCATTTTTATAATATTTAATTGCATTTAAAATAAAGAAAAACGAAATGAAATGAAAATTAAATCAATTTACAACAACAAATATAACCTCTATTAAAAAATACTTATTTAAATAAAACGAAAAATAAACAAAATAAAAAAAAACGACACTAAAAAAATGTTAAATTTGCATATTACAACAACAACAAACACGAAAACAGCGAAAAATAAAAACAAGCAAAATAAAAATAAAAATAATATAAATAATAATAACAAAATGCGCTCATCAAAATTGAAATTGTCAAAGTTATTAACAAATAATTGGACGCAAGTCTTCCTTCTACTGACACTCTTCGTGATTGGTAATCAAAGTGCCTGGCAGGAGAATGTACGGCCGAAGCTCTATGTTGAATTAGGTGAGTTTAATTTTGATTAATTTACTTTTGACCAAAAAAGACATAAAACTTAAAAAAGGACCAATTAACAAAGGTGGAGTACCATTTTGATCAGCGCCAACAACAGTTTTGGTCCAATAATGCTTAATGCTTCTTCGTATTAATTATTACGTATTTTTTGAAAAAGTCAAAATTTTTTTAAATAATGAACCATTTTTGGTATACAATTACCATATTCTAAAGAAATAGGACCAAAGTTTTGTTCTAATGTTCCTCATTGCGCTTACATCTTCTTTTTCTCACATGCAATGCTGCAACTTTTTGTTTCATTGGGATTGAAGTGTTGGTTTTGCACTGGCTGCCTTGAGTGTTTCATTTTCATGTGTTTCAGTTGTGTCTTAAGCTTTGCGTTTTCTGCGTTTACATACAACTTGCTTATGTTAAAATATATGTTTTGTTAGTGCGTAGCCTTTCAGAAGGGAGGCATATGATGTCTAATAGAAGATTGTATAATATTTTATCACTGATCAACGATCATTTAAGGTTATGTTTAACATTGTTTGTTAATCACATAAATAATGAGCTTTAACTTAAACGACTACAATGTATATATATGTATGTATGTATGTGCGTGTGTGTGCAGCCAGCATAAAAAGTCGATAACAAGCTCATATTGTAACAAGTGCTTGCGATAAATTTCTTGATTCAAATTGCAAAATGTTGGCGACACGTGCCGTCGTTGGTGGTAATGCCGGTGGCCGACAGACGACTGTCGACGATATCAGTGATCTTCCACGTAATTAAACTTCAAATTGACCAATGAAAATGCCGACGACGACGACAACGACGACAAGCATGCACATCGTTACAGGGCCGGAGCAATAGAGCAACGACCACGAATTATGTGCACATCCGCTGCAGCCAATTAAGACTGAACGTAGTCAAAGTGTAAGAGGAGTGCGAGCGAAATAGAGAGAGTGGTGTGCTGTGCTGTGCTATGGTGAAGTATAGTGAGGTGTGGTGAGGTGAAGTTTGGTGTGGTGTGCTAGCCTCGTCTGGTCTGCTTCGTAATTGAGGATTGAAGAGCAACTTCCTCAATTCGATAACGAGCTGCAGTGGCCGCACTAAAAGCAGCAGTAGACGCGACGACAGCGACGTCGACGTCGACGCCAACAGTGACGTTAAACTTGACTCATTCGTGCGCTTGAGATTTTGTCATGTTCAGCATGTTTTTTTTTTTCATTCTTTTTTCATAGGTACTCAATTGACTGCACACAGCAATATCTTCGCCACCCCTCACGCCCCGACGCCCTCACGTTAACTTCCGCTGTCCTTTACTTGTTTCGCATACGCAATGCGTACACTTTGCGTTTGCCCTTTTGTGGCCATGACTGTTTCAGGCTAAAAATAGTTGGCAGACGTTGTTGTAGCAGACAGTCGCATGGACGGACATTTGTGTTGATATTTATCGCAACGAGTCATTAAAAAATGTCTGCAACGATGTGAAACGTTTATGAAAACGAATGAAACGTTGGCAAACATAACTGTTAATTGCCATTTGTGTGTGCGCCTCTCCTTCGTTGCGCTTATGCTGCTCTTTCCTTCACGTGCATATGCTGAGTCGCCTCTGTTTTTGGCGTCAGTCTACATGCTGCCTCATTACAATTTAATTTACAATTTAATTGTCGTTCCATTAACGCGAAAGCGAAAGAAATCTGAAAAAAAAACAAATCTGCCAATGTTGCATGTCTTTTATGTATATTCTTGCCGCCTCTCGCCACAACACACTTGTTTGTCCGTCACCTGCCGTCGTCGTGCTTGACACGCGTTCGGCTCATAATTTCCACATGACATTTTTGGTTAGTTTGAAAAATGTATTTTTATATTTTTGTCGGCGCGTCTGAACGGAAATGCGACAAGTACAAGACATGTCAGCAGCAAGAAGACAACAGAACCGTTTTAATGAATTTGCATAATATGCCGGAACTTTTATAAAAATTATGTTTAATGCTAATAAAAACAAAAAACGAATGTCATAAAGTATTTGATTTACGAGTGCTATTATTTATATTTTGGGCATAAAAATTAAAAATATTTTAAACACAGTTTATTTATTATAGAAATATGAAATATACAAAAAATCGCCAACATTTAACATTAAGTTAACATATTAAAAATCGCCAACACCTGTTAAGACTTAACATGACAAGCGAAAAACCAACAACAGCAAGAAAGAAGAAAGAACAGAAGTCAACACGACAGTAGCATTTGCATAACCCAACTCAACCCACAAATTCAACTACAACTCACCTCATCGCACTCCTACGCGCATCAACAACAACAGCGCCAACAGTGCTCTGTCGCTACTGAAGCTGCGCTTGCTTGGCGCTGATAATGCATTCATGCGCTGCTATATGTATAAAAATAACTGCACACATACATGTATATGAAGTCAACGAATATGCGCGCCTCAGCGGGCAAATGGAATGTGTATATATGTGTGTGCGTGTGCGATAGTGAACAGCTTCATTTAAATGCACATTTCGTCGGTTGTAGCAGAAGCAGTTTATGCCTAAATTGCTTCTATCAAGTGGGTGGTTTGTTGGTTGGTTATTTTGTTTGCTTACAATGCAACCAAATGATTCAAATAGTTTGTTATTTTTTTCCTGCTACACATACTACTTTCTCATCATTATTGCCATCATTATCATGCGCATGATCATGATCATCAACATGAACATTATTGCGTTGTAGTTTGCCGGTACGTGCTTGTTGCTGCTAAGAGTTGACAATTTAGTCATTTTCAACTTCAGTTGCTCTGCTTCTTAGTTTTCGTCTTCGTTTTCGTTTTCTGCATTGTTGTTATTGTTGCTGTTATTGTTGTAGCTGCTGCTGTTACTTATCTACTGCTTTGCATTTTGGGCTGCTTCTTCATTCATTCATTCATTCAAGCCTTACTTGTTCTTATTTTATGCAACTGAAGTGACACATTCATTTGAATTACTTCCTGCAAGGCAACTTTTCTTCATCTTCTTCTGCTTCTTCGTGCCACTCTTGCCAAAGCTTTTGATATTTCCTTTTTCGTTTATGTGTCATTCGTTGCATTCAATCGTTTTTGCACTCTTGCACAGCCTTTCATTGCATCATGCGCTCTCATTTCATTTCATTCTCCACTTTTTTTTTACACTGCTTGACTAACTCTTGTTTATAAGCTGCACACACACACACACATACTTATTATATGCTGTGCGTCGTTGCATGCTTTCTGCTGCCTCTCTGCTGCTGCCGCGGCTGCTGCCAGCACATGACGCAGCATGCATCAGACTCGTTCAGTTGGTCTCTGGCATACTGTTTAGAATTGTCGAACTTATTCTTATTCATTCTTACTCACGTTTGCCAATCGTTTCTACCACACACACCCCCGCACACTCCCCCGCACATATACAATACGAATTCGTGCACATTTAGTGTGTGCCAAATGCACATTTAATAACGTAATTTTTGAAGCGTGCAAAGCTTTTTTTTTTTCTGTTTTTTTTTAGTTTAGTATTTGAAGTTAAAATTTCTTCTATTTTTGTTTTTATTCGTCAGTTTGTTTCTGCTTCATCTCTTCTTTACAGATCTTCGCATACGTTTACACATTTTTACCAATGGCAATACAACAATAACACTAACAACAACAAGCAATTTTACAAGAAGTTAGCATAAGAAGAAGAAGAAGAAAAAGCACAGCACCTTAGCCAAATTTGCATACATTTGGTTGTTTGCCACAAAATGTGTTGAGACCAGTAGGTTTTTTTTCCCTTTGCTTTTGTCCGCAGCGCCTTTTTGCCTTTGCTCTTCAGCAGTTACATACACATACACACATACACTCATATACAAAGAAGTTCCATTACTTTGTCTGACATTTCTGTTATTTATCGTACCAAAAACTTCTTACAGTTTGTTTCTGTCTCTAAAGCATGTGCGGCCAAGCTTACTGTCTAACAGTTGGTTCAGTCGGTCGGTTTGTCTGTCTGTCTGTCGGTCTGTCGTCGTTCGGCCTCTGTTGCTCTTGTTATCTTGCATCGCTTGTCGTTGCTTTCTCTTGCACATTCCTTTAATATGTAATTGCTTCATTTTTGCAAGTCATTCAGTTAGTGGTCTCGGACCTGGACCTGTTAGTGCATGCATGCAATGGCGATGGTGTGCCTTGATAGTCTTACTTGGCCTATTTCGTGTCTATCAATGCATGTATGTATGTATGTGTGTCTGTGCTTTACGCCAAACTTAAAAATCAAATTACAGTTTTTGATTACAAAAAAAAAAAAAAAATGAAAAAAATTGGAAAAGGAAAAAAAAAAACGTTGGCAGTCTTGTCTTGCCTTGGCTTTCGTTTCATGCCATTCCGTTCCATAATAGTTTGAATATGAATTTGTTCAACGTCAGCATTTTGCTTAATATTTGCATAAAGAATTTCTTATAAGTTTGTCGTTAAGTTTGCTAAGGTTTTTAAAAAAAAAGTATAAAAAAGTCGGAAGAAGAGAGATTTGTTCAAGCACAAGCAGTATATGACAGTAGCATTGTTAAAAGAAGCAAGTGTAAGGAGAGTTAGTTAAGTTCTGTTGATTTCATGCACCATCAAAGCAACCCTGAAAACTCTTTTGTAGCACTGACCAAAATGAGTCGATAATTTTTAATACTTCATTATATTTGTTTTAATTAAAAAGACTATTAATTTCCATAAATTTATTCGCTTTTTCGTCTGTATTGATAAAACAGTGTTGCAGTATTGGTAGTACATTGTGATTCTATATTATAAGCACTAGCATTAAAGGACGCCGAATATAGCACACTAAATTCTAATTGCATTTGCGTTTTTCCAACCTTTTTTGCAATAAATGTAAAAATAAAGGAAATTAAACCATTTTGGGAATAAGCTAATCTCCGACATGTACTTTAAATGACTGCAAGACACACCAGATCAATTATGGTGCCTTCTTCATACGTAGGGCTGCCCGTCTCACTTACACACTCACTCTCACCTGCTGTGTTAAATGGAATTTATATGATTTGCTGTTAGATTAAACGAAGAGTTGAGTGGCATAGAGCGGTGGGTATGCAGCATAGAAGGGAAATAGAAGAAGGAAGGGGAATGAACAGTATAGAAGGACGTTGAGAAGTGAGTTTTGAACAGTAATGTGAGGTTTTTCGTCCTTTTATACATACATACATATATTCCAGCCTGAGTGTGTGTGCTTATGTTACTTTTGCCGCTTTGTGCTTTTGGCCTGGCCTATACATTGACTGCTTTAAATGCTCTTCTTAATTGAGCGCTCATTTTCTTTACGAAAGTTTTCTGCATTCGACACGAAAAATAAAATAAGTGCTTCTGTGTGTACGTACATACATATGTATATGTGGAAAATAAATTACACACATGAGTGCAATTTAACAGTAACGACTTCAATTGAAGCTGTGCGGCAACAGAGCGGGTCGGGTTAGTGTCGATGGCAGGATATAATCTCATGTTTTGCACTCAGTGAGTTTTTTTTGTTTGTAAATTAATGAGCGAAATGAAATTAAATAAAATATAAGACAAATTACAGCAAAAATTTATGCTAAAATAGATTTATTTTGGTGTTTAAGTTATAGCTTCGTTATTATATGCGCCTATGTTTCAAAGCGAATCATGCTTACGTTAAGACAGTTTAATATTAAAATAATTGTGTGACACGATAGCATGTCATGACTGCTTCATGTCACAAGTGGCGCTGTGTAACATTCTAGCAATTGTATTAAAAAAATATTAAGCGTGCTTTTAATAGTTTTATTAATAGAAAAATTAATGGGTTTAATATACCAGTCACTGTTAATATTTTATTAACATGCGCTTTATAGAATTTCGATATTAACAGTGCCGAATAGCGTTACCAGAAGAAGGGGCTAATCTGTCAGACTAACATTGCGATTTCTTTCAACTTGTTTTGTCTTGTTCTGCCTTCATTTTTACAGCGCCTTGTAGTTATTATTATACAGATCAGGTAGTAAAGATGCGCTCACATTAACATGGTTACAATTTTAACTGAGTTTCTTTCTTTCTTATCTTACGTTTTTCATATTCTAGTCTAACGTTAAGCGTTGCGAGGTCAATGCAACAATTGACGCAATAATGACGTTAATCAAAAAGTTGTTGAACGACTGCACAACTCTTCGCTCCTCTTGTCTATCCTAAACTCCTCACTTTCTTCCACTTTTTGTTTTTGGTTGTGTATTTTTTTTGTTTTTTGTTTTAGTCATCTCAGTTTATATTGCTGATGCAGCAGCTGGATCAGCATTTCAAGTTGACTGCTGCTGTGCAAAGCGTCAATTGCATTTAATGGCCGACTGAGAGACAGACAGGCAGGCAGGCGCACAGACAGACAGACAGACAGACAGACGTTGGAACGTGTGCCATTACAACAACTTTTGTTACTCCTTCTTTTTGTTTCTCTCTGTATGTGTGTGTGTGTATGTGAATGTGCATGTTGTGCAACACAGAAGAACTTTCCATGTGCTAATGACAACCACGAACAAGCAGCGGCTCAGCAGAGCTCAAGCGATGCCATTGGCAGCAGCGACGTCATCATCATTGCCAGCAGCAGCAGTAGCAGCAGCAGCCAACTTTGGTCAGTCTGTCTGTTAGTCATGCTTGCCAAGCTCATCATGTTGCTCGCCCTCCTTCACATCATCGTCATCATCATCATCATCATCATTCAAGTCATCTTTGCTATTATTGTCATTGGCGTTGGCGTTGTCGTTGGCTTTGTTGGCTTGACTGTGTTGTGCCACCAGGGAAATTAGTAATACGAGTGTTGCAACAACGACAAGTGCGACAAGCGTTTCGCTACACACTTTATCTACACAGTCTACGCCCTGCCTTTTTCGACCGCCAATCGACCAATTGTCGAACGCAACTGACTCTTTGTCTCATGTTTAGCGAGACAAATGCGAATGAGTCGTCGAATCGACTCGAGTCGCATGTATAAAACGTGCCATCAGTACGCGACTTTTTGCTACCTCTGTCACTGCCCCTGTTGCCATTGCCCCACGTACATTTACGTGACTCGTTTGCTTGGCCTGGGTTGGCCAACGCCTGCACAGACAGACAGACATATTATGCCCTTTTGTTTTTAAGTTTGGGGTCTTGGTCTCGGGTTGTAACCAGTGTCCACTATACAACCTTCTCTTATTCTCTCTCTTTCTCTCCGTTGTCCGTTGTCCATTGTGCCCCCCGCAGGCTACAGACACGTTGATCAGCCTTTGGTTGACGCAATTTGTTTCTGGCCATGCCAGTAATTGAAATGGCGTGCGCGACTCGACATGACTCGTTACAACGCGCACTCTTTAGCTCTCCCTACTATGCCACTGCCCATGATGCCATGATGCGCAAAAATTGAAAGACAATTTACTCTTAATGAAAATGTTAAAGACATGCATGGTTGTGTGTGTGTGTGTGTGTGTGTGTGTGAAGGAGGAAGTTCTGCTTAATGCGTCAAAATTTTATTAAGAATGAATTTTATTTCTTTTTTCTATTTTTTTTTTTGTCAAAAGTAAAAAGTTGATATTGATAATTTGATTGAAACTTTATTAATTGCCGTGGAGCGTTTGTGTTCTTTTTGTATTTTTTTTGTACAGTATTGCTAATGATGGCAGAATTAATGATGTTGTTAGAGTAAAGCTGAACATATTTAACATAAGAAAATGCTTTCTTGGGCATAAAATGTAATTAAACAGAGCTGGGCACGCATGGACATGGAACATGAAACATGGAACATGGGCATAGAAGATTTGGTGCTACCTGACTTGTCTTTTCTCAGGCATTCTCACTTTTAAGATTTTCAAGGCACTCGCATTGACACATATTCTCATCGCCCTCCTTAAATATTTTTGGCTTCAAATAGACCGCAGATTAATAAACAGACTTAATTTGATTAACTTAAATTTGATTAGAGTAAAAATTGTTTTGTCTTTGATTTGTTATGCAAAGTTTAAATTTTTGCATAACACTTTAAGCCTTTGAACTTGCATAGAAACTTCAAAGTAAGATAGCGCCAAACCACTTCAATGAGCTTAAATCAGCGTATGGCCAAGAAACATACGAGCAAACAAACAAGTATAACCGCAACGGTACATGGAAGGGGAGAAGATGGAAGGAATAATGGTTGGTTTGTTGGTTAGGTGGAAGAATGTTTGGCAGGGAAGGAGAATGACTCTTTGGAAGGGCTTCAAAAGCACACACACACACACACACATGCACATACACATGTCTTCGCGGCGTGTCTAACTCATCTGTCATTTGGCATTTTACAAATCAGCGGCACACGTGTCACTTTCACCCGCTCACTCCCACTTACCCGCTTCCATTTCATCTTTCCCACTCATTCGCACAGTTTCGTCACTCGCGCAGTGTCATTATCTTAGCGTTCCTCTTCCTGGCGCTCTTGCTCATGCGGCTGCCGTAAGGCGCGCTCATCTATTAGTCGCGTTGCTTGTGTCACAGTTGTCAATTTGGCCTGATTGTCAGACCGATATGTGTGCTCTGCGCTGCGCTGCTGTGCGGCTTGTCTCAATAATTCATCAAAATGTTTTCCAGAGTGCGAATGTGTTGTCAGTTAGTGCCTGTAATGACATGCTTCCTTTGGTGCCTTTGTGTGTGTTGTGTATAAGTATGTGAAGGGTGGCGTTGGCTGGTTTTGCGTTTTTTTTTCTGGTTGATTATCGCGACTGCAGTTTGTGACATGGGTGCGCGAGCGCCAAAGACAATGATATATAAGTGTCGATAAATTCAAGAAAATGTCACAAGACAAAAATAAACATGAAGCAAATGACACAGGATTTACGGCATTTGTGTTTTCAAGCTGACGCTGATTGTTGTTGCGTGTCTCACTGACTGCCTGCATGTTTTTTGCAGAGTGGCAGCATGTGCTAGAATAAAAGGACTGCCTTGCGCGTTAGATTGCCGTTGGTTGTATACCGCGCTGTGTGACATACGTCATGATTTTAGAAAAATGTGTTATTTTATGATAAATCATTTGTGTTGTAATTTTATTGATACAATAATCACGCTAATGTAGTTTTTTTTTTTAGTATTCAGCCAAAATTGAACGCTAATTTGTCGTATGTTGCATGACTCACGATGAAACATAGGTCACAATGTCATTAAAGTAACCTTTTTGCGCAACTCTGTCAACAATTTAATTGAAAAGACAACAAGACGCAATGTACAACAAGTATTAGGCATAAAATATCAGAGCATTTAACAAGACCAACAATTAGCTTGTTTAACAATTATAAGCAATCAATAATGTTAACTTGAATCAACAAACAAACAAACATTTTGATTCATGTCAATTGACGACAATAATAACAACAACAACAACAACTCGAAACACTATGCGAAATTGAACAAGCACAAAAAAGTTGTCTTCTCGAGCAGCAATCAACGTTGAGCAACATGTTTTCCTGTTAATTAATTTAATTAGAAGATTTTTCACACGCACACAAATACTCACAGATACAGAGATACAGTGCGCTAGTATGTTAAGTAGTTGTTCGTATTATGTAAGTTCGTGCCAGCGTTGCCTAAGTATTTTACACAAGTTTTTTAATTGCATTTGCCAATATGCGTGTGCGCGAAAGGGAAAGAGTGATAATAATAATAAATTCCTGCTGCTCATTTAATGACAACTTCATTGTTGTCAAAAGTTAACCCTTTCACCCGCTCTCGCACTTGTCTGTCGCCTTGTCATTGCCATTTTAATTGTCATTAACATTAACATCATTGCATTATCATTTGTTCTTTCGCCTCTTCTGTTTCTGTTTCTGCTTCTGCTGGTTCTTTTTCTGCTTCGACTACAACACTTTTTCGATTCGACTTTTTGCCATTTTGCAAAACTATTTTCGGTCTTCACAACTATTTTAATATCTTCGCGTGAATAGTTTTTGCACTTCATCACATGACAAGTTCAAGTTTTTGTCTTTTGTCCTTTTTTTCAAGACTTCACGTCTCAAGTGTTGTCATCTAATTGGTATTTTAATTATAGTCAAAGTTTTTGTCGCTTATTCAGCTTCCTCATACTCTTGTTCCATTATAGCTGTTGTTAAAATGCCAACGTTTCTAATGCTACGTTACATATGCCAACGTTCCAAAGCATAATGATCAAGCACATATTATATTGTCTTATGTGTCTCGTAGCGCTTTTTAATATAAGTTTATTAAATATTTAAAACTTTGTTTGGTTCTTTCAAATGCAATTGATGGCTTTCGATTGAAAGCTCAACATCATCATCGCTTTCAATTGCCTTCAATCAAAGCAGCAGCAGACAAAACAGTTAAGTCTTTGCCGCTTTGATGTTGCGCTGCCTTTGAAAGGCTTTCAAATGCTTTGATTGACATTTGAATGCAGCAAAGTTGACTTGCGACTTGAGTCGTCTTAAAGACGCGTATAACTTTTGCTTGGCTTATAGTCACGTAGCTGACTAAGGCAAAGACTTGTTAGCGTTTGATTTGTTATCTGCTTTTTTCTTTTTGTTTTTATTCCTTTTGTTGTTGTTGTAGCGCCTTTGATAGCATCATTGTTATGCTCAAAGCAAAAGTTAACTGACAGGAAAGCTCTTGGTGGCATCACAGTTAACAACATGACATATTTTGCCGAAACCATGCTTTATACGTTTTTAATCTTATTATATTTGTATGTATTACGTATGCATATGCATGTGCTTGTGCGTGTGTGTGTGTGTGTATTACAAAAGATAGTTTATCTGTTGGCGATTGCTGAGTTGCCATAATGTCGTTTGATATTCTATATTGGTTGTGGCAATTTGTAGCTTTTAATGCAAAGCGCATTAAAGTACACACACATGCATGCATACATTGTGCATACACAGACAACTCTCAAATGACCGCAAATTTGCAAACGTTGGTCATGCGAGTGTGAGCGAGAGCATGAGTGAGTGGTAATGGTGAGGATAGCACATGACCAACGAGTGGGTGCGTGAATGATACGCAAATGTTTAACTCGAAATGTTACACAAAAAGTTGTCTGAACAGTTAGAGCGATGGTCGAAAAGACAGACATACAGCCAGAGAGACCGATAGACAGGCTTGCATCTTTCATGAGTTTCGGTACAATGATTTTTTTAACAAAGTAACGAGGGCTTTTCCAAAAATATTCAATGCTTATGTTACGTAAGTATGCTTTATACATACGGCAGTCTAGCATTGTAATTTTGTCTTTGTGTAGAAAATCGGCTTACGTTTATAAATTCAATTGACGTATGTTGTGAGCATGCCTTTTGTACATTTTTCACTACTTTCACTAACGGCTTTTTAAGAAATGACCCTCGTTTTATGCACAAAAGGCTGCATTGCATGTGTGCGTATGCGTATCTATTGCTTTTGTGCAAATGTTTCACTATCGATTAGTTGGCCAAAATTTGCAAAAGCCGCACATTTGCATTGCAATGAAATATCTGCGTAAGCTTGCACCCGACTGCAGACACCAATACACAGACACATACACACAGATGCCAATGAAATTATTGACAACTGATGCATGGCTGCATCCAATTAGTTAGACAGACGGACAAACACAGCAAGCAAAGACAGAGATATACACAGATACCGATACACAGACAGAGAGATAGATAGCTAGCTGGTTGGATAGATGAATGGATAGACTGTCTGTCTATGTGTCTGTCTGTCGGTTGGTTGTTCGTTTGGTCTGTGTGGTTTAACGGGCAAATGTTGCATTTACAATTTCGACAATTGCAACTGCAACGACAACAACGACAACAACGACAACAACAACAACAACAACAACAACAACAGCAATGCCATATGCTTAACACAAACTTTTGCCTTGTAGGAAATTGTGCAAAGGAAGCATTTAATTGATGTATTACTCTGTGACGTTACTCATACGCCGCCTTCTTCTTCTTCCTTACATGCCATTACAAATACAAATGAACACAATGGGCTCAGTTATGATTCTGTCAATATTTGTTGTTGTGTCATTGCATTTTGAGTCATCATCTTCGCAGCATGTTTTCACTATGCAGCATCTTTCATTAACCAATGAGTTACGTTTTAAGTGTCGACTTTTGCGGTTTGCTGCCATTTGCTGCCATGTATCCCATAGATATATAACTTAATAATGCAGTTATAGTTGCTCTTAGATATTTCTTTTCATGCTCAACGTATTTTAATTGTATAACATAAGCCATAAGATTGCTTAAGTAATTATAGTTGCACATAGATAGACAACACAAGCGTCTTTACATAAATATCTAAAATTGCGCATATTTGTGGTACATTTTGATGAGAATTTGGGTCAGTGAACGCATGCGAATTGTTCGATTGCATGCGAGTTGAATTGCAATACATTCTGTCTGCTTAATTATGCTCTTTAATTTGCGTATTGAATTGAGTAGAAGGACTTAAGCTGGCAAATGAATTTTGCAATTCTATTTTCGTATGTAAAACTAACTTTGTACAAAGCAATTAATATTAAATGACATACGGTGCATGAGCGTGAGGTTTTTAGTGCCTATTTTACATACCAATGCACGGCACATGCGTCTGTATGTTATAAATACTTCATGGCACAGCTACAATACTAAACTGACTTATGTTTCGCATGTGCGTTATGGCACAAAGGTAAAGAAAAATGGAAACGGTTTCAATGTTTACAAGTTGTCAAGCAATAAATCAAAATCAATCGAAGGCAATCATAGGGTTAATTGGCTGTCAGTCAAATAAATTAAGTATGCACAAAAAAGTATAAGAACAAGAAAAACAATTTTGTTAATTAAATGAGTTGAGAATAATTTAACAAATAATCAAAAATAAATGTGATAAAAAACGTACGGTAAACCACAACTAACAAGTAACAGTAATAATAATCAACAAACAAAGACATAAAAGTGTAATTTTAGAGTATATACTAAGAAAAAGCCACAAACTAATTTGCGCACTTTGACCTCTAATCGTCAATTACGCGCAAACAAACAAACAAACTATGGGTTTTTGGCTCTGCTCGGCTCTTCTCACTATCAGTGCGTGAGAGTGCGCAAGTAAGTGTGTGAGTGAATGAAACGACGCTAAGACGTACGTTGAGATGTTGAGACGTTGAGTGCGCGCTCGTAAATAATCAAGTGTGTAAGTGGGCGAAATGAATGAGTGAGCGGGGAAGCATGCTAGTGCGTTGAATGCTTGTATGTATGGATGAACGAATGAATGAATGCTGTGGTGGACTAAGTGAGTTGTTTCTTTACAGCATCTTCTTCTTTTGCATGCTTGCCATTTCAAATGTTTTTTTTTTTTTTTTGCATGTGGCGCGTTTTCTTGGGTGTTTGTTGTGCTTGCTGGCAAGTGCTGCTGTCGTTGTCGTCTGTTAGTCTGGCATGGTTTGTTAGTTTCTTGGCTTGGCTGATGGCATTAGAGCGCGCGACGCGGAGTGATGAGTTCAATTTTAGTTTAGTTTCATGCTTATCTGTGTGTGTTTTTGTTGGCTACTACAACTACTTGCTGGTAAACAAAAAACAAAACTGTAAAGCTAAGGAAAAAACACAACGTTATGCAAAGTTAAAGGCAACGCATGAATAATTCCAGTCAAGTGAAGATGAAAGCAATGCGCAATGTGTGTTTTTGTGTGTGAGTGTCTCTTTATTGTAAGGTAGAGTGTGGGTGTAACAAAAAGAAGAGGTGTAGGGGGAGCGGACGTTTGGCTACTTAGTATGCTGAACGTCAAGAACGGAAATCAGTGAAGACGTGCTTCACTTTGAGTACGATTTAAGAGAACAATATTAATGGTGACATAGCAAGAGTGGATCAGAGGCATAAAGAGAAAGAGAATGAAGTCTTGTAGTGTAGCATGTTTGAATGGTTGTGAGTTATGTGTGTGTGTTGCTGTAAAAATGAGTGAGCCGCGCTGGCGTCTGTCTTAATCACTGCGTTAGTTTTAACGCTTCAATAAATAAAGTAATAAGAAAAAAACAACAACAAAAGCATGCGTATAAATTTAACAAGTTTGCGTTTATCATTAAGCAAATAATTTAAAAAAAAAACATCGAAAAATAACTGCATTAAGGGCGCCGGCTGAGAGCAGTTTTCATTTGGTTGCAGAAAGAGCGTAAAAATAACTGAGAAAACTAGTAAATTTATGTATGACCATGTATGTACATATGAGCATTACAACAACACAAGAACTGTAACTGAAACAATTAAATCGGAAAAGCGACAACAAAAACAACAACAAAAAAGACAGAGAAAGAACAAAAATAGCATGTTGGCAATTTTATGCGTGTATGTTTGCTATCAATTAATCAGCACAGCTCAGCTCTGCGCAACGCAACGCAACGCAACACACCCACAAACATTAAAATGCCCGCACACAACAACAACCGTAAAAGCAACGGCAACAACAACAATAATAAAAATTCTATAAAAGCAAATTTGTTACGCGTATGGCCGTGAAGCGCGTTTTGTTGTAATTAACTTAGATAAACAACAAAAGCAAAAACGACAACAATAAAGCACAAAAGGATGTAAAATGTTTTACAGTTCAACATACATACATGTGTGCGAGTGAATATGTTGTGGCTACCGTTATAATGAGGGTGCACACAATTGTATGTACAAATGGACAAGTGTAAATTTGTCGTTATTCACACACATACACATGCACTCATACATAATCACTGACACTCCCTGACGTTTGAACACACGTGCATGTCAATTGTATGATGGACAGAGCAAGTGAGATAGCAAGCAGATTAATAAAAGCAAAAGAAGAAGAAGAGCAACGCAAGATAAAGTTGCGCTGTTGTCGTCATCTAATAAATCATAATTAGACATGTAAACATTTTCTCATACGTACATGTGCACATAATGTGTGTGTGTGAGTGTGTGTGTTGAACTTGTCATTTATTTAGACGATAATAAATTATTATAAATTTATTTTGCTATAAATCAGCATAATAATTAATTAAGTTGAGCTCGCACACATTGGTTTGCCAATATTTTCCAAATAATTTATTGAAAATAATTTGTGCACAGAATAAATGTCAATAAAGCTTTTACATACAATTTAAAATTTGACAAAATAAACTTTCATGTTTTGACATGTCGCTGCTCCACTATGCACACAACACAATTGAAATTCAACGGTTTTAATATTAAGGTGACCCTATGTTACACGGTGCTCACACTGACGCATGGGCACAATTTCGTTAGGCAATTTAGCTTAGTGCTTAGCGGGCTTAAGCATAAAAGTGTCTTATGTGTTGTGTGCGCGCCATGCAAGATAGGCGTACCTAAAATTAGAAGTGTTAAATTTAGCAAGAGTTAATCGGCATCAATGTCGCTCACCTCAGCCTCTTTCTCAGTACAGCAGAACGCAGCTCAACTCACCTTACCTTTACTTCACCTTGACCTTCTATATGTCGCTTGCCTGCTTGCTTAGTTGCTGTTTACTCTTTATTAGTGCTCATTGCGCACTAGTTTTGTTGTTGTTGCATTCTTTATACATATCGTTTACAGCTTTATTAGTGTTGTTATTATTGCTCAAGTTAATAAAGCAACAGCAACATTTGTTTCTCTCTCGTTTGTTCGTTTGCATTCTTTGCAAAAGGCATATTTTTTTGCTCTCCCACGCTACATGTGTGTGTGCGCGTGTATGCAATGACCGCTAGAAATTTAAATAGACTCAATTATAATTATTTGCTTGCTGCGCTGCTTATGCTCATTGTTATTATTGTTATTGTTGTCATTATTTTTATTAGTGCTGTAATTCTATAATTGTTGTTAGTTTTTTATTCGCTTTTGATGGTTTGCTTCGTTTTAATGAAGCGTCAAGTGTTGCATACAAAATTACTTCTGTCTGTCTGACCAGTCTTTTTGTTGGCTTGCGTGTTGTCTGTCTGTCTGTCTATGTGGGCGTGTCTTGCTGTTTCGTTGTTGTTCTTACTGTTGTTAATGCTTTAAGGTTATGTTTAGGTGGCCTTAGGCTCCTTGGTGCTTCATAAAACAAATTGATTTTTGTTTATTTTTTGGCGTTTATTTCATTAAATTTTTGAGAATTAATTATACGCCACGACTTAAATATTAATTTATTATCTTAGGGCTTCAACGCAGCACACACAGGTCACAGTTGAGGGGCGTGCCGTGTTGTAGATACTTTTTTTCAACAAAATATAACTTTTCTACATCAAATTTCTACAACATTAACATTAAACCTTTTTATTTAAACGCTCAACTAGATGTGTAGCACGATATAAAGTATCTACAAGCACAAGCAAAAGTATCTAATACATGTTTCTTACAAATTTGAAGTAATCTTTCATTAAATATGAAGAAGTATGTATGAAAACGCATGCATTTTATTAAGTGTCAAAATATTACGCATGTGCGCAAAGAAGAACTTTATTAAAACGAGTACATTTTTTACAATGCAAAAGATACTTTCAATGTTTTTTTATATTTTTTGTAATACATTTGTACGTTTGTTAGCATGAGTGAACACATGTGTGCAAGTGAGCGAAGGAGCGAGAAAAAATATGCTTGTAGCATAAAAGCAGAAAAAAAATGTAAGTTGAAGTTTTCTATCTTTTGCAATTGTGTTGACTTGTGTCGCATTTTGCTGTGCTTGTTGCTTTTGTTTTACAACAGTGTTGTTGTTGTTGCTGTTGCTGTTGTGTGCAACTATGAAACGCTGAATTAAGTCTTTACTCATTGCAACAATGGAATGTGTGTGCATTGTTGTTCTTGTTGTTGTTGTTGGCTTCATCTATGCTTGAGTTACTTAACTTGAGGCACGCACATGCACATGCACGCGGCGCAGATACTTAGATACATTTGCAATGACATTGCACACACACACACACACACACACATACATTAATACAAATGCCAACACTTGCCGTCATGGACAAGGATAACAGCAGAACAATGGCAAGGAAGAAGAAGCAGAAGCAGAAGCATCTAGGAAAAGGTTGAATGCAGCCAAGTGTCAAGCGATACTTCTTCAAACACACACACAGATACACACAGCTACAAATGCGTATGATATAATGTGCGACTTCTTTAGTGACAATTTTTTATTAGTTTTTTTTCTCTATTTTTTCCACACTCAACTCAACTCAACGCAACGCAACTCTTCTCGATTCAATGCGCCATCATGCATTGCCACTTATATAAACGAACTTAGTTTGAGATACTTTTTTCTGCTTCTGCTGGTGCTTCTTCTTCAGTTTCACTTCATTCGTTTTGACTTTCAATGCTGCTCGTTTCATATTGCATTGCTCAGTGCTGTGTGTGTGTGTGTGTGTATGTGTGTGTGACGTCACTTAGTGCACAACTGCGATAATGATAAAATTAGATTATAGATGCTTTTCATTTTTCACTCGTTTGGCTCCACTATTTTTTTTTTCTTTCTTTTCAATTCATAACCTCAAAATGCACGCCACTGCACTTCAAGCTGTCGCAAATCAATTGCGTTTTGATGTTAGATACATGCATGTACATATGTATCTGGCGTAGCCATGTATCTGTGTCGCTATGCGGGTTGCGCTGCGCACAAGCAACAAATGCACATGTAATTATTACCATGGAAGACAATTGGCGTCACGTTGGCAACGTTACATGTTAGACGTGCAAGTATCTGTTAGATACACTTTGCACACACACACACATACTCAAAGTGCAATGAAGCGCAAATACAAGTTTATTGACAGTCTTCTTCTTAAGTTTATTTGTGCGCTTAGTGTGAAATTCTTGTGCTCAATTTTTACTTATTTTTTCTTCAGCTTATTTTCATACCCTCTACCTTATGGTAGAAGGGTATATTAGTTTCGTGCGCATTGAAAATGAGGGATGCAAAGCATATAAAGTATATGTATATATTCTTGAACATTATCAAAAGAGAAGTGAATGATTCGATCTCAGACACTATAAAATTCCTTCGCAGGTCGAATATTTATTAGGCAGATCAAGTTTATTTGGTTTTTCTCATCCGGAACTTAGTTAAGGGGTGAGGAGCAAATGACTGAAGCTGCCTCGGTTAAAAAAATACAAAAGTCGTATTTCCACGGTTGTTATTTGAGTTAGGAACATGAAATTTGGCTGTCTCTGGGGTATGAGATAGAATAGAAAAATGGTCAGGGCCACGCCTCCTATAGTAAATGTTTAAAACGCTAATATCTCTGGAACCATAAAACATACAACAATGAAACTTTGCATGTTTGCTATTGGGAGGTAGTATAAGAAGATCCAATCACAGAATGGCCATATACATATAGCTAAAATAGAAAAACCTTATATCTCTAGAACCAATTGTTCTGGAAGAGGTAAAATTTGTAAATATTATTTTGAATGAAAATGTAATCTGTTGAGATTGAAAAGTGGGCGGGGCAATGCCCTCTAGCAGTCGTTGCAAATTTAAGGCACAGGGTATTTCGAAGCCGAGAACACTCGACTGCAATTCCTTGCTGGTTGTTGTATCTGAAGTAGTTTTTTTTGGCTTTTGTTTGAGTTTCCGTTGTGGGTTTTTTTTTTGTGTGTTTTTTTTATCGTTGCATTGTTCCAGCATTGATTATGACAACTTTTGTGGCGCATTTCCAGTTTGAGCATGATTAAAGACATAACGGAAGTTGACTTTATAGCTGCTCAACTGAACTGAACTCAACCGAAGCGAAGTGAAGTGAAATGATAGTAAAAAGATACGAATGCCTTTTGTGTGTCCTTCTTTGAATGGCACATTTCAGCATTCATTTGCTTTATTTGTTGTTGTTGTTGTTGTTGTTGGCATGTAATGCAATTCAATTGTGTGAAGATAAGATTTGCTATGCAAAGCGCAGATACTTTGTGCGTTTCTTTCCAATTCGAATTAAAATTTCTTAACTTTTAAAGACTTAGTTGCGCAGATACATGCATAAGCGCTTAAATAGCAAGATACTTTGTGTCTGCATGGCGCCATAAATCAAGGGCTTGAATTTCAACATTTTAGCATTTTTGCAATGCCGTCATTTTGTATCTACATGTGCATAGATACTTCAACAACAGTCAAAAATCGCAGAAAATGGAAAAAAGAAAATAGCATAAAATGGTGCCGCAAATGTTGTTTGTGTGCGTGTTGTTGCATTGCAAGCTGTGTTTTGACAAGGTGCAGATACATTTGTATCTTAACAGCGGTAACAGCAACAAAACGGAAAATGACTATTTTCGTTTCTCTTTTTTTTTTTTGGTTGTTTTTGCTTTGTGAAATGTTACTCTTGGTGCACTTCCGTGTGCCATGCACAAAAGCATCTGTGCGTGCATTATAGCTGCGTTAGACGTAGACAGTGTAAAGTATCTTGTAGTTACATACAAGTGACAAAATCACTGTGCAAGCGATTTTCACTGCTCGAACGTACATGTGTATGCAGACAACTTCCTGCTGCATGCATAGAGTTGCCTACACGCTTTTTTTCAGTCAGTGTTGTCACCAACAACAACAACTACAGCAACAACAACAACGACAGAAAGCAAAGCTATTTGTCGTAGCATTCCAGCGTCACAGAGCTTAAGTTCCCTCACTCTTTCTCTCACCCTCTGTCGTGTGCAGAATACACATGCACACAAAGATATAAAGATACATTATCCTTGCTCGGCATTGCATGGCAGATTTACTTTTCAAATGAACACATCCAAATGGCATTGCAGGCGACATAAAAATCGAAAAGAAGCAAAGCAAAAAAACAAACGACAACAAAAAAGAAAAGTAAAAGTCGCAAATTTTCAAGTTGTGTTTGTGTGTTTTTTGCATCTAGATACATTTGTGGTACTTTACTTTGTTAGCTGCCTGAAAGTTGTTTCATTTTGCGTAATTACTGCAAAAATTTGTGGTTTTTTGTTTGCATATTCGATTTTTTGAAATTACAAATGCCGTTGCGGTACAAATTGCTTAAAAGATACTTTTTTTTGAATTTCTAGATACATTTTGTATCTTTTGTGTTATTTTAAAGCCTAAAACTTAAAACACAACAAAAGACATGCAAAAAGAAGAACTTCGGCCACAATGCTGTCGTATCGATGACAAGTTTTAAATATCGCACCAAAAGATACAAAACCCCCCTCCCTTTTTGTTAACTTCACAAAACACTTTTCTCTGCCAAATCAAAACAATTATATTTTCTTTAATGCATTTACTGTGTTTGCTGATGCGCGAATTTCAACACATGTGCGCTGCACTGCCGAGGGTGTGGGGTGGGGGGCAGCGCAGTGTTGGCAAAGAACCTTTAACACACGCAAATTGTTTATAATAAAATTAAAAGTTGTATTTTTGTTTTTGTTTTGTTTTTTTTTGTTTTTGGCGACGAAGTTTTGATTTTTTTTTCGTACGTTTTTATTTTTGCGTGAAATATATATCTAGATACATACATATATGTATCTGCATTGCAACGCCGGCAACGAAGCTGTGTTAATGCAATGCAGTGTGAATGCGGCAAGCAATTTATGGCAAATATGTACATAAACACAAAACGAAACGATGCCAGGCGTGCAACAACAACAACAACAACAGCAACCATTGTGTGTGGCATTGTATCTATAAGTGTGCCTGCCTCACTGACTGCCTCGCTGGCAATCTATCTGTCCGTCTGTCTGTGTGTGTGTGTGTCTGTCGCTGTTGTCTATTTTTGCCGCTTGCTTGTCGTGGCGCCTTAAGCGTTTGCCACCTTTTCAAGTGTAGCGCTTTTACTCTAAGCAAACGTATCGAACAAAACCAACAACAATAATAACAACAACAACAATAATAATAACAACAACATTAGCAACAACAACAACAAGAGAACATTAGCAAACACTTTATGTGTACGGTTACGCCTTGAATTGCCGCACAGACACACGCATTCGTTACGGTAGATACTCTACGTTGCTCTACAACAAATGTATCTTTTTTTTTTCGTTTTTTGTTGTGCTTCGCATGTATGTTTGTGTGTGTGTGTGTGTGCCATAACACATGCAATTTGTCAAGTCTGCAATGCATTGACGGCGCCGTCATTGCTTGGTCTCCTCCACCTCCCTCTTTCTCTACCACTCTACTCAACCCTCAATTTTTCTCTACCTTTGGTCGTTTCCTCTGTCCTTTGTGTATTTGCTCACTACCTTAGCAAACGACGCCCCTTTGCTACTTTGTTTTGCATACATTTGCCGATACTTTACGCTCGACAACGACTTTGGCCTCGTCGCTTGTATCTTTGTATCTTTGTGGTTGTTGCAGCCGTATCTTTCTTCGTATTTTATAATTGATAGCATAAAATTTCAGCCGTTTGCCATTCATTGTGTTGAAGTGAATTTTGTTAATTTCACTTCTGTCTCTCATCAACATCGATGATGATGAAGATGATGATGATTATTGTCTGTGCAACGTTTATCCTTTGGCTTTGTTTGTTGCACTTTTATGCAAATGTTCGTGCAAATTGCTTTTAATGCATTTTGCATTGCACAATGTTTGAATTTGAAACTCGTAATTGAAACCGAAAAGATTTTAATTTAATTTTTGTTTGGCTTTGGTTTTGTATCTTTTCCTATTTGCATCTGCGTACATATGTATCTGTTTGCAGTTGCGTTATCTGCATGGCTGACTATGTGTTAATGTGCATACATATGGATGTACATATGTGTATGCAAAAACAAAGTCATCATGCATGTTTGTGTCTCAGAGTCTTGTATTTGCCGCCTTGGCGTTTTACTGTTATTATCGATTGCTTGCCACGCTTTAATGACAATTATTATATTTTATTTCCTCTTTTTTCAACACTTTATTTTCTCTTTTATGTTTGTTGTTGTTGTTGCTTGACTTGAGCTCAAAATGCAATATTTTATCTATGCAATTAAATTGAATTGCATCTTGCATGCAATTAGCGTTTGTAATTTGTATCTTAATGGTCGAAGTGATTTGATCTCGAAATTGACTTGCTGATTTCGCAGGCAACTCAAGTAATTTGATCATTGAAGTGTTTAAAATAAAAATTGTGTACAATTTAGAAGATTTAAATATTTATTAGTTGTTTTATTAAGTGATGATGTCATCGATTAAGTTCTTCAAGTACTTCAATAGAGCTTCTTCAGTGAAGTTTTTCAGCAGCAAGCTCATCTTAAGTAAGCTCATCTGTAGAGTTGTTCAGCAGAGTTCTTGAAAAGATTTATTGAGTAAAGTTCTACAGTAGAGTTTATTTTAGTAGAATTCTTCAGTAGGCTTTCCCACTAATTGTTCTTAAGTAATTTCTTGAAAATAGTTAATGATGAAAGATTCTTGTGTAGAGTTCTTCAGTGAAGTTTCTCAGTTGAGTTCAACAGTAGTGTCCTTTAGTAGATTTCCTCAGTAGATTTCTTCAGTTAGAGTATTTAGTAAAGTTCTTGAGTATAATTATTAAAACAACTCTTTCCGTTCTTCAGTAGAATTCTTCTGTGCAGTTCTTTGGTAGAGTACTTGGGTAGAGTTTTTCTTATTTAGCAACATGATTAGATATTTTACCTCTTTCGATTCAGCGCTTAGATTACCAAACTTATAAATGGCACGTTACTGTACGCAATGCCATGGTAGACACTTGGGTTTAAGAGGTGTGTGATAAAGATTTACAGAAAGCCAAGCAGATTATCATCCCTTTGCCTAAGCTCTTCTTAATATCATACAAATGTATCTAGAACCGTTAACTTTTATTTAACGTTTAAATTGCTGAAAATTCGCAACGCAAAATTGACACATTTGCCATTTTGTTGGCATTATTTTAATGTCTAATAATATGGAAACCAAATAACCGTAGAATTGACTTTGAGTTCATTAAGCAAAGTGGGGAGACTCAGAGTAAAGTCACAACGACCTTAAATGACCTTTAAATGTACGCAAATTAACTTTTGTCTAAATAACATTTTAATTATGAACATCCTGGCAATAACACACACACACACACACACACACATACTTACACACACACACGCACACACAAATTCAAGGACAAATTATGGCCATAAAATTTGAAGTCGAACCAACTAGTGAGTGAGAAAAACACTGAGTCAGTTGGGTGAGGGGCAGAGGCGCAAGAGAGCGCTCATTAATGTCACATCCGAAAACAGTCGAACTCGTCCTACGTATAAAAGTTGGAGAATGTGGATAGCATTTTGGGTCTAAATATATATGCCGGCGGCTGCTTGCAGGTATATGTGTGTAAGTGTGTCTAAGTGTGTGTGAGTGCGTGTGTGTGCTGTGTGGATTGACGGTGCGGATAATTAACAAAAATCCCCAAAGTGTGCAGTAAAGTAATCAAAATTAGCTACAAAATTTACCTTAAATGCGCACAAATGGGCGTTGGGCGTGGCAACTGCTAACCAAGGCCTTTGTGCCGTGTGTGCTGAGAGCTTCTGCTGAAACTTATGGCTTTCTTTTTCGCTTTTCCTTAATACAGCTTGAGCAGTAAATATTCGACTACGTGTATAAGATAAGGCTTGCTCAGCATTAAAGCTTAGTGGGCACAATAAAAAAGGCAAGGAAAGTTGGCATTTTAAAGAGTTAACGGAATAAAAGAGTTTTCCGATTTTCCTTGAGACTTATCTTATTTATGTGAAGTTTCTTGGTGTTAGGAGTTTAGGACTGTCTTACCAATAGCTTAAAACCCTATATGACAGCCTTATTCTACAATATTTCCAAAGATATTCTATTAAAAAGTAATGCATCTTACTTTATATTCTGCTTCATTAACACACATATTGCCTAATCTACTTCGGATATGTTGTTTTTGTATTTTGCAACAGTGTTTGCATGCAACTCAAATGTACATAATTTCGAGTGCTAGAATGTTGTATGTCATATGTGGTTTCAAATAACATAGGAGTATACAACATGGTTGGGCCCAAAGATTGTTGAAAAAGTTCTTAAATGTTGGAAAGGTATGCAATACTTCATTTGGAGTATTATAAAAAATATTTGAGACACATTTGAAATCCATTTTTACAAGTTTCTTGTATCATTGATTATGAATTTGGTCAAGATTTTTATTGTCTTATTTTACGGCTTGTAGGCTTCTCATTATGAACTTGAGAAGAGATTATGAATTTGAAATATTAATTCTTGTTTTATTCGACTATAAATACATTTATTTGAAAATTTGCGGCACGTGTTTTGACACCGGACATGATGTTTGGCCTACGTTGTTTTAATCAAAATGTTAATGAGTCGAAGCGCTCATTGCGAGTTTGCCGCCTCAAGTGTCGTTGCTTTGAGTCTTGAGTCCAAAAGTGTTTTGTTTTTTTGCTTTTGCGCTTTTGAAAATGTACGCTTTTTTATACAATTAACAAAAATAAATGAAAGAAAAAGAAAATAACAAACAAGCGCGACATTTGCAAAGTGCAGAGGCGGGTTTAAGCGCACGTCGCCGGCAATAGTCAAAGTATGAGCGGCGGAAGCGGCAGTGGGAAAGAGGAAGCCAGACTCAGAGCTTCTGAGAGCCGAGACTAATTGAAAGTCGTGCAAAGCACTTGAACTTCATTTGCTCGCGTGGCAGGATTTATAATAAATACGCTTCAACGTCGTTCTAATTAAATTTAATATGCATATAGTTGTTGTTGTTGCTGTTGTTGTTGTTGGCCGGAAAGGGCGTAACAATTTGGCCAAAGGCGAATGTTGCTTATGGTTTTTTTTTTATTGCTCACTTGGACCAACAGAGGGTTGTGTGAGTGTGCGTATGTGTGTGTGTGTGTGTGTGTGTGCACATGAGTTTTGTTGGGCATAAATTTCATACGCTGCGTTTGAGTGTAATAAATTTGATTAGCAGAATTTACTGGCGCAGAAAGCAACGCAGACACACACACACACACACACAAACACATATGCAAAGTTAAAGGCGTGTGTGAGTGCGTGAGTAGGGGAGGGTGGAAACCAAAAAAAAGTAAAAGAAGAACAAGTGCTGCACACAGACGTAGTTGTTGTTGTTGTTGTTGTTGCGGTTCGTTTGTAAAGCGAGTTGTTACAATAAAATGTTATTGCATACTTTATGGCTTGTCTTGTTTATACGTACGTACTTATGTATGTATGTGTGTGTGTGTGTGTGTGAATGAGTGATTTTTTCTTCTTACTTTGCTACACTTTCCGCATATTTGCCTGCTCAAAATGGGGCAAATAGCGGCAAACGGAAACCGGAAGTGCGCGCATACACACACACACACACACACACATATGCATAGTACATATTAAGTGCCTTGCATATGTATAAATGTTGAAGTATAACATTGAATTTTCGGTTTTCGTGCTGACAAAAGTCTGTGAAGAGGCTTAAAATACACAAAAAAAAGTCTACGCTACACTGAGCAAAATTTTATCTTTTGTTTTTATAGACCTGAGCTTTGCTGAAAGGCGTGTAAAGAAAACAAAAAAAAAAAAAAAATTATGCGGCAGACAAAAAAGTTCTACAAACAAAATTTGTCAACACATATTTTTTTTGGCGAGTGTAAATTTTTGCATTGCCATATTTTTATGCTTAACAGTGGCCACAAAATGGCTGACAACGCGCGTTAAAGCAAAATGGCAAACGACAAAAAGGCAAAGCCTTCATGTCGGCTGTGTGTGTGTGCTTGTAAAAGCGAGACAGAGAGAGAGAGAGAGAGAGAGTGAAAGAGATAGCGCTAAGAGTTTACTACTTGTCTGTTTTCAAGCGGCAACTTCCGGTTTTCGCTTTGCCGCCATCTTTGTTTGTCATATTGCCAACATTTTTTTAAGTTTTTTTTTCCTTTTTGCTTTTTATCGTTGCGCTTTGATGTGAAAGTTGACGTTAATGTTGACTTTTGCCAATTTTTCTTTGCTTTGCAAAAAAGTCAAATGAACAAAAACAAAAAAAAATGTTGCATACAAAAAGGCGCTCTTAATACAAATCTGTGCTGTGCATTATTATCGCAATTACACAAATTTTCCACCTTTGCGCGCTGCTGCTGTTGCTGCTTCTTCTTTTGTGTGCGCTTCGTCTTCTTGTTTCGCTTAGCCTTCTTTGCCGAACAAAGCGTTTAAATAGCGTGTAATTAGCGATGATTATACTTCTCTTTGATTATCATCTTTTTTTTTTCACTGTCAATTCTTCTTAATAATATTTTTACCTTAACTATTCTTCTTTAATTTTTTTTAAATTAGATTATTTGTAAAATTTGTTGGAATATTTTTTTTTTTTTGTAATTTCGCCCATAATTTTGTCTTATTGTGTAATTTTATATGAAATTCAAAACATTTTTTTTTATTTCATTGTTTTTTTATAATTTTTTATATATTAAATTTGCTTGAGACGAAATATATGTAACTCCCAGAAGAGGGACAGTAAGACCCCATAACAATGACAAGACGAGTTGGTATAGCCATGTCTGTCCGTCCATCCTTACCAAGGGTTCTCGGAAACTATAAGAGCTAGAGACTTGAGTTTGGAAGTTAGACTCGTATCTGCTAAACTGTAAAAGGTCCGAGTCTGAATTGTTGACCCGAAAAGACAAACAAACTGAAATTTTTCATAAAATGCGCTTTAAGCACTTCTTTATCCTATTTCATGCAACAAAAACAATGATTTGTAACAAAAGCAGTACTTTGACAGTATGCAATTTTTTTTTTATTTATACTCCCAGCACTGAAAACCTTGCTTTACCAACGATTTTGAACAATGCCAATAGCAGGAAATCATTAACATATATGGTCACTTTGTTTTGTTTGCAAGGTCGCAGAAAGACAAAATTAATTGTTGCGTTTCCTTTTTAAGTTAAAATCAATTTTATTTTATGTTATATTTTTTTTATTATTTTTATATTACTATTTATATATTTATTTATTTTTTTTTTTTTAATTTTTATTTTTTAAAAATGATTTTTGTTAAAATCTATTTTTATTCATATAATTTTTATATTGTTTTATATTTTTTATAATATTGGTTTTTTATAATTTGTTCTCTATCATTTTTCGATCTTGAACTTTAACAAACATTCTCAGAAGCCTCGAAATGGTCCATTCAAATAACACACACGCTGCCAGAATTTAATTTGTACTTATTTCTGCCTATTTTCCCAATTATTTTCTTTTTAATTTATTTCTCTTTATTTTTTTACTGATTATTTATTTTGTGCTGTTTAATTTTATTGCCTTGCCAATATTTTATAGCCTGTAAGGCTGATTAATGTTTAAAAATAATAATATAAAAATAAAAAAAATATTTTATTTTATTATTTTTTTACATTCTGTATAATTATTATTTTTTGTATCGTTTGATTTCAGCTTTTTCGCTCTTGGTTTTATAAAATTTTACTCATAGCTGCTTTTTTTCGCTGCTACTGTAAGCGCACCCCTAAAAGCTTACTGCATTTTTTTTATTTGTTGCTTAATGCAACGTCGGCTTTGCTTTGATTAAAATCATACAATTGTGTCGCAAGCGATTGAAAGCGAGCGACTTTATACTTTATTCCCTGAAACATCATTATGATCATCACGATGATCATTAGCAGCGCATTGAGTCATTAGTAAATGTTTCACCTGCGGCGGTTTTAAGCGCAAACGACCAACGGTGCAGGCAACTGCAGTAGCTTACCTGTGCCCCACGCCCTTGCCACACCTTCTCTGTCACTTTTCGCTTCTTGTGCCGTTTTTCATTATCCTTTTTCGTTTTTTTTTTTGCTCCTCTTTTTCGGCTTGCCACGAAATGCGTTAATGCGCCGCAAAGGAAAATCGCTGAAAATTTATGTTCTTTGCTTGCCGCCTGCAATTTCTCTTTCCCATATGCCCTGAACCCTTCCTGTTTCTGTCTTTTGCGTTCGCGCAGTTTGTGTCCTCTTTTTAATTTCTTCTTTGGTCATTTGTCTTTGCATTTTGTTTGTGTCGTTTGTTTAAACGTTGAAATGAATTTTCTTTACTTTTGTCGGTTTTTAAGCTTCGCAAGCGTTGGCAGAAGATTAAGAGAGCTCAAAAAAAAAAAGTATTGAGTTCTATTTTTCATGGCAAAAAGGAAAGAATCTTTATTTGTTTTACGTTCTTTATTTGCTTTAACGAAAATTTAATTTTGATTTATTTATTTCGAAATTCGCTTAAAAATTCTTTAACAGTTCTTCAACATTTTGATTTATATAACTTTATTTTCTTATAAAACTTAAAATTGTTAAGAAAAATCCAACGAAGTAAAATTCAATCTGAATAATTTATGCCAAAAACGAAACTAAATTCAAATGAAATTACGGCAAACTTCAACGCAAAGCTTATTGCCTTCGAAGATGAGAAGAGACCAGCACGGCACAGCACAAAGCAGAGATTTCAAGGCGAACAAATAAACGGAGCAGAAGAGGGGGAGGGGGAGCGATAGCAAAGTAGTGAGAAAGAACAAGTGAAGTGAAAGAAATACAAGTGAGAATCTTAGTTCGGTCTTGCTAAATATTTGATACACTTCATGCCCATTTCTCAGTGCCACGCCCGTTTTTCGGTGGATCTTATAACGGTTTTCATTTGGTATAACAAGTTTGTCATGTAAGGACTTGCGTTTCTCAAGATTCTCTAGCACAGCTGCCCAGGACTCTCTAGGACTCTCTCTAGGGTTAGGACCTTAGTGTTACTCATACTTCTTAAGTCTGGGTATGCCAGAATACTGTTTATCAAAATTTAAATATCTCTCTTTAAGACTTATAACAGTTTTTTATACAGAACTTAAATTTCCGACATTTTTCATGTTCTTTCTGTGTGAGAGCTACGAGTTCCAGTGTTCCGAATTTCCAGTGGTCCTGCATAGGACAGGGGAAAAGAAACTACAAAATTTCGATCGCAAGTTTTGGAACTTTGGGTGAAGATTATATATACAGATAGATAGATAGGTATATGGACATGTCTCAATCGGCTCATTTTTCTGTGTGTTACAAACTTCACGTCAATGTCATAAGACTTGTCGCAGCATGAAGCTTGTAGGGCATAAAAACTCAAATGTTGTTGAAAGCGAAGGAAAATACAAATTTTCATTGCACATGAATTGCATTACGAATTGGCAAAATAAATGCATACAAAAAATTCTATAAACAAAAAAGAAAAAAAATTAAAATAAAAGAAATGGAAAGAAAATAAATTTAAATCAAGCAAATAAAAGCAACAACAAAAGAATGCGAAGGAGGGAGAGGGTGAGAGAGAGGGTGAAAAAAACAGAAAACACTCCGTAAATAAAGTAAGCAAAATTGCATTAAAAATAACAACAAAAATAACAACAACAATGAAACCCGAGCAATGAACAAGAAATAAAAATCATGGCAAAAGAATATTTTGAAAACAAAATGAAAAAAAAAGAAACACTTTCGAAAAACAAGTCTGCAGCGAAGGCGAATGCATGCATATGTCTGAGCAGGACAGCATGTTGCAGTAAACGTGGACGCAGAGCTTTGTATGAAGAGTCAAGTGTGTGTGA
This sequence comes from Phortica magna, assembly GCA_037044515.1. NCBI lineage: Eukaryota > Metazoa > Arthropoda > Insecta > Diptera > Drosophilidae > Phortica > Phortica magna. The sequence goes on along the minus strand of JBAMBP010003328.1, from coordinate 308,703 downwards.
GAATATTTGTACTGCGGACAACCGTGGGTGTCCTTGAGATCCTCTGTTGGTTTTTATACTCTTCACGAAGTGAAAAGTATTATAGTTTTGCCACGAAGTTTGTAACAGCCAGAAGGAGGTGTGGCCGACTATACAAAGTATATATATTCTTGATCAGGATGACAAGACGAGTTGATATAGCCATGTCCGTCTGTCTGTCTGTATGTATGCAAACTATAGTCCTGAAATTTGGCACATACCCTTGTATTTTATTACGATCACACATTGGTCGGAACACTGGAACTGGTAGCCCCCATACGAAAAGAAGAAGAAAACAACATTTTTATTCTGTTTTGTTTATTTTTTTATATATATAATTTATTTTTATTTTTGGATTTTTTTTTTATACTTTCTGATAGTTTTTAATCTTTTCAAATTTTTTTGTATATTTTCTAATTTTTTTTTTATAATTTCATATATTATGTTTTATTTTTAACATATTTTTTCTATATATTTATATTGTTATATATTTTTTTCTGTATTTGTATTTAAAGATTTATTTTTAAATTTTGTATTCCTGTTTTATAAAAATTTGTCTTATTTTTTGTTATTATTTATTTGTATTTTTTATTTTATTTGTTTGCTATTTTTGTTACTCGTTTTGTTTTTATTGCTCATTCGACGCTTTCGACGCAAGAAGTTTTGAGAAAACAAAACAAAGCGAATTTCATTTCGTTTCGAGATTTGCGCAATTGAAGCCAAAAACAACAACTACAACAACAACAATAACTAAAACAAACACATTGAAAACCGCAATGAAAAAATAAGCGTAAAAAATAATAAAAACAAAACTCACAAATAAAAATAAAAAAATAAAATGGCGAAAAATTGAATAAAATATTGTGTTCTGTTCCACGCGCAGAGCTAAGAAATGTTGTTGATGTTTGTTGTTGCTGTTGTTGTTGTTGGTCGTTGTTGAGCGTAATTGAAGTATAGAGATTCTTTATTTTTGCCACGATTTTTTGTTCTTTCTTCTCTCTTTTTATATATACTTTTTACAATCCAACTTTTTCCACATTTTGCTTTGATTTTTTGTTTCTTTTTTTCATTTCATTTATCATTTTGCTTTGATTTGGCAAAGCTTCACTTTATTTACAGCGCGCGTATTTAGTTGATTGCACTGAGTGTTGATGTATGTGTGTGTGTGTGTGTGTGTGTGTAATGCCGTGAGTTGCTTGAATGAGTAGTAAAGTTAAAGAATATAAAAATAAAAAAAAGATACAATAATATTTGCTGTAGCAATGAGCGAAGAATAAAGAATGCATTGGAAGAACATCTCAACTCGCAACTGGAGAAGAGTTGATGCCAATGGTAGTGATGATAGTTTTAAGGTGTATTATGCTAAAAGCGTAAATCTCAATCAATCAATTTTTCAATTTGCACTGAAATCTTTTTTTGTTTTTTTTTTTCTTATGAAAAATAAAAAAAAGGAAAATAAGATCAAAGAAATTTGTGACTCGTGACTTGAAAAAACTCCTTAAAATTTTAAACTCTTGATGAGAATTCCTCCTTGTCTAAATAATAATTCAAATATAATAATAATAAATATATAATAATAATAAAAATATAATAATAATAATAATATAATAATAATAATAATAAAAATATAATAATAATAAAAATATAATAATAATAAAAATATAATAATAATAAAAATAAATAAAATATTTTAATAAATATAATATTATGTAATGACAATAAAAAAAATAACAAAAATATAATAATTACAATATAAAAAAATTGACAAAAAAAACACAAATATTTTATATGAAAGCAAAAATAAATAAATATGAAAATGTATAAAGAAAAATGAAATAAAAAAGTTGTTGCACATTAAGAAACCCGTAAAAATAATTATTTGCCTTTGTTCCTCTGACCGCAGTTTAGTTAGGTTAGGTTATGTTTGTCTTCTCTCACTTGGCCATTGATTTTTATGTTAATTGTGCCACAATCATGTTCATTGCTATAAAAATCTATGAAACGAGCATGAAAAGCATTTAATAACATAATTTGTGTCATTGACTTGCAATAAATGCGCATAATGATGTTATTTAAGTTATTTTTGTTGCTGTTGTTGCTGTTTAACAACATTGCTAGGATTACTAGAGCGTAATGTCCTTGTTGTATAAGCAAAATGAGCATTATGAGCACATATCATTACATACCCACACACACACACATGGTAGGTATATAATCATGTGCACATGCCACGGCCACCGCCCTGAAAAAAGAAGAAGAGAGGAAAAAAATAATATATGTAATAAAATATAATGTGCGTTGTGCATGCAAAGATCGCATTTTATACAACTTTGCGTGTTATTGACAGTTTTGCACAGTGAAGAGTCTGAATTGTTATGGAAATATTCATTATATAAATCAAATATTGAACAATGAACTTTTTTTAGTCATTCGTACTTTCCAAAATAGTATTTGTCTCTAAATGCGCTAAGAAAATGTTCTGCCATCGTTTACAACACGAGTTAGACTTATGTTACTTTACGCCAAAAGTTACGTACGTCAATATAGCATGTTATATGAACTTGAACGCTAGCCTGCTTTATGTGCGGTATAGCTTTGTGTAACATGGACCACACATTTAAACAAACATGTTTTACTGTCTGAACACTCATGACATTTACTGTTTTGTCATTATTGCTTATTAATTTATGTTTGGTCATTTTGTCTGTTTGTCAAGCGGCTTTTTATATAACAATTATGAGCGTTTATAAACATAAAATATTTGCAATTATTTTCAATGCCGTAAATATTTTTGCACACATATTTAAGCACATTTTATTAAGCCGATCTGAATTTATATTATTTAAATGCTCATAAATTCTTTGATTATAATAAAATGTTTTTCATTTAACATATCTTTTGTGAGGCATGCTCAGTTTGAGGAAAGGTTTGTCAAATTGCTGCAATAAATTTTCATTATTTAAAAGATTATTAAAAGTTACATTTTTGATGGAACTTTGTTAATATGATTTCTCAACAATCAATTTCCATTAATTGTTTTCTTTTTTAAGACAATTATTCATTATAATAATGTTTTCGATCAGAATGATCTGTTCTTTAAACATTACTTGTGTCGAAACAACATTTTTTTTATAGTAAATTTCGCTAAAACGATTTTTTCTCAAGCAAACTTTGATGATGAACTATTTAAACATCTTTATAAAGAACTTTTCAAGAATTAATTTTCTTAAGTATAATGTATCTATAATACAGTTTATTTTATAAAACTCTTCTAAAGCAAGCTACTTCAACAATCATCTGTAAACTAATCTTATATCTAAAGCACGTTTCAATGATGAATTTCGCTGTGATGAACTTCGTTATTATAAACTTTTGTACAATAACATTCAATATCAACAACGTTTCTATAATGAACATCGCTTTAATGTTTAAATGTATTGTATTTCTAGCAAACGAATTTTTCAACAAATATGCAATGATGATTTTTTTTTATGAAGAATTACACAATTATGTTGATTTTTAAGATGAATTAATATGAAACTCATATTTTGACAAATTTTTTATTCAATAAAACCAATTTGGCTATGAAGCGTATTTAAATTTCGTTCTTGTTGAAGACTTTTTTGGCTTTTGTTGCCTTTTCAATAAATTCATTGAAATAATGAACAGAAATGTGCGAAAAAAATATGTTTTAAGTTACGTAAATGTTTTAATTAATGATGAAGGTTATTATTACCATTGTCAGTTGGTCAGCCCGTCAGTCAGCGTGCCATGACAACCCTAACAATATGTAACGGTTGTTCATTTTTCAGCGCGCGTTATTAAAAGTTTATCTCTTGTTCTTGAGCCTTCCCACCCACGCGCTCATTAATGCAATCGTTTGTGATTGCAATGCATTTTAATTAAATTTTAACGTTAATTATAGGAAATTTGCATAAGACGTTTTCTTTTTTATTGTAAAAATGAGTTTGATTTCGAGTGTTTTATTGCTTTTGAATACTTTTGTTACATGTTTTCCACTTAAAAATAATTGACAAATATCATTATTACTTCAAGTCAATTATGTGCTTTATTTATTTGTATATGGAGACATGTCTTTGACTTTCTTCTTCTTATGCCTAAAAGTACTTTATAGCACTTCATTTTGTTACTTAATAAAAGTCATTTATCTGTCGAAAGTTGTCTGTCAAAAAAATGAGAATTATTAAATTTGTAAAATCAAAACAGATGTGCAAGCCTAAAGTATTGTGGTTGTTGTTGTTATTGCTTAGACAAATTGACCTTTGTTTATTTAGTTTATGAATTTTGAGTTGAGTAAATTATTTCCAAGCAAATAAACATGCAAATTAAACAAAAACTGTAAATGAATTTTAATAAACATGATTTATGATTAATTTAAATGACAATTTTTGTAAAACAGTTTAATAAACTCTTCTTCTTTTCTGTTTCTTCTTCTGCTTTCAGGTGAGTCAAAATACGCTTTGCTGAAGATAAAGATAAAGATGAATGCAAATGTTAAAACTCAATCAAAAAGGTTTGAAGACTGTAATATTTTAATTAAGCAAAACACACACACAAACACACACACACACAAACACACAAGCATATCAATGACCTCTTGTGTGTGTATTAGTGAAATTCAATCTAAATTCGTATGCTTTGCGGCATGCCAAAATACAAATCGATCGAATGAAATCATTCGTGCTTAGAACAAGTCATTGAAACCACAATTTATGTTAATTCAATGCAACCTCTGAGCGCAAAACTCGTTGCTATATCTGCTTAATTTAGTTGAAATTCACACCATATACACATGCTTACATATATATAGACGTGTGTATATAAAAGGTGTGCCCAAATTGCCACAGCAGACCATCAGTTGAACTTGCACATGTGCTTAATGTTGCAATGACTTATGTGCTGAGTTAACACATGAAACATAAGCGTTTACAATATACATTTTTAAGGCAATTTAATTCTCAAAATAAAAAAAAATTACTAGAAATTCTTATAATATATCAATTGAAGTATTATTATGTATAACATAAAGTCATACGTAACATCAGGCTATCTAGCATACAAGCATCACTAACGCTTTCAGTGCTAGTTAGCTTTTTGTCGCACGTAGTTACGGACAACGTTTGGTACATTTGTGCATTAAGTTTAATGTTGGACTGACGTATGTGCTTAAACTATATACCGGCACATAGGCGTACACAATATTAAATTAATAAATAACACACCAACATTAAGCCATCTATCATAAAAACTCTGTTTTCCGTTTTAATGGTAGTTTGCCGTATGTCACACAATGACTCACGTAAAATAAGCGCACAAATGTCATAAAATGCAAATTTTATATGATTTTTGGCACACCCTTTTTGGCATTTTGTATTATGTCCTTACATTGCAACAAATCCATTAAATAGACCGCAAAAATACGTTTGATTTGATTTCGATTGTGTTTTGCATTTGCAGAAGTAAATCAAGCAAATCAATAGAGGAAGGCGAGGTCGCAATAAATGTGACACACACACAGGCAAACACATGGACACACACGTACACGAACACGGTAATAGAGTCTCAACAACGTCAGCTGTTATTAGAATATATTATTTTATGCGTGTATGTGTGTGTGTGTGTGTATGTTTGAGTGTGTTTCGTATCGAGTCTGAATTATCGTAATCAACCTCATGATAAATCGTTTGCACATAAATTTTATTGAGTTCTTGCATGACAACGAAGCATGAAGGATATTTTCATGGCATCTCACTCTAACCAAACAATATTAAAACATGCTATCTCACTCGAACTTGGACTTTGATTGCTTTTAGCTTCTTCATGCCCTTCTCTTCTTACAATTTAATGCATTTGAATATTTCTACACACACACACACACACACATAAATATAGACAATTTTGTTACGTATAAAGTAGCACATTTTTGCCATATGCAGCAAATTGACTGCATTAGAGTATTTTGCGTGTGTGTGTGAAAGTTCACTTTTTCTTAGAACATATTCGACTACAAGTTCTTTTTTTTCAAACTCGTTGCTTTTGTATGAAGCTTTTAAAAAAGTTCATTTCTTTTGCCACAAAATATTTGCCAAGCAAAATTACGCAAAATAAAAAACATGTTGCCTACTTGTTGGGTTGGCAATAATTTGCTTGTTTCTACGACACATTTGCCCTTCATGCTTCATGAAGACAATTTCGACATCAAACGTGTTATAAATAATACTTGATTATATATTATTTTTTCTTTTAAATTTGTTGCGTTTTTGTGAAATTTTTATGCAAAAAAGTAGAATTTTTGCTACAAAACATTTTCCAAGCAAAATTACGCAAAGTATAAAAATGCTTGCCTACTTGTAGGGTCGGCAATAATTTGCTTACTTTCTATTAAAAAATCTGGCCTTCACGCTTTAAAGTAATGCAAAAAAACCCACGTCATTAAGACTACTCATTATTATTGCTCAATGATTTGCCATAACAAGTCGCGCGTGTACTTTCGTCATGTACTGTGTGGAATTTTTCTGCTATTACGTGTTTCTCTGCAATACAAAACAATTTGTTCGTTTATTTTCATTGCTTTCAATAACATTGCGAACTTGATTTCTGTTTTGTGTGAACCCTTTATTGAAGTCAACCCTCCGTTTTGCAATGCTTTTAATTTGTGAAAATGTATTAAAGATTTTGCCCTTTTTAAAAAGCAAAAGAGAAAGGAAATAAAAAGGTAATAAAAATAATGGTAAAACATAATTGATGACCAACTGTGTTTATTTTACTTTATTTTTTTAGTTTTTGCTGTCATTTCCTTTCATTATCTGCAGCAGTGAACGCAGGTGAGACAAGACAAGTGCGTTGAAAGACACTCAGATACGGAAGCAGATACAATGTGAGCTTGTGTGTGTGTGTGTGTGTTTTTGGCTTTTGTCTGCTTGCCATGCACTTAAATCAATGGCAAATCATCTGTAAAGCAAAGAAAAAGAAGACGCAGAAAAGGAAAAAATATTCGAAGAACATTTATTTGCTAATCGATAACTTGTGAAGAGCGCAAAGACGCAAGAGAGGTGAAAATGTTGGACTAAAATAATTTGCTTTTGCGTTCATAAAATGAAATTTATTTGTTGTTGTTGTGTTGTGGTTGACATTAAAAAGTTATCAATGCCGGAAAAGTTGAAATTTCCAAAAATGCAATGAGTTTTTAAATTTCGATTTGCAATAAATAATAAAATATTGACAACTGTTTTTGTGTATGAGTGTGTGTGTGTTCCAGATTTTCATTGAGCATTAGAAAATATTGCTCAGTTGATGTTATTTGCGGTTGTCTTTATTTGTTTGTTGAATTTTTGTAAAATTTAAAGCCAAAATTGAATTTGTGTAACGAAGTCTGAGACAGGGAGGGTTCAGTACTTGCACGGGTTGAGGGCGCATTTCCTCTTACAAACTTTTATGCAATGAAATGTTGGTTGAAACTTAATCGAAATTATGAAATTAAACTTGAAAAGGTCATGTTATTAATTTTTATAAAATTTTTTGATTATTTGTGTTATGATTTTATTTTTTATTTTCATAATTTTTTTTTATTAATTTTTTTATTTTTTTATTTTATTTATAAGTTTATTTTTAAGTTTTTTTTGTTTATTATTTTTTATAATTTTTTCTTATAGATTATAATTTTTTTCCTCATCATCTGAATTTGCATTTCCATAATTTTAATGACAAAAAACTCAAATAAGTAACAAGTTTCAAAAAATATATTAAAAATCAAGATTTGATATATTTTCTTATATAAAATTAACCGATGCTAATTATGATTATTATAAACTCGTTCAACTTTAAGCGCCCCTCTCTTTACTTTGTGCCTGAACTCCTCTTCGCATACTTTAAGGTCCCATCCTCAAACTCGAAACAATAACAGACTGTAATGTTTAACTGAAATAATTTCAAATAGAAGTACGAGTGCGCAATTTAAAGTAAAGTTATGCTAACCCTTTTTTTATGAGGTTTCAAAGTGTATCAGGAAATTTCACAGTCCTTGCTTCTGCCATAACTTGTGCCGTGGTTAGGACTCTAATCAGCAAATGAAAGAAATGTATTTCAAAATGTAAAAGGGAGACAAATAAAAAAAAAGGTGCTCTATGCATACTTAAAATGATTATTGTGTCCTTTTTTCATGACCACTGAGCGCTTATCGTGCATTGACAGCGCGTCGATGAAAAACTCAAGCAGACTTTCAGGCACCAAACAACCCTCTTTGGCAATATTTGGCTGTATTTGCTGGCTGGTTGTTGCGGCTCATGCTCATATTTGTACTCGTATTTTGGTACTTTTGTCGCACAAAAATCTAATTTGAAATAAATGAACTAAATATGCGTAACACGCGCGCTTCCTCGCATTGCCCAACACCCCAGACGCCCTAGACACCCTTGACACCCTTGAAGAGATACTTGTGCCACGCCTTGTGCGCTTTGCTTAGTTGTCTGTCTCTCAGTCTGTTTGTTTGCCTGCTGTGTAGTCGTGTACTTTGGACTTTGTCTGCTGCTGGTAGCATTTTTTTGTTACTCTTGGGTCTGGAATTTTAAACAATTTTTGTTGCAGACTTTTTTTACTCTAAAAAAATAATACATAACAATTGTCGTCGTCGTCATCGTCATCGTCATAGTGCTGTGCAAATGCCGCAAGGCAGCAAGGATAACGTTGATTGCTCATACATATGTCTACATGTGCATGTATTGGTACCTTTGTTTCTTCGGTTGCTACCCTTGCCGCCTGCTTATTCGCTTAGTTAGTTGCTGCAATTCTACATATGTCGCTATATGGTGGTTTTAGTTAGTGTCGAGAATTTTAATAAGCCCAAAATTATCGACACGCAGCAAAGGGCGTTTTTATACTATTGCAAGGGTGTATTAACTTTGTCATGAAGTTTGTAACGCCGAGTAGGAGACGTCTCCGACTTTATAAAGTTTGTTTATTCTTGATCAGCATGATGAGACGAGTTGATATAGCTTGGTCCTTGGCCGAAAAAAAGACACTCTGCGAGATTGGTAAAGATCGGACGATTATAGCATATAGCCGCCATAGGAACAATCGGCCAAAAATAAGGTTTTTCTTTTAAAACCTTTTTTGTTCTTAAATTTTAACAGCTGAAACCTTGGAATTACGTGTTTTTATCAATCCTTGACTATATGCCAAGGTCTTTTAGGAATCGGACATAGGGGCGTGGCACCATATAGAGAAAAAATTAAAGAAAAGATTGATGAGACACAAGGTTATAAAATGTTTTGCATTTATTTATAACAAGTTAGAAAATGGGCGTGGCTTAACACCTGAATCTGATAAAAAAAAAATTCAATAAATATAATTGGGAAAATGCTTGCAAGAGTATACAAGTTTCGGCAAAGCCGAAATAGCCCCCCTTCTGGTTTAAATATTGTATAAATTTTATTGTTAGTGCGAACTTGTTAAAACTTTTGAACACTAAAAAAAACAAGAAGCAGAGCGTCGTGCAGTGCTAAAATGCTGAAAATGTTGTTGTTGTTTGCAAAAAAAAGAAGAAGCAGAAGAATTTCATTTGCCTTAGCGCGCAATGAATGAACACGTGGAATGAGCAGTGGGGAAGCGAGACGGACAAACAGTGCTAACGACCAATCAAAATAATTGATGGTCAGTATAAAGCAGTGACGAGTAAATGGTCATGTGCTCATGTGTATTAAAACATGACCATAGACTTTTTGTGCAAGGCAGGTTTTGAAAGGTATTAAAATATAAAGGAAATATTAAAAAAAACAGTGAGGAATTGCAGTCGAGAGAGCTGGATTTCGACCTTCAATTTATAACGGCTCATTTTTTAATCGAAACAGATTTCATTTCCTTTCGATATCTTACAAACCAAATTTTACTTTTCGACTTCTCTTTTAATACTGTTCAAGAATAAAGTATGGATAGGAAAATGTGCTTTGTTGTTGGGTTTTACATTAAAGTCGCATAAATATTGAAAAACTCAATTAGTTATCCTATCTAATTCACACTGTTGCCCTTTGCCCCTCTTGCTACCGCACCCTTATTCTCACTCTCTCCCATACGCTCGTTGCTTTGCCCTAAGTCAACAATGCACTATGAAAAAAACTAATATTTGCCAGCTGTCTTTTCTCTGTTTTGGCTTTTAAACACACCGTTATATCTCCTTTTTGTTTTCTTTTGACTCACCCTCTTTCACTTCTCTTTTCAACGTTCAAAGACTTTTGTCAGATTTTGCTGGTGTTGTTGTTGTTGCTGTTGCTGTTGTTGTTTCTGTACATTTTCAAAGTTTCGACAAAAGTCAAGTGGCCGTGAAGCAATTTTTGTACGCTGTGTTTGTCTAAGGGCAAAACGAAGAGAAAGCGGGAAAAAAGGAAAACATAGAAAGCGTGGAAAATTGTCGAGTGGTGAAAAACAAAAGGGGCAAAGTATACAGTTAGCAAAATGGCAGACACAGGACAACATGCTGCACATTTTGTCGACAGGAAACGACGAAAAGAAGTCTGCGAACAAACATGGCAGGAAAGACAAGAAGATGAAGAAGAAACAGCAAAAAAAAAAAGTAAGAAATGAATCACAGGTAAATGCACAAATCATGCAAAAGCAGGAAAAAGCTTGAAATGCAAGCGTCAAAGTAAAGAATTCGCAGTCAAGTGTTTGCATATTGAAATCAGAAACAGTTTTGAGGGCGAACCAAGTGATGAAAGGGATGGTGAACAGGAAGTGGAAGAGGAAGGTGCAGAAGAATTTTGGTAGCAATGGACGGACATCAACTGACAAAGGATATGAATACAAAATAATTGCATTTTTGCTGTTTTTTTAATGAAATTTTTGAGCTTAAAAAGAAAAAAAATAACTAATTACGTTTATGTTACACAGAACTACATTTTACATACGTCAGACTGACATGTAACTTCATTATGGAAGTACCAATACTGAAAAGTCTTATGTACTGTGCGGCCTTGTGTGACATAGGAGGCTAAGCTTGTTTTATTGGCATAATATGTTCCAACAAGCACAAAAATTACTTCTTATTGTTTAACATTAAAGCTAAAAGGCGTGGTTAGAATTTTTTGAATTTTTGGTATATTAAAACCCTTTACGTAATTCACAGAAGCCTTCAATAATATTAAAGTTCATGTGTGTGCACAATTAATGGTGTTCATATACACCTCGTCTGTCATTTAAACACACCGACTACAGTCTACTGCCAGCAACTCAACAAAACCAACATAAAATACTTCAACAAAAGTACGACTTGTGTCATCAATAACAACAAGTTATGAACACTCTCGAGTGATTTGGGTTATTATGTTTTATCCTCTTCATATGTTTACTGTTTGCCACACTGCAGCCATATCGCTCTCCCTCTCTCTTTACCTCTTTTGTATCCGCTTCGTAACCATTATGAGTCCATGGTGTCTGACTGCAAACATTGTCACATCATATTGAATTTATGGTCAGTTGACAAAAATTATTTTGATATATGAGTGGCATGAAGACAGACAAGGCAGGCAGGCAGGCAGGCAGGCAGGCAGGCGTTGGTTAAGCCAAAGTGTGCTGAGCTGCTGGGTGGGCTTTAATCGTAACAAAGTGGCCCTAACAACGGAAACACTTTGGTCATTTGGCAATTTTTTGGTTGAACTGCAAGTGGCAAGAACTGTTTACACTTTTTTATTTTAAAGGAAGTTGTATAATCAATGAAATTGTTTGTGACCGAAATAGTTTGAATTTTATTGAAGTTGCTCAATTACGATTTACGCAAAGCGTATTACATGTGCTTTACACTGAAGTTATGAAAAAGAAGCAACAACACGATTGACTGCCGCCAAATGAGTGAAAGCAATGGCACATTTAATCATGTTCAAAATGACATGATCTTATGTTACATAGCGCTTGCACAAAACATATCACGGTTAAGTAGAAATTGGTTGTTCAGTGCACGCTTTACTGCTGCACTTTCTTATGCTCTTCTTAGTCTTACGCGTTGCTCTCTTTCGTCACTCAGTATAACATGACAACTGATGCGACAAAAATTACATATTTCAATATATTTATATTATGAGCACCTACGTTACTCAGCGATCACACAACACATACGGCAATTTAGCATACAGCTTAAGCATTAAAGTGTTTTACGTGTTGTTTGAGCGCTGAGTAACATAGGCGTTCCTAATATCAATATATTGAAACATCAAGCGTGAGTGAGAGGATCATACAATGTTCAACACACCTTTACTATAAGCTTGTCTCGTTTACTTGCGTTGTTTTTGATGTCTGAAGAATGCTTTCAGTGTTCTTACTCGAAGTTTGACTTGAACTGTTTTAATGTGAGGCAGGCACAATATTTGTAGTTGTAAACAGTCCTTGACGACGCAGTCCGGCGGACGGTTGTCGAACTGCTGAGCCTAAAATTGTGCTACACTGTTGTAAAGTGAATTTAGTTGTAAATAACATCGCATGCCTCAAATGTCTATTTAGTCTATTTACAGTTCAATGAACTTTTGAATGGTTCTCATCATTAAACACATGCACACATACACTGAGCATAAACACGCTGTGTGTTAAACCAAACAAAACAATGACAGTCATCGATCGTTGGCTATTAAAATCTTGTTGTGTGCAAACTTTTCTGTTCGCTTCTCTTGCTTCCGCTTGTTCTCTGTTTGTGCATTGTTAAGCGGAAATGAAACGCAAGCAAAGCCATTTAGTGGCGAAAACTAAAAAAAGGACAACACAAGCAACAACAACAACGACAACAACGACAACAACGACAAGTGCCATCAACACCATTACAAAAATCATAGCGGCAGCCATTGTGACCAGAGCTTAGCTCAACTCGACTCGACTCAACTCAACGTTAAATAGAAATTGTATAAAAACGAATAAAAAGGACAGCAAATATTTTGAAAAAGAGACAGAAGGCGAAAAAAATAAAAGGACAAATGGTTAGCAGAGCGTGTCCTTGTTACGCGTATTTTGCACACTCATTTTTCGCTTCTTGTTTTAGTTTGTGCATTTTTCATGTTACTCAGTCTTTTCATGTTTTTGCCGCTACAACAAATACAACAAATACGAGAACAACAAAAACAACAACATCAAAACATCAGCTTTGTCAAAAACAAAAAGGAAAAGTTGCAAACATGTTCGTCGCTTGTTTTGCTGCTAATCAGGATTCCTTTTTTTATTCACTGTTTTCATTTTTGTTTTTGTGTTTCACTCATGTTGTTGTTGTCTGCTTGGATTTTGGCCTTTTGCTCATTTCTTTTTTGTTTTCTGAATATTTTTTGGTGTTAATTTGAGTCGAAAAGTTTCGGTCGTTCGGTCAATCGTTTAAAACACATCAAATGCGTGTTGCCCCATCGGCCCCTCGACCCTAATTGCACCTCGTGGTGCTGAAATCATTGTTGGGAAATCTGTGAAATTTAATATTTGCTTTGACTTTATTTTGGCTTCTGATTTCAAAAAAAAACTTTGCCAACAATTAAAAGTTGACATTTAAGCGTTCATGGAATTTTGAAACTTTAAAATGAGCACATGAACATGTTATTCTATTTGGCCAACGAAGTTCCTACAATGGCGTTGAACATTTGTGAAAGCGCTGTTATGGCCAGGATTAGATACGGCAGGACTGAAAGGAGGGTTTCCTAATTATTACTTGCAAATACTTTGAGTCTAGAAATTTAAAAACATTTAAAAAGTTGAATTTTATGCAAATTTTTATTTCGAACATTTAAATTTTTAATTCGAACACTTAAATTTTAAATTCGAACTCGAAAATTTTATGAGTTTAAATAAAAACTCAAAAATATTAATCATATCAGTCGTAGGCTTCGACTAGTTACGCAAATACTTTGAGTCAAAATGTTGTTTTCGTTTGAAAATCTTTAAAAAGTAAAATTTTCTTTAAAAACATTTAATTCGAACAACGAAATTTTCAATTTTAGTTCGAAATATTAAGAATTTTAAGTATTACTAAAAAAAATTTTATGCCAAAAGATTTATCATTATACATTTTTCTTTAAAACAGAATTTTATTTTGAGTTTATATTGTGAAAGTTCGAATGGAATTCGAATACGAAAATTTTACTTGGGTGATTTTTAGTGGTTTAAGTTGCAGTTACAATATCGTATAAAACAATGGTTTATCTTCATTTATCCATTAAGTAAATTATTCTTTCACAATCACTATTTGAGTGCGAAATGAGTTTACGTCACGTTTGACCGGAGAGCAAAAGCTGCCGTAGATTCAATTCGCAGTGAAACATGGCCTCTCCCCTATGAAGAGGCGAGAAAGCCACTTAAACTGCCGTACGTTGTAAATGTCTGTCCTGATGTACGGACACATTGCATTACGAAATCAAACCGTTACCAAAAACCAACACGAACACCTTTTTTTTGTCTCTTTCTGTCACTCTGTCTCGCTCTATGTTTTTGACGCTTGAAGCAAATGTTAGCAGCAGTCGAACACAGGTTAAGTCATTGGCACACAAATGGACGGACAGACAGTTGGACAGCATTGCGAGACTGGACATTTCGTTGCGCTGCACTGCACTTTTAGACCATTTTCTTTTTTTATGATTTAAACATTTCTTTTTTTCTTTACTTAACTTTTAAATTCGTACAGAAAACTCTTTGCGCATAAACTTTTGCGAGTTGTAATTTTTTTTATTTAATTTTTATTCCTTTTTTTTCATTTTGTTTTACTCGTTTTCCTCGCTGTTTCTGTGTGTGTAAAATACAGGACGAAAATTCAGCAACAGTCGGAAAATGTACGTTAAAGGATAATACTTCTCATGCTTGATGCAAGTTGCGTCCATGCAAATCTCGTGCGGAAATCAGTAGCACCTGCTGCACACAGCAGAGACCGACCCATAACGTTGGAAAATGGCAGAGAGGAGGTGGGGCGGTCGTAGAGTGCCTGTCTTGCTGGTTGATTGTGAGGCTGGGAGCCAACAGCAGAGCGATAAGGCTGGCTGATGTTGTTGTTGTTGCTATTGTTGTTGTTGTTGGTGGAGTAAACGAGTTTTGTGTTTCGTTTAGAATTTCATTACAGTTTTTAGACATGAATGGTTGGAACGAATGGCATGGGCCATGGGCCATGTGGCTGCAACGGCTGTTGGGTGGGCCGGTTGAATGAAGCGCTGATGCGCACTGGTGTAAAGAAGACTGTCAGGGATTCATGCCAACGGGTCGAAAGTCATATTTCAATGTGTATGTGTGTGTGTGTGTGTGTGTGTGTTTGTGTGATGCCATTACACTATTTGACGCACAAACACAAACGAACAACAATCAAAAAAAAAAAAAACTTCAACGAATGAAGGAACGACTTTTTAGCAAAGACAAATTGCAAATGCAAAGTCAACTTTATGGGTCGGGCCGTGCGGGTCGTGAGGGCATATGTCAGTGCAGGCAATGTGTGTGCGGGTAATAAAATGCCAAAATGGCCGAATGGTTGGCTACTTGCCTTGGCCGGCGTGTGCGGGTGCGGGTGTGGGTGTAGTTATGCAGCTTGCAGTAGCGGCGGTGGACAAGTAAGCAAGCAAGCATCAAAAGCAAAGGCAGAAAATTACTCAGGCTGTGCATCGCACAAAATAGATAAGTGGACGGAGACTTTGGGAATTACTAATACACAAGCAAACTCACAAGCAGCGCATAACGTGACGGCAAAACGCAACAACTTTACTCACTCACACACACACACACACTTAGACACCTTCCCAACATCACTTCACGTTACACAACTTTACTCAACTCAACTCATCACGCAGCTGGCTTGGCTTCGGGCCGTGCTGTGTTTAATGCGCGCGTATGGCATGTGCGCAGTCTTACGTATAAGAAGAAGAGTGCCAGTCAAAGTTCGTACACTCGGTCAGATTAATTTGCCGCTGATAATATTGCATGCAAGGTGAACATAAGGCAAAAACGTTTCTACTTTTTTTTCTGTTCCTTTTTTAATATCAAAAAATCACTTCTTCTTCTTCTTGTTTCTTGTGTTTTGCACAAATAGTAATGCGCAAATACTTTTTTCACTTCCTGTTGCTGTTTTCAGTATTGTTTTTGTTTCTTTTTTAAGTAAAAAGTTTTTGCACAAATCGCGCTAACAAGTTTTTGCACACAACAAAAAACGAAGATGTTTAATGAAATGGTTTGTTGATTTCTATCTGTTTTGTTGGTGCTTCTTCTTACCGTTTTTTGAGTGCTGCTGCTTTTAAAACTAAACTCAACTTAAAAGTAGGTCAGCAATCAAATCAGTTGTGCAGTGTTCAAGTCAACTTGAAGTTGCAATATTTGTGCCAAGTGTTAATTAAGCGCTTTTAAGCAAATCATGTTTCTGCAAGCTTATTTTTGTGCATTAGTTTAAGCCATCATTAAAATATTTGTGCGCTTAGCGTTGCCTGAAATTCATTGTGGTTGCACAGTTTGATGGCAAAAAGTTTTTGTTTAAAGTCATCTATTTAATGACAATTTGAAATAAGTTTAGCCGAAGTGTTGAAAGCGTTTATTAGTGTTTCAGTCAGTGCGATTTTGACTCAAAATTCAACCAGAGTTCCTAACATTTTATATACATTTCAATATAATAATGACTTATGTTACATAGCGCCGCTCAGCACATACGTTAGTCTAGCACTCGAATTTTAGCTACAACTTGGTTAAACATGAGTTTATTACTTCGCTTCTTATGAGTCAGCAAAAATTACATGCAGAAGGTCAGCAAATTTAGCTCATAACGAAATTTACGCCATCTTTATTTTTATTTGTACTTTCCTTGGCCAACAATAAAATGGCGGCGCACACATTATGAAAATATTACCATTTGAGTCTGAGGCGTTTTGTAATGTTCAATAAAGTTCTTGACTTGACTTTTGCTGCCACAAACACACAAACAAACCCACACGAACCAACGAGGTCACACGCCTGATTGCGTTGAGTTTAAAACCAAACAAGAAGAAGAAGCAGAATAAGCAGTATAAGAAGTGTAAGAAGTTGCTCCCGGCAGAGGTCGCCACCATCTTGTTACACGCAGCAGCAAATATTTACAGAAATTGAACAGCAAAAACAGCAAAATGCCTGTAAAAAATGTTGTGTGGCAAAGAAATAATAAAATGATATAAAATACAGACGAAATAAAAACATTAAAAACATGCGCGAAAGCAACAGCAGCTGCGTTGGAAGAAGAACAACAAGCAGTAGCAGTGGCAGAAGAAGCAAAGCAGCCACAGTGAAGTAAGAAGAAGATGCCGAAGTAATCTTGCTCAAACAAAACGAAGACGACTTTTTTGACTGTGACTGTGTGAGGTTGAATGTTGAACTGTAGTGAACTGAAAACTGCTGCGCAATCGTGTCAAATATTAAAACATGAAATAAATATTAAATGTACAAAACACACAGACACACACAGGCACATACAGAAGCACACAGATACATGCGTGCATTTAAAATAAAGTAAAAAAGAAAGTAAGAAAAATAATATAATAATAAAAAAATGCCCGCACAACATTTGCTGCAACAACAACGACAATAATATACAACAACATAGTCAACGAAGCGTCAGTTGTTGTACAATATAAAAACAACAACAACACCAACAACAAAGTACCTTCCATGCCAAAGAACATGAGTAAAAATAAAAGAAAAAAAAAACAACAACAAACTTTTCGCTATGTGACTTTTTCTGCTGCTGCTGCTGCTGGTGCTGCTACTCCTTCTTATTCTCCTCTGCTGCTGGTGCTGCTTCTTCTTAATTTTCATCAGCAGTCACAGTCGCAGTCGCTGTCGCTTTGTCTTTTAATAGGGGACAACACTGGCGAGAAGCTCAAGCGGAACAATGAACAACTAAGCTGATTGCAACAACAACAATAATAATCACACACACACGCACACGCACACATACATATAAGCATATCTTAGCATTGGCTGGCATGACAGGTCAACTTCTTGTTGCCAATTGGCTGTTGTTGTTGTTGTTGTTGTTGTATTTGTTGTTGCCATTAAACATTATGCGACGCAAAAGTTCGACTTCGCACTTTGTTTTATATATGTATGTGTGTGTGTGTGTGTGTGCGCGGCCGGAAAAGCGATTTTTCTTAAGTTTTTTAACATTTTTTATTATTGCTGCTCATTTCCGACAGACAGACGGATGGACAGACGAACGGACGGACGGCTGCCAACGCGCCTTGCCAAACAAGCCACGAATGAAACACCATTTACACTAACACCATTACAATATTAGACTAACAATACACACACACACACACACACAGACACTCATGTACAGCCACAAGGCACGTCTTTGCTGCTTTGCTTGCCACTTGTCTTGACTCAACTTTCTTTCTTTTTGTTGTTTTATACTTTTTTGTTGTTGCTGTTGTTTTTGCCTTTCTCTCTTGTGATTTTGCTACAACTTTGACTTGACTCGCGCCGAGTCGTTTTAAGTGTTATTGTGGGCAATTTGATACTTTCGATTGAACAGCAACAACAACAACAAAAACAGCAACAACAACGCATTTTCTTGGCATCACAGCCATTTTGAGGGTGGCAGCCAAACAGTTATAAAGATGCTACAGATACACAAGCGACAGATACAAAATATATGGCATCTTTAGGGAGTCAAGGAGTGAGGGAGACAGAGACAGAGACAGAGCGAGCATGAAGAGGCAACTTAGTTCGGAAAACAAGTTGAATATAAATGATGTTGTGATTTTGCTTGTGAGTACGCCAAAAATGCGATACAGAACGCCAAACGTGGCAATGCATACGACATTAGTGTAAATATCTATAAAAAGTATCTCAACGTCACTAAAGACGAAAGTCGACAACGCCTTTGCTGCTTTGCTACTTTGCTTTGCTCATATTGATTTTGTATACGTGTATGTGTGTGTGTGTGTGATTGTGTGTGTGAGGCGCATATCCAATATAAATCGTTAGTCAACTTTTACTAATAAAAAATAACACAGAGACACACCCCGACCAGACCAGACCAGACCAGAACAGATCAGGCAAAGTCAAGCCACAAAAACACACATTTTTTTTGGCTCTATCCGAGTTAAGCACATACAGGGTGCTTTAATGTGCTTTGTTAGCAACTTTGCTGTGTAAAAACTTTGTGACACACATATTTAAGATGCTTTCATGTTAAATGCCATGAAGAGCTGTCAATATTAATCGCCAAAATGTACAAATCATTAATAAAGATTGGTGAGAGACGAAGATCTTGTTTCGGATAACTTTCATGTATTGTTTTTAGTTGAAAAACATAACATCTAATAAACTTCTCTGAGAAGTTTGACAGAAATTGTTTTTTGTTAATATTATTTAATAGTTAAAGAGAGTTTTTGTTCAGGATCAGTTAGAATATGTTGAAATATAAAGTTGACTTTGTGTATTAATAGTCGTAAGTTGATTTGCAGTGGTTGAATACACTGATAAAGAACCAGTTGAATAAATGTTAAGGTCGCCAAGTCAGATAACAATACTCTGAAGTCTCTTCCTCCGTTCTAAGAAAAGGACGCGACAGTTTTTTATCAAAATTATTTTTGTATTTTTAAAAAGCATGCTTATAAGTCGTTCCATTCTGCTTTCAGTTATATTAACCGATAATTTTATTTATTAATTGTAAATTATAAATTATAAAAGGTGCTGCCATCTGTCGGAAAGCATACAATTTTAAGAATTGTAATTAAATAAACACCAATAAAGAGATACCGCAAGTAATGCGATTTATAGATGATTTCTTGTGTTGTAGATTACACTCTCCTACAAAACTGTGACTGTAATAAAAAATCATCTCTTATAACAAAAAAAGCCTTAATTTTGAGAATTATAAATCGACAAACATTTAAATACTTGTAAATTTTTTTCAATTTGATTTAACAGATTTCCTCTTAAATCACCCTGTATACGCAATGTTACCAAAGCGCACAAAAACCTGACTTGACTTGGCTTCGAGTTTGGTTTTTATTTGGTTTGACGCTGCCGACGACCTATGATGATGATGAAAAAGTAACAAACTCGCACACACACACAAACATACACATACACACAAGCAGTCGCATGTATTTGTAAGCCCGTGTGTTTAGTCAAGGGTCAGCATTAATATTTGAGTAGCGTTTTTTTTTTCATTTGACTTTACTTTATTTTATATTTTTTGTTTTTGTTGCTTTGCATTTCTTTTTTTGTTTTGTTGTTGTTGTTGTTGTCGCTTTGCTTGATTATTCAAGGATCAAGAAACCAAGGCACATGCCATGTGCGTACCTCACTTTGTTTTTTGTCTCGCTTCTAGTCATGTGTGCGTTGAAAACTGCAAAGTCAGCGGAAAATAAACCATGTTGTGTGTGTGTGGGTGTGTGTATGTGGCAAGTCAAATGGCGTTGTACAGTTTAAAAATGCGCACGTGTGTTGTACACGAATAAAAATAAGTAAATATTTCGTGGAAAACGTGTTTCTTTTATTTTAAAGGCGACGTTTGTTGTTTTTGTTACGCTTCAATAGTCAAATATACTTGAATACATGAATTTTACTTTTATTTAAATGAGTTAAAGTTTATTAAAATATATAAAAATAATTTCATTTAAATATTTAATAATTAAATAGAAATTTTGAAAATAATTTGTCTTATAAATTTTAGCTACAAATTTCACAACTCTTGAAATTTCTTCGCCTTTCATTTGTCGCATAAAACGCACAAATTCAATAAGAAAAGCAACAACATTTACTTTCCACATACACTTTTGTTTGCGTCGCGTCTGTATGTTGGTATGAAATTTTCTGTTGCATACCGCCAGGCTGCCATTAAAAATAAGTGCACTAGATTTGTATTAAATTTCAACTGTTCTAAGCTGACTTAACAGTCAATTTCCACTAAAGTAATTATTGGCATTACGTGCCAAGTTTAGTTGAAATTCATAATTAAGCGCACATAACTTTTAATGAGAGAGTGAGCAAGTGAGTGAGCGAGTAAGCGATAGAGTGCAAAAGGCGTAGATTAGAAAATTTGTTGACGTTTGCAGAAGCGCAGAGCCACAAATGCCAATCAATGTTCATATTTAAGTTTAATAACTTTGCTTATTGCTTTTGCTACGCCTGCAAGCATGTGACGTAAACACACACACACACACACACGCACACATATGATGAATGTGTACTTGGCTTGGTCATGTGTCATGTGCTTCCAGACCAGTCCAGGCTCTGGCTGAGGCACAGGCTGAGGCCAGTAGCTACTTAAGCAGTCAATGCAGTCATTAGGGTAACTTTGCGTTATGTTAAACACATTAACGTAAACATTATAACGCTTACGGTTACCGTTACGACTTCAGACATGACGTCCTCGTGCATAACAACAGCAACAATAATAATAATTATTTCGAGCCTGCTGCATGTCTATGAGCGTAACACAAGTCTATATATGCTATTGATTTATGTGCGACCGCAATACAGATGCATTGGCACGTTCTCTAGCTCATGCTGGTGTTGTTGTTGTTGTTGTTGCTAAATTTAAGTGCAACGCAATCAATTAGTCTCGCATAAGGCAAAGCAAAGCAAGGCAAGACTTTAATTTCGGTCAAAGCAAAATGGATGCTTACAATTTTTGTATCTTTTTTGTGTATTTTTTGTTTTGTTTGCTCTTGTTGTCAAAAAGCAAGCTAATCGTTACAATTTGCTAAACCAAAACCAAAACTAAAATCCTGTTAAGGAGTGCAAACATTGACCAAAAAAAAAAAAACCATACAAAAAGTAGCGTTTTTCGGTTTTGCCGAATTTTTTATACTCTTACAAGCATTTTCACAATTATTCTTATTGGATAATACTTCTCATAATTTTTTCATAAAGCATTTTAAATGTTTTTTTTTTTCCAAATAAAGTGGCATAGACACGCCCATTTTTTATTTGCCTTAAATCCTAAATTTCCCGCTAACCTTCTAAACTGCTTACCGACCCATCTCAATTTGAAGTTTTTTTTTCTATATCAGCGATGTCCCACGCCCCTATGTCTGATACTTACAAAACATAGGGACATTGTCAAGCATTAATAACAACTCGTCATTCTAAAGTTTTGTCTGTTTATATTCAAGACCAAAAAATTTTACATTAAAACCATAATTTTGATTAATCGTTTCAATGGAGGTATTTACTAAAGTCCCCGGATCTTCAACAAACTCTCAAGAAAGTTTTATGCAAACAGTTGGTGATTCCAAAAACATAACTTTTTTAAAGGAAACCCCTAATTTTTGACCGATAATTCCTATGGCCGCTCTATGCCATAGTGATCCGATCTAGATAGTTCTGAAATTCGACTGTTAGACTCTTGGACAGACGCACCTGACTACACCAGCTCGTCTCGTCGACCTGATCAAGACCATATATACTTTATATAGTCGGCGATGTCTCCTTCCCTGCGTTGCAAGCTGCATGACAAAGTTCGTAGACTCTTCTCGCAAGTGTGCAAAAAGGCTAATGATGACTCAAAAGCAAAAACCCTCAAAAAGTGGCAAAAAATCGCTGCGTTGGCGATTTGCGTACGTATTTTGTATCTTGCACCACATGCGTGTGCTGTGCCATGTATCTGTAGCAGACGCACACACATACATGGGCGTCGCTCGGTGGCTTCTGTGTGTGTGTCCATGTGTTTGCTTTTTTTGCACAACGCTTCATGGCTTTTCATACGAAGCCAAATTGGCTTCAAGCGCACAAAACTGAAATGTGTTTTTTGGGCACTTTTGTTTTTTTTTTTGTTTTTTTTTCATTTCTATTGTTTTTACTTTAATCTGAGCGCAATGCGTGTTGAATGGCCGCCCATGCCATGTATCGCTTACAACGCTGTATCTCAGCGGCTGATATCCACAACAACAACAACAGCAGCAACAACAGCAACCACAGGAGCAACAACAATGGCGCATAATGTAAATTAATAATGCAACAATTGCATTTTGCTACGCCGCTTAAGGCACGTCTGCTTTTGTTCAAGTGTAAGCTCCGTGCATAATTTCATTAAATATTTGTATCTTATCAATTTTGAAATTGTTTTGCACACACACAGATACACACACACACACACACACACACACACACATGCACAGACACACGTCAGCGTGTTTGCTTCATGCCAAAATGATACTGGTGGCATTCAGACTTTTATTGCCTTTATTGCTTTGCTTCGCCTGTCGTCCATGGCACTCTCATTGCCCCTCCCCCTGCCATTGCTCACACTTTTCTCATTTTTATTTCGTGTTCGTTTTTATGATTGTTACATTTATGAGGGTAGCGCATGATGATGACGATGTTGTTGTTGTTGATGTTGATGTTGATGTTGTTGTTGCCGCCGTTACCGCTGCAGATACATTTGTATCTTACATGTGTAATGCAGACGTTTAATGAAGTATTATTTGAGCTTACCTAAGCATAACACAATCAGTATTAAAGATTAAAATTGTTTCATTTCGTGTTATTTCACTTTTTATATTTGCCATGTATCTTTTGGCATTGTTGAACTTTTGACTCTTTGTTTAGGAGTGAACACATTTTAACAAATAAGAAGAAGAAAATATTCAAAAAGTTACTTAAAAGTGTTACATATATTACAGATATTAAACTGTTATCTATGAGGCTTGGAAATGTGTTGATTAAAATGTAAATGATAAATGTGATGATTAAAGTTTGATACGGAAAATGTAATATTTCAATAAGCATGATTAAAGATGCTTAAAGTGTGATATATATATAATATATATTTCCCCATAATACATGAGAATGTCACTTGATAGAGATTTCATTCCTGGTGATATTGAGTTCATACTATCACAGTTCGATACATACAGACACACGAAAACACTTTTGGTGGCGTAGAAGTGCTGTGATATATTTAAAAATGCTCAGTGATATTTTTGAAAATGGTCTTGCAATATTTTTGAAAATGTTCAGTGATACTTTTGAAAATGGTCTGTAATATTTTTGAAAATGATCTGTAATTTTTTTTAATATGCTAAGTGATATTTTTGAAAATGGTCTGTAAAATTTTTGAAAAGGCTCAGTGATATTTTTGATAATGCTCAGTGATATTTTTGAAAATGCTCTGTGATATTTTATGCTATCACTCCTGTTACTTATGGCTTAGAAATGCTTCTCGCTTAAAGCTAGTCTGCTCAGCAATCAGTATAAAGTCACTTTTAGGTGAAAAGCTCTTAGCAAAGTTGATACATTAAAGTTAAAATCAAACTATCAGAGACATGCCTTAATTTAATCAATTGCTTCTCAGAGATATAACACTCGAGGATATGTGTAAAGCGTTTTAGCGTAGTTGAAGCGCATTTCAAGGAAACTCGTATGCTTTGTGATATATCACACTCATTGCCAATGAAGCTGAGGCATAAAGCGCGCTTCCAAGATCTGTTTGACACATAGAAGGACAGATACTAGTTAAACACAGCACAGCGGCATTTGGTTTGAAGAAAAGTGCAAACACTTCATTGTCAAACTGCGCTTCTATTTAACTATTTTTATTTATATAAACTTTTATAAACAGACGATGAAGATATCTTTTCATCTCGATGATTTATTTCGACATGTCATTGATAAATTACTTATGTTTTGCACATATTTTACCATTTGGCCAACTCATGTTACACCTGACCAACATAACTCTAATCTTGACACACACACACACGCACACACACGCACACACACTTTCAACACATTCGCACATTTGGCATTCATTGTTCGCACTCGACTGAAGTGTTGATAACAAAAGGCATTCAGTGACAATGACAATCACAGTGATGATGATGATAATGATGATGATGACGCTTCTTTTTTTGCAGATACTTTTCTGCAGCCTTTTTTTTAAACAATTTTGCTTTCTTTTTTTTCTGAACGTTCTTGGCATTCGTTTAACAAGAGCGTTAAATGCGCGCACGTTTCTCATTACAAACGTTTGTTCACTCATTCATTTACGCATTCAATCAATCAATCGATATGATGTTATACGCTTGAGCAGCCAAAGTCAATCACATGGCTGTGGCAGAGGGGTGTGGGGTAAGGGGCAGTGCAGACGTTAGTAAGCAAAACACTTGGGAGTCATAATGCTTGATGAGTTCACTGACTGAAAGCCGTTGTGTGTGTGTGTGTGTGTGATGACTTGACTGTGAATATGATGATGTCGATGATGTTGGGTTCGGTTCGGTTTGGTTCGGTTCGCTTGGGTGTGAGTGACATGCTCAGTCATTAAACTAAGCGTGAGTGATGGAAAATCTAAGCCTGTGATGACTAGTTTAGTAGCAACGAGATAGAAGTATAAAAAAAGCGACGAAACCAAAAAAGAAAAAAAAAAAAAAAGGAAAAGAGTATAAAAAAAAGGAAAGGAAAGCAGAAATCTCACATTTAATCTACTTTGCCGATTTATGTCGACTTTGGTGGCTTGTTGTTCGTGTTGTTGTTGTCACTGACACTGCTTGGCTATTGTCATTGTTCTTGTTGTTGTTGTTGTGTATCTCATGGATTAACATCAGCGCCGTCCCTTATTTTCCTTTTTAATGATACACAATTAGTACGATGATAAATGGTCTGTCAAATGCAGAATCAATGCCAAAGTATACACAATTATTTTTTTCCACTTTCCTGCTGCCACCCCTCACTTCCCCCTTCGGCGCACACTAGTCATGCTTGAAGCTTTTGCGTTCGCCACAATTTCTTGGCTCCTGCTGCTTTGTTGGCTGTTGGCTTTTATTTTCATTAACGTTTACAACAACGTTTCTTCTTCTTGTTGTAGATAGTTTTTTTCTCAGCTTTTTTCCACTGAAGTCAAGTCAAGTTTTTCGCCTTCATTGATATCACCATCATCATCATCGCCATTGCCATCGTCATCGTCATCAGTTACAAAGCAGTTTAATATCATTTCGGACATTAGCCGTTGAAGTTGTTTGACGTCGCGCACAAAGTTGCACAGCAACGTTCTAGATACAAGTTTGTGTTGCTTGGCTGGCGCTAAGCCAATGCACAGCTTGAAGTCGTCGCCGTTTGCCTCGTCTGTCTGTCTATCTGTCTGTCAGTCTGTGTATCTTTGTCTGTGTGCTTGCTTGCTGGCTTGCTTGGTCAATGTTCGTTAGCATGATTAAGAAAAGTAAAACTAATGATAGCTGCAAAAAAGATATTGGATATTAATTGTTACAAATAACAAGATGTTGTGTATTTCATATTGCGTTCTACCCTACCACTCACCGTCTCCCCCACCGCTACACTAATACTTCTATTAAATGTGCTGCGGGCGCTGAGTTCCGCTGTGGCTTGCTTTTGTTATTATGCTTTGTCTGACAATGTAGTCGTTATCAATTAAAATGTATGTCATGATTTGTGTTTGCAGCAAAGATACTTACACGGAAAAAGATACTTTTTTTTTTTTTTAAGTTATAGATACTTTTTGTAAAAACGCAGAAAAGTTTATAAAAAGAAAAAAAAAAACAGAACAAAAGCTGAAAAGATATATTTGCTAAGTGCAAGCAGTGCAGATACTTTCGAAGTATTTGTTAATTTTTAAGTGCAAAAAAAGATATAATTACAACGCACTTTAGATGAGCTATAGTAAAATTTAATATGAGTGTAGACAGTGGTATTAGATACTTTTGACATAATAAGAGCTGAAAGATTTATACAAATATTTATTTTACGTAAATGAATTAGTTGAGTGCAAATAGTAAAAGATACATTCGGCATAAATATATCAGAATAGTTTTATGAAGGAACACGCCAGAGTTCCAACAGACAAGAACCTCATAAAAGTAGACAGAAGATATACTTTTTGCATGAAAGCAGCACAGATACTTTTACGAATTCAGAATAACTTTTCAGCTTTAAATATTTGCGTCTTTAATACGAACATTTGGAAAATTCATTATTAGTTTTTGTGGTTTTGAGCGAAACGCAATCAATGCGGCGAGCAATCAATGACGAGCGACGAATGCGAATGCGAACCTTTGTCTGCGACATGAAATGCAAAGTAGAGCAGCGTACAGGAGAGTAGAGTGGGGAGAAGCAGAGTAGAGTGGAGCTGAGCTGAGCTGAGCTACTTGACGCTGGGATTTCACCGCATATCACTTTTATTGCTGTTTGAGAATATATGTATCTATAGATGTATCTTTTTGTTCTTTTATCTCATTGCAAATGCTGTCACAGCACTGAAACAGAGCTGAAAAATGTCACTTGTCGTGAGTGTAATTGCAGAAACATCGATTGTGTCTGTTTGATATTATTTTTTTTTATTGGTTTTTACTTTGGTGTTATTTTTTTTTTTGAATGAATTTAAAATTGTTCGTTTTTTTTTGTTTTACATTTTAGCAATTGTTATTGTTGTTGTGGCTCTTATTGCTGTTTTAAGCTGATGAAGAGGCTTCAAAGAGCGAGTAATCGAAGTGGCCGAAGTTCTCGTATTTCTTGCCGTAGTATTTCTCGAATTTGTCGGTATGGTAGATCTTGGCATCCTCGAAGTACATGTTGGTGGCGAAGAACTCGTATTCGTCGATGGGGCGATCGAAGGGATAGCCGAAGGGTTTGCTGTCAACGAAACGTGTGCCGGAGCCAACACCGCTGGAGTATGTGTAGTCGAAGTTCGAGAATTGTTCGTATTTCTCAGCATATGGCGTAACGATGAAGAAGAACTGGACGGGCAGACCCTTGGCCCAGCCATGGGGCAAGATGAGACGATCGGGGAAAGCGTTGTGTGGCTCGCTGATAATCAAGGGGAAGTCATATTTGCCGGCGCTGGCGAGCAACACAGACTTGTACAATTCGGTGTAGGTGACACGGTCCTCGGCGGTGTAGTAGAAGTCCTTGGAGCTGCGGTTAACAACATTCTTGCCAGCAACGAAGTCATGGGTGAAGGCATCGATTTGCACGAAGTTCTCACGGTTGTCCTTCAATGGGATGAAGCGGCCGAACTCGTCGTATTTGGGCGCATAGAAGATGCGTACGACGCCCTTCTGTACCTTATCGGACTCAAAGTTGAACTCAAAGTTGAATGGCTTGTGGTTGAGGCGTGCCTGACGAGCGAGCAGTGTCTTGTCCCAGACGAACTCACCATCGACGAAGGTCATCTTGTCGTTGAGCAGATTGGTAGCATCAAAGTCAACCAGATCGAAGTAGGTGACAAGCTCATTGATTTTCACATCCTTGATGGCAACGCCCTCGAAGTGGAGTTCCTCCTTGGTGTAAGGCTCGAAGTGGCTGGTAAGCTGGTAGAAGATGTCGGTGTATTTCTTGTAGAAGCTGTAGAAGAATGGATCGCGCAATTGAGTTTCGAAGTTCAAGAAGATGTTGGGGAAGACCTCGTAGTCATTGGACTTAACATCGGCGAAGTACATATGAGCGTAGACGTAGTAGTAGTTGAAGAAGTACTTGTCGTAGGTATCAGCATTGCCCTGCAGGTAGTTGCCAACAATGTTGACGGACTCGGGTTTGCGGAGATCGATGACGGTGCCGTCGGCGGTCTTGTAGATGCCGGTTTCGATGACTTGAGAGAGACGTGTGAAGTAGTTCTGTACCTTGTTGAAGAGCTCGTAGTTGCCGTAGGTGTAGAAGTCGTAGTAGTTCTTGCGGTAACTGTAACCAACGCCATTGTAGTAGATCAACTGAGGATCGTAGCCGTGTTCGAATTGTTTGTACCAGAAGAACTCGGGAATTTCACCGAAGCCGTGAGACAAGCGTTCGAAGTAGTAACGGGCCAAGATTTGTTGCACATTGTAGATCCAGAATTCGCCACGACGGTCCTTCTCCAAGTTGAAGTGTTTGCCATCCAAGAAGAAGGCATAGTCCAAGTTCAAGTAGTACCAGTAAGCGTTCCAGCCCAAATCCTCGGTGAAGTAGGACAATTTCGATTCATCGTTGTAGATATCAATGTCGCGTGTGTAGTCGACGGGCATGTAGAAGAACTTAGTTCCCTGAATGACTTCCAACCATTTGGCGTCCTTGTTGTATTCATGGAGGGTTTCACGCAAAACGTATTTGTCCTCAACGTACCAGTGCTCGCCCAAACCCATCATCTTCCACCATTGCCATGTCTTCCAGTCTCTAGTATAGAAGTAGTAATTGTCGGGTATTTCCTGAACATCCTTGTAGAGCACATCCTTGTATTCCTTCTCGTACATGATCAGCTTGCTGAACACATCATAGTCGAATTTCTCGGCTTCGTAAACGAATTTGCTGTTGAAGAAGTACTGTGGGAAGATTTCATAAACCTGTGGCAGCACTAGACCCTCAAAGTCTGGACGGTGGATGACGGCCAATGTCAAAGCATAGACGAACATGCCCTCGTTCACATGGATACGTGCCCAGGCAACATTGTGCATGAAGGTTTCCCAGTTCTTGGCATAGTAGAAGAAGTTGAAGAGGCCATAAGCTTGCTTGTAGTGTGTCTTGACCAAAGCGCCGAAGAATTCACCCTTGGGCAACAAAGCGTTAACCTTGTAAGCCTCGTAGAATTTCTCCATATAGAAGTCGAATTGCTGTAGAAAAGTAACAACATATTGTATGGCATAAGTAATGGGAAGTCAATCTCAGTGGTGTCCTTGCATGCTTACCGTGTATTGGTTCTTGTCCACAATGAATTCCTGGCCATACTTGATGTACTCCTCGAAGAAGAGCGGATCCTCAACGCGGTAAACGATCTCGAAAAGGAATTTCTGCTTTGCCAAAAAGTCCTTATCGGCGATCTTTACCTCCTTCGTTGGCACGGAGAAGGCGACCGCACAGCCAACGAGGGCGAGCAGCACAAGTGTCAACTTCATGGCTACGACAAGTATCTAAGACTGTGACTGAGACTGGTATATGTGACAGACAATAAACTGCTCCGGTTCGCTGCTATGTATTGCACAGCTACGAATACCTAAAGACTGTTGCTCGTTCTTGCTGCTTCTGCATCTTTTATACCCATCCGTGCGACGTCGACGACTATGCCGGCCAAGTGCAACAACGCACGTCGCCATTGATTGGCTAAGGTATCGTGGCCTTTGTGCATCTCTGCTCGTGCAGACGAGCGCGATAACAGACCGGCCGGCTAGCAGCATAAAGATAACAGCATCAATAATGATAAGCCATGCCTGAAGCTGCGACTAAATATAGCAAAACAACAACTGCTACCGCAATGGTGATCAGTAGCAAGCACAACAATTATGCGCGCTAAATTGTTATCGTTTATTGCGTTGGCGCTCCGGTTGGCTTATCAGACGGCAGTTTGCCGTGTTGGTTTGCTGACAATCGTCGGCTAGACTTCAAAATCAATCTATCTACACCGAATGATTATGACTTGGGGGCGCAATAGTTGTATTTATTGTTGATAAGCTTTTTTTTTTTTGTTTTTGTTTGGCATAGCGCTCATCCGTGTTTGGGCAAAGATACCTTGCCGAACTTTAATGTGTTATTGTTGATTATAGTTATTTTTGCACTCATACGTTTCTATTTTTGTTGTCAAGCGGCATCTAAAACAACGGGAAGGTTAATAAGCGTAATCAAGTTCGCTTAAATAATAATCATGACATGCCGTGTGCATTAGAAATATCGTGCAAGCTTAAGTTAATGACAGCAAGAACTTTAATTCAGCTTGTGGATTGCGGGACGTACGGCGACATGCAAAAATGAACGCAAGTTCGATGATCAGCTGTTCGTTGTACCTGATCAACGCTGTTGGTGACTGACAAAGAAGAAGAGTTGCAGTTGAAGGCCACGGAATTGGTTAACTTTTAAATGGAAATGCATGAAATGAAACTAAATGACACTTATGTGTCATCTAAGCACTGTGTCATGACATGTCATTGCTTTGAAAATTAACAGGAAGATGCTTTTGTGTCTTTGCTTGACTTTGCTCCATTTATGTTTCAACAGTTTCATAATTGCCTTAAAAAGAGTTGCGATTTGTGTCACGACATGTCCGTGTTTTTAAACTGTATCAAAGTTGGCATAACTTCAAACCAATGAAAAAACATGTGTATATTCTTAAAATAACAGCAGTTTTAGTTTAAAACCCATTAAGCAGTTGGCGAGTCTTTTGACTTCATTTGAAAGTGAGTAAGAGTTCTTTTTTTTTATAAGTATTTTACAAAATAATAGCGTTAATTTGATACGACTTAGCACGCACACAACTAACACTAAGCAAGCGAAGCAGCCAACGTACCAACATGCAAAGTGCAATCAACATTGTGCAGCATATGAAACTTTGCTTCTACACCGCAATAGTGCGCTCCTTGAGCTCCTGCTGCTGAATAAATATGCAAATGAGAACATTTTATTACAACAAAACCGCAACACACACACATACATACAAAAACACTTACAATAACGCTGAAATTATGCAGTGTTGCGCTTCAAGCAACTCAAAATGAAATTTCATTTCATTTTCATAATTTTTACATTTAAAAAAAAAGAAAAAAAATTGCGCGAAAAATGAGAAAAAATTACTTGAACGCATTTGCAATTATGTGAAGATTTTTCATTTCTTTATTACAAACTTTCAACATTTGGTGGTGCCAACTTGGCTGGCGCAACGACAGCTGTGCGATGGTGTGCATGTGTGTGAAGTCATTCGTTTTTTTCATCAAAAAGTTTTTGTTCATATTGTTTTTGTTGTTTTTGCTGGCTGCCACAGACAGCATTCGACGCATTGTTGCACATTTGAAAAGTAATAAATTTCGAAGCCAACTTAAAAATAAACAAATTTTTTGCCTTAAA
Organism: Phortica magna; assembly: GCA_037044515.1. Lineage (NCBI taxonomy): Eukaryota > Metazoa > Arthropoda > Insecta > Diptera > Drosophilidae > Phortica > Phortica magna. The sequence goes on along the minus strand of JBAMBP010003328.1, from coordinate 276,960 downwards.
AGTAGAAAATAATAAAATTCAAATTTTGTGAAGAATAAGTAGAAGATTACTTAATTGTTTAAACAAATTATGTGCTAAGAGGATTAACATGTACATTTGTAAAGTAATAATAGTGAGCTAACAACTAATATTTTAATGCTGCATTGTCGCATGTTGCAAGGGCGCGTATGTAACTTAGGAGCAGCTGATAGCAAAATACTTTTTAAGCCGTTTGCATACTTTGTTATTTCTTTCGTTCTCGCTCACTCCTTCTGTTTGCGACGTTTTGTTAACTGTTCGTAGTTTCAATGCCGTCACGTTTCGTGTACTTGTCTAAATTTTATTTAAAGTATTCCATCATTTTGTCAGTTTTTGGTCGTAATTTTTCAACTTTCTGCAGCTGACGTCATCGCTCTATGGTTTTCAAGCAAAATATATCAAAAACTAAGCAGTATTTTAGCAGCTTTTAATTTGTTGCAATAACTTGCTAAAATTTGCAGATTAAATATTCTTTTATTAAAAAAGCAACGAAATGAACTAAAAAGTTAACAATATTGCATTTAACTTTCGGGAAAGATAAAAAAGAAGATTTATTATTTTTGTTTTATATTATTTTTACATATCTAATTTTTTATATTTCAATTTAGTTTATATTTGATTTAATATTTTTCTTTAAAAATTGGAAAAAATATTTCTTTAATTAAATTGTTTTTTTTATTTATTTTAAATTAAACTTTTTTTTCATATTTTTATCTTATATATTTCATAAAACCTAATATTTTTTTAATTAAAATTTATTGTATTATAGTCTGTTTTTTGCGTTTATATTTTATTTTATATTTTTATTATTTGCTTTATTTGCTTATAAGCATTTTTAATTAAATTGAATAATGTATGTTAACAATTTATATTAGTTATTTTAACTACTAAGTATTTTTTAATTTCTTTGTTGTTTGCTGTCTTCTTCTTATCATTGGAGGTTGTAAAACACTATTAATTAATTGTATTCTACTTTTTGGCTGTTGCTTTTTTCGGCCAAACAAATTTTTATTAACTTGTATGCAAATTTCGCTTACCACTGGAAGTAAAATCAATAACAAAATATTAAATTTTTAAGTTGAGTTTATAAAACAAAATTCGAGGCAAAAAATCTGCCACAAGATATCACGCCAAAGCTCATTCAGTTGCATAAAACAAAGCCATATGAGAGCATATGAAGGGCGAAAAAAAAAGAATTTGCCTCACAACAAAACATTTGTTGTTAGCGAAAAGCAAAAGCAAATACAAAAAAAGGATAAATTTTAACGTTTGGAAAAAATAACCAACAGAAAAACGGCCGAATACACTAGGGAAGAGGATAATGGCCTGAGCAATGTAATGTTTGCTGCTGAAAAGTATGCAACAACAATACTGTATGCTGCATGGCCTACATTGTGCAAGCATTGAAACCCCAAAGGGAGAGTGAGATAGCAACATAGATGCGGAATGAGTTGTGTTGCGGGTAAAGCATACACGGACATACACACACACATACACACATGCTCAATGCACAAGCTCATGTGAACGTTAAACAATTCCACTTGAAACTTTTCAGCATTGTTGTTGTTGTCGTTGTCGTATTTGTTTGTTGTTTGCAATGTGTGTGTGTGATGTGTTTTAAGGCCTAGCATATTGCAGCTTCAGTGAACTCATTGGCACACTCACTTGGCTTGGCTTCACTTGGCTCGACTCGGCTCGGCTCACTTGACTAAAATGGTCTATGCTACCCCTACTAACAGCTAACTAAGAGCGGTCGGGTGTGTGACTGAGCTAGGCAGTACCAAATAGTATCGTCGTCCGTACGTTGCGCCGCTAGGCAGCTTGTAATCTGCTGCTGCTGCTACTGCAATGTTCTGCTTATTGTTAAGCGTTCGTTTTGTTCAGGGTCGTGGCTGGCAATATTTGAGGCCTTGGGGCGGCAGAAAAAGTTATTGAAGATGCTTAGTGAAATTACAATTTACAATAAACTTGCGGCTGCTTTGGCTTCGTCTGTAAGAAGAGAAAACGTGAAAAATACTCATGGAAAAGTCTATAATCTTGTAAATTTAAAACACTTCACAGTTTATATTAATGAACTTGAACTTGGCGGATGAAATTGTTAGCAAAACAAGTGAATTTGATGCTTAAATAACCCTCATTTCATGGTATATAGTATATTACAAGTTTTAATTCCAATAGACAAAAAAAGTTGCTAACAGTCTGTTAATACAATAACAGCCGTTTTATAACATAACAGACTGTGCACATAATCACTGCCGCATTGTAACATAGCATTTAGAACATACTATTTTTTCTATTTGAAACACTCTTTATCCTCTGATTCTTACAAAATTAATGACACTATTGAAGTAATGAATGTGTTAAGTACAAATGACTATTATTACTTGTAAGCTTCTTGTCATATTCCGAAAGTGTTAATTAAATGCTAACACATCCTATTCTGGCTACTCAATGAAGCACTGTTAAGACGAACATTCTGTTAAATGGTATGTTAATAAGATTTTACCAGTATGTCACATTCAGGACAGCTGTTTCCCTCTCTATTAGCAAACAGATTTTTGATAGCTGCTTTATGATCATGTTACGCTATGCACGAAAGAATTTGGAATGTAGAATCAGAGCATTGACTGGAAAATGAAACCTATTAAAACATTTGTTCTAACAGAGTTGCTAGAATAGCGCCGAGTATCTTGAGCTTGTTTTTGTCTTCACTCAACAAAAAAAAATGCTAATGCAAATGCTTTTCTAATTGTATAAGCACAATAATTTCCCCAAGGTGTCTCAATCAAGGCTAAAAGCCTTCAGCCTTTGGCCTTGTTATGTCTCAAAGCATTACCGAAAAAAATGTTGTAAAAAGTGTCATTGTCACATTTTATCTGAGAATGTCAAACAAAAGGGATACCTATTTTTCTTACTCTTCTATTTTGGCTTTTGTGCCAAATGATTGTTCAATGAAAAATGCATTGAAATTCAAACCTGAAGAACTTTTTGCAAACCGAAAAATTCTGTGCAACACCCCCGAAAAAAGAGGATAAGAGTGTAGTTTCTTTCAGTTAGTTTATTATTATTTTACATCTTTTTTATGTAGTCTCTTTTTTTGCTTTTGGTGCTTTTATCTAACATGCAATTTATTTGCGACAACAATAGTCAACAGTGCAACAAATATCGACAACAATGCGCCAACGGCAATGAAGGATACACAAAAGTAGACAAGTGTGTTGCATTTCCTGCACTGTTGTTGTTGTGTTGTTGTACAGTCCTCTGCAGTTTCCGCCTTGAACAATGCAGTGGCATAAAAATGGGGCGGTGATGAATAAAAAAGAACACAAGAGTATGAGGAAGTAGCAAAGCCAAAATGTGTGTCGAATACACATAAATTCACTTAGCTTGCATACGAATAACATTTGCCAACTCCCACACATGCACACACATACACATGCACAAACACATACATATATATAAATACGCAGAGACATATCTTTTGCCGAACCCCAAAATGAATTTTTATGGCTGCCGGAAAACAAAAAGAAGCAAATACACAACGAGGGAACAAACTTGCTAACCCAGTTTCGTGTATCGCATTTTGTTCGATATTTGTTTATAACAGCCAAGAAACACGGAGCTTAAATTTCTATGTGTGTGTGCGTGTGTGTGTCCGTGCGTTTGCCTTTCAGTTAGAATTTCGTTTAAAAATTATTTCAATGTGTTCTGCCATGTGATTGAGCTGTGCATATGTGCATGTGTGTGTTGGCTTATGTGTGTGTGTGGGTGTGTGTATGTGTGTGTCCTCGCTGTGTGTGCAATTGGAATTTGCTGCTTTTGATTATTCGCATATTTTTGTTTTTATTTTTTTTTGTTTTCGCCTTCCAAGATTTGTTTTTCATTGCTCAATTCGTTTGCGCTCAAAAGTATGTGACGTATTTTCACATTTGGTTTCACATTTTAAATGATGCGTGCGTTTGTCGTGGATTCCCCATTTTTCGTTTTTTTTCTTTAAAGTTTTATTGAAAATATTTTTTGAAACTTATCAATTTTTCATATTTTTTCAATATACAAAAGCATTTCGATACTCTAAACACTCTACAATCCGCACGTTCAAGTAAGTTAGAAATTTAAGATAAATGGTTGTCTAAAACACCTTTGTTTTGTTATATTTCCATCAAGGTGTTCGGGAAGACTTGAGAAATACAGCTTATTTTTCGCAAAGTTAAAAAATAACTCTTTCTATAAATTTTTGAGAAATTTTCATTAAATATTATCTAATTTATGTTTAGTTATTTTTTTTTAAATATTTTTTGGACTATTTAGCAATTTGAAATGCTTGTGTCTTTGAAATTGGTCTGGTGGTCTCATATGGCATTATTTATTATGTGCATGTGTGTCTGAAGCAAACCAATTAAACTCTTTCATGGTTATAGCAAAACTTCTAAAACTAACAAAATTCTTCCATTTTCGTATTAAATTATATTGAACAGATTTCAAGCATTAAGCATGTTTACCAAACTCGTTGCAGTTGAAATTTATAATAGGACAATGTGCAAAAAAAAAACAATGAGAACAGCAGAGAATTTTAAGCCTTAATATGCAGACAATTTTTTTATAATTTTTTTTTTTAAATACAGTGTCCGCGTCGCATTACACTTGTACCCTTGTGCGTATGTATCCTTATTACAGATTGTGTACCCTTTGTACCCTTGTTTGCGAGATCGCCCGAAAGCGACAACAGGACAAAAGCCAGCCTACAAGGACTATGCATTGTTGCTGTTGTATACTTAATTTCTTGGGCTTTTTCATCTACTGCTTCTTATTTTTCTACTACTTTGCCTGAGCTTGTCTCTGTGGCTGTGACTGTCGCTGTGCCTGAGTGTATATCTGTGTGTGTGTGTGTGTGTGTGTGTCTGTGCTCGTTGCTGCGTCAAATGAATTTTTGTCCTTTATCGCATTCAGCCGCAAGCACTTTATACTTACTTTCGTTTGCTTTATTATTATTATTTCTTTGTGTGTGTTTTCGGTTTTATATCTTTTGTTCGTTTGACTACTGTCGCTTAACATTACTCTATGCGCTTCTACATCCCTCAACGTCAACTCAGCTCGTTTTGGCTCAGCTCAGCTCTGAGAAACGCTCTTGCAGGAACGCATTTTGCCCCGACTTCTTACTTCTTATCTGAACAATGTACAATAAAAGGCAAAGACAATATACGCTAAAGTAGATATGAATACGTGCATGATTGTGTGTGTGTGTGTGTCTGTGTGTGTGTGTATGCAAGTGAGTGATTTTGTAACCAAAGCGCTGAGACAGCGTTTTCCAATTTCTGTGCTTCTTTTCTTTTATTCATTTCGCCTTCTTCTTCTTTTGATTCTTTATTTTAATGCGCGGCATTTTTTCAAAGGCGGCTTTTCCACTTAAGTTCGTCGTTTCGACTTCATCGGCTTTCATCGTTTCATCGTTTAAATAAATAGAAATGAAAATGTCACAGTAGCATAAGAAGAAGAAGGTTTTGTATCTTTTACACGAAATTTGTTTGTTCATAAAACAAACTGAAAATTATACAAAGTCATTTGTGCTTTGTGTAAATTACTTTTGCCTTAAATGTCTTCTTTCTAGTTAAATTTTTTCTTAATAAGAAAATAGAATTTCGAAACACGCTTGGTAGACAATGACTGCTTTTAAGTACTAGTTGCGCCTATGTCATATAGCGTTACGCACAACATATGTTAATTGTGTCTTAGTACATTTTCTTCATTGTTAAATGTTAGTCGGCCGTATGTATCATATAACGCTTTGTAACATAGCGCCGTTTGACTGAGTTAAGTACAATTGACAGTATCAGTCAAGTTTTTAGTTATTGCCATGAAAGAAATGTATTGCTTACAAGAAATTTAAAGCACAAATATTATAATAAATACTTTTTGCTGATCACACTTTTTGTTGCGCTTGTTTGTTGTTGTTGTGGGTTTTGTTGTTGTTCTTACTTTTAACTTTAAACAAAAAGCCTTGAAAAATGCAGAAAGCAACCAAGGCCACATACTTATTGAATCTAAGATCCTTTGTTGGTGTTGTTGTTGTTGTTGTTGGCGCACGTTGCAATTTTCTTAGTGGCTTTTGTTATTATTGTATATTCAGAGACATTTACATACATAAATATGCTTACATATGTATGTATGTCTGTATGTATGTGTAGCGGCAGCATAGAACTAACAAAAACTTATGTTTACATAATATCAAGGCTGTCGCAACTGTGTTTTACTATATGTACAAAGCATGAACTGACATGAAAAACAAAATGAAGAAGAAGAAGCAGCAGTAGAAGAGCAGATATACGATTTAGATAAGAAGCTTTACATATTCTTAAGCAAACATGGCATTATGCTACAGCGCCGAACACCTTGAGTGACACTATAAAAGAGCGACACAGAGAGTGAGTGAGATAGGTAGAGTGTAAATTTGGAAAGAGATCGTGTGTGAATGAGAGGTGAAGTACAAAGCAATGCTTACAATAGCGGCAAATGAAAGCAAGTAAGCAAGCAAGCAAGCGAGAGCAGGTGCGCTGTTACATATTTGCACAGCTAGAAGAAATACTAAAACACACACACACACGCACACACATACTGAAGTGTACAGAGTGTGCTGTGCGATAAAATAGTGTGTGCAGAAGCCAAGGAGATATGCTTGTGTGCATGATAGGCAAATATAAATGAGTGGGTGTGTGTGTGTGTTCGTTTGTCCTTAAAGTGTCAGCGAATGTAATTGATCAAGAAACACACGCACAGACAGACAGACATACAGACAGACGGACATATCAAGTAACAGCCAGGCGCATGTAGCATGTCGTTATAAGTTGACACAAGTTTATGCAAACATACGAAGATATGATGCTTGCTACATATACATACATGTATGCTTTTGTTGCTCTTACATGCACAGTAGCAGATACTTTCTTTATATGTATGTATGTATGTATGTATTTGTATGCGTTGACACTCCACAGTAAATTTAAATGCTGCTCCAATTTTGTGCCAGCATATATTGTTGTTGTTGTCGCTTGTGCAGTGCAGTAATAGAAATGTACGTATAATGTATGCGAAGGAGAACGAATAAGTAGAAGAAGCAAAAGCATTTCTAACTGTTACTTTGCACATCATACTTATGTAAGTCGCAAATGTTTGTGCTACTGCCGTGTGATACGCTTTGTATTCCAATGTTTAATGATGCCTCCTCTTCTTCTACATGCGCCCTTCACTTCGCTCACTTGAACACAATTCAACTCTACTTAACATAACCCAACTCAACATTCAACATACAAACATCGCACAGCTTGCTGTCCTTATCTTTCCTGCATGCATGCATGCTTCGGCCTTATTGCTTTTGTGTTATGTGATTAAAAAAAAAAGGAAATGTTAAAACTAAACAACTTACTGTTGACACTAGATGGCGTTGCACCCAACATGTTTGCTTCATTGTCGTTACTTTGAGTTGTTGTTGTTGCTGTAATAAGTGTGCTCAATTTCTTGTATGCTGTCTCGTTGTGTACCAATGACCCATAAAATGCTGACCTGTACCCAACTTGTGTGCGATGCCTCCTTTTTACTTCTGATTGTTGACTAATACACATGTATGTATCATGTCAATGTAAGCACAAGAAAAAGGTTCGTTGCTTTAAAGCGTTTAATGTTCATGATGATGAGATGATGCCGTCAAATTGTACTTGTTCTTGTTGTTGTTGTTGGTCACTGTTTGTGGTCTTCGTTTACTTGCATATAATTCACTCAAATGACAATTATCGTAAAAAACTTTACGATGCGCACACATTTTATGTCTTGCTTGTGTTGCTGTTGCTGTTGTTGTTGTTACTTGTACAGTAAGTGCACTTGATGGTTCATGTTAATGTGCTTTATGTATGTATGTGTGTGTGCGCAGAACTTGATGACACATGACTTTGCTTTGAGTATTTTAATTACGAGTATCTTTTAAGTAAGCATGTTTGTTATAAATAAGTTTTATTATTATAAGTTTTGCGTTTACAATTGCTGTCATTAGCATTGTTCTTGTGCTTAAGTGCAGATTTCTGTTATAACAAAAAAAACATTTTTTTTTTCGCTTAAAGTCAACGTGCCATGCCATGCACAAAGCACTGAGGACTCAACACAAACGCATAAATTTGACAGTAGATAAATTTGCTGCACTGTTGCAATGACAGTAACCCACTCAGACACCGCCCCCACGCAATGGCCGGCAGCTGTAGTCGTTATGCACGGTTGCATGCGTTGAGTCTTTTAATGTTACATTTTTGGACCGCGAGATGGCGCGCCAACTGCTGATGACGCAAATTAAAAGCAACTCATTTTGCAAATGCATTCATGTTGCTGACATTCGTTCACATTGTCGTTGTTGTTGTTGTTGTTGTTGTTGCCGTTGTTGCTGCTGCTGTTGCTGTTGGTGTTGGTGTACGTGTTCAGTACGCAATGAAATTAATAGTGCAACGTTAAAGAAAAGTGTGCGCGTAAAAGGCTTTTAATTCATTTAGTTTCACACGACATTTAAACCTCATCTTCTACAGCGATTCACCTCTGTGTCAGCACACACACACACACACCTACACACGCACGCAGCCATAACCAACAATCAGCTTACCGCCTGAGCGGCTGTCAGACTCATCCTCATCATCATCCGCATCATCATCATCGTCGTTACATGCATTCGTTGTAGCTTCATCATTCGCAGCATGCACTTGATCATCATCATGCATGTGTCATATTGTCACAGGATATGAAATACATGCCATATTTTCACCAATTAACGCAAAACTTACGGCAAGCGTTAAGGCTCTCAACAATGTTGGCTATTTTAATTATTTTACTTTAATAAAATAATTGCATTTCTCATTTTTTACACTTTTTTCAGTTTCATTGCTTTTACAAATTTATGGTGTTCGCTTGGTAGAAATGTCTTAATTACGTTGAAATGAGATCATGGCAACAAATAATAAAAATCACTAAAAAGTAAAAAATTGCATTTCATTTAAGTGCTCAACATTGACCAAGGGCATTTTTGTTTAATTAAAAATTCAAACAAAAAATAAGTAACAATAACAATTTTTTTGATAAGCGCTCACACGTCGAGCCATGACTTGCAGATGTGCGAGCGAAATGGAAGAGACACTCGACTTGAACTAATTTGGTTGTTGTTGTCTTCATTTTATTATTCCTGCTATCAGTTCTGTGCACAATTAATATTAATAATAAAAATCGTTAAATAATGCAGACGGAGTGAAAAAATAGTCAAGTCAATTGGAAATTTACCGCTTGTGTTGTGTTAGTTGTCTATGGAAAAATTCCAAGCTATTGTGCAAAACAGCTGAGCTTGTGATAGCGCGTGAGTCATTTGGCATGCATAAATCCTATTAAATGATTATAAGCAATAATTAAGTTTGTTTTGTCAATTGCTATTTTGCTATTTTTATGATCAAAACGAAAGGTTGCTTATATTTTGTGCATATTTGCCAAATAAAAAGAACGCAATAAGTGCACGCTAGATGGCGCTCGGCTGCAACACCTGATGCAGGCAATGAAACATTCACATTCAAGCATTCACAATAGTTCCACTTTGACTGATCGCCATGTTGTAATTTGACAGTTTGTTAGTAAAATGGAACAAAATTACGTTTTAGTAAAAAATAAATTTTATGCAAACGATTTGCAATAAATTATATACGTTATGCTGTGTTAGTAAGTGTTTTTGTGTGTGAAAAATATAATATTCGTGCGTCTGCCGTGTTAAGTGAAAAGTTGTACCACAAACAAATTTGTATTAAAAACCAACAATAACGCAAAATGTAAGAAAAATAAGAAAGCTGAAAAAAATCAAATCAAACAAATATTCATGCTTTTTAAGCTGACCTCAGCAAAGATGACAACGCGTCTGATAAGCCCGACTGCTGTCACACAAGACCCCATGGGCCCAGCGCTTCGTCGTTCGACGCTTCGTGCGTCGTTTCGTTCGTCGTTGCGATAACAACCAGAGAGACGCAAAGCGCACGTCGCGTTCATCTGCACTGTTCCGTTAGTTAGCTTGCTTGAGTGAGCAGTAGCAGCACAGCGGCAGCAGCAGCATAAGAGGCGTTGCGATGAAGAGAACGTAAGTCAGCCAACGTACGATGCTTCATTTCAGAGAGCACTAGTCACTTTCGGCTCGCATGCTCATTTCAATTAAATGCAAATCTCGCTGTGGTTTAATAACATTTTTTTTTCCAGTCTTCTATTGTTTTTTTTGTTGTTGTTTCTTTTTTTTAATGTTGCCGTCGCAGTCGCGCCTTTTTCAGTCGCAAGGTGGTCGCTGTGCCGTTCACGCATGGCCGAACGTGCCAATGCACACACATACACGCGCACACACATGGAGTGACTGCCAAAAGGCATGCGCTTGTGTTGCGACGCTGTTGTCATTCCGCATCGCTGCGCTTCATTTTACAGCAGCATGTGTTGGATTTTCCCTATGGTTTTGCTTTTCTTTTATACTTTTAATTTTCTTTTTTTTTTCATTTGGTTTTCTTTATATTTTTTTCGAGGCAATTTTTGGTCCACTTGGCGACCACTTCCTTTGTGCGAAACACACACAGCGTGCGTTTTTTATTGTAGAACTGTGTGTGTGTTGGCATTTTCATGAAGTACTTTTTCGAGTATTTTGTAAAACTCTTAAATATTTAATAATTTTTTTTTTTATTTGGTTTTCTTCGTTTTCGCTTGCGTTAAATTGTAACCACAACCGGTTTGCTACGCTGCTGCTGCTTCTTCTTCCGCAAAGGCGCATGGCGTGTACTTTGGCTCGACCAAAATCTCAGCCGCAGCGCAGGCAAGCAAATGCTTGCATTAACGTGCTTAAGAATTTACCAAAAACAAAAACAAAGGAAGCTATAGAAACTTCGTTGTTGTTGTTGTTCTTGAATGCCTTAAATGTGAATTCGCTGTGAAAAACGCTGCCGCTATGAAATATTTAATAATCAGATTAATGATTTTTTTGTCTTGCCTCACACACAAGAAAACTCGCCTCTCACCCTCCACTGCTCATAGCGCTTGCTCGCTCTTTCATTTGTATGGCGCTTGCTTTTGTATTTGATTTATGTAAAATTTCATAGCATAAGCATGGGCGCAGTTATATTATTCACTTTGATTCGCCCTCGCTTTGCTTTGCTTTTGACTTCGATTAAGCCGTTCGTGCGTTAAGGTGTCACGTTTGTTTGTTGCCGTTTTGCTTTTGTTTTGCTGTCCTTTTTTGGGTCAAGAATAATGCTTAGCTTTTTGGTGGGGTGAGGGGCAATGAGCTGAAGTGCTTGAGCATGTACAAGTATTAAATTTGACTTTAATGTCGTTTGTACTTTTGTAATTTGCATAATTCTTTGGTTTGTTGCGTATTTTAAATAATTGAATTTATGGAAATATTTTTATGAGTTGAGCTTTTTGTAATGAATAATGTTAATGTTTATTAAATACTTAAATATTCATGCGTTTCTGTAAAAAGAAATTTGTTAGTTATTTGCAAAAAATGTGTTCATTGCTATTTAATTAAAAAGCAACAAAAAATATTAAAAAAAATAATGCGCAATTTTAAGCATACAAATCTGATTGACACACTGACTGACTGACTGACTGAATGTCTGCATGATTGACGGCTGACTGACATGTCGACTGCGTGCGTTAAATAATGTGCTGTCATTTTGTTTAATTTTTTTTCTGATTATTTTTGTATTTTTTTAAACAATTTCTTCTTTATTTTTTTAATTTAATTTCTGTGCATTTTCATTTATTCCATGTGCATTGACACATTTTTACGCAACAATTGCAATAAAATATATCAAAAAAAAAAAAAAAGAGAAACAATAACAAAAAAATGCCAATAAGAAAAATTTCCGACATTTTCACAATCTCAATTCGCGCTGACAAGTTAAACTACAAACATATTTCGCAGGTATTTCTTTTTTCCGCTCAGCGTTGCTTTTTTTATTGTCATTTATTGGTTTTTCATTTCGTTGGTCAACCACAATTGGCCAACAGAGAACGACGACGGCGGCGAAACGTGAGGAAATAAAAGCAAAGTTGGAAATATTTTCAATAATGTTGCTGCACCTGTGCTGTGTGCCCCCCACGCCTGCCCGATGTTTCGATGGCAAAACCAATGCTCAAACAAATTGTGGCGCCGTGGTTGCGCTCAATGTCTGTATGAGGGGTGTGGAGTGAGGGATGAGGGGCAATGAGAAGCAGCAGAGCACAGCACGCGTTGCTGTCGCTCCGGTTCGGTCGGTTTGGTTTGGCGATATTTGATGTGTGCGGCTTAAAGTTGAATGGGGCGAGCTCAAAAGCTCAAAGCGTCTAACGAAAAGTTAGAAACACCAACATTGATCAAACAAAAACACGAAAAACACGAAACACGAAAAACAAAACGACACAAACACACACAAACATACATAAGTATAGCGTATACGCCACACTCTAATATCCTTGACGCTTGCTGTGCGTGTGTGTGTGTGTGTGTGTGTGTGCCTTCAAAAAGGATAATTGAAGAAATAAGCTTTTTTTTTTCTTCTTGGTATTTCTTTAGTTCTTTTTTTGCGGATTTTTTTGTTGGTTATTTGCCGTCAATTTTTGTCGCTAACATCTTCTTCGTCGCCTGAAGTTTGTTGCTGGCGCAAAATTGCAAGGACATAACAAATGTCAAATCTCGTTAACGAAGCGGCAGCAGCAGCAGCAGCGGCAGCATTGTAAGCCAAAGTCAGCCAACCGTCAGAACGTCGTAGCCAACAGCTGTGAAAAAAAGTTAAAGCATCGAATTATGGCTGACGACGCTTTTGCGGGCATAATGTGCCAGCTGTCAGGGGCAGGACACCGCACGCAGAACTGTATGGCAAATGGCGACTAAAAGGTGACAATCATAAGTTTTTTCGCTTTCCGTTTTCCTTATTTTGTTTTATAAGTTTTGGACAAGAGCCAAATAGTTTTTTCTAAATAGCGGCGTATATAAATTGCAAATAGTATTGATAATAGTTAATAGCGGTAATAAAGGCGGCTTGTGTGTATAACTTATCTTAATGCAATGCGTGAGGTACGGCAACTTGAGATAAAGCAACGCGCACAATCACAACACAACTTGCGCCCATGAGCTCTCTATTTTGTGTTGTTGCGTACATATACTCGCTTTCGACTCATTTCAATTAACTTAGTGTGCGTGAACGAAACGTAAAAGCATGTGACTAATTTGAATTATCAAATGAACTGCCTTATAGTAAGCTTAAGCCTATGAAACATGCAACATTTCTAGATAGAGAATTAAAGAAATCAATAAAGATCAACACAATGTGCTCTCATTCTCTTTCGTTTTATTTGTTGTTGCCTCAGCGTGGCTGTCGACGACAAAAACCGATGAACTGCATGCACAGTCACAATTTTTAACAATTGAATTGCTTTATAGTAAGCGTAAGTCAGCTACATATGCAACATTACTAAATGGAAAATAAAATCACTACTTAGAGCGAATAACTGCATTGCGCGTATTTGGCGCTCTCTGGCACATTGACTGGTGGACATCTCATCATCTTGAAGTAAAATTGAGATTTGTGTTGCTTTGGTAGTTTTTATGTGCGTTTATAGAAGAGAGGCGGCGGGAAGTATGTTGTACAACATTACCGGCATTGTCATTGAGTGAGCGTTATAAAAGATCTCCTTTTAAAGGATTATTTGTAAATGATTTCAACGCTTATACAACACAATGCTGCAATCAGTTTTAACATAATCCTTTTGCTTTTATTTTCATTGTGTTTTTTTTTTTTTTTTGGTGGATGCGATAAGTGTTTTTGTTGTCCGCTGCCTGTTGTCTGCTGCTGCGACCATTAACAGATTTCAAATAACCCAAAGGCACATCACTATAATCTATCTCGCTTTATTTCCTGCAGCTTGTGCCAAATCTCAGTAACAGAACAATAGCACATTACATGCCACCTTGTTTTGTGTGTCTATCCGTCTGTCCGTCTGTCCGACTGACTCTTTCAACCGCCAAACGTTGCTGTCAGTCAGTAATGACGGCTCATCTGTCAAAGTGCTGCCATTTCCGTTTTTCTGCGCGCTTTTAACTCAACTCAACGCAGCGCAGCGCAGTTCGGTGATTTAGCCAAGATTGTTTTGTACATTTGATTTGCCTTTTTTTTCACATTTCTTTCTGCTTTTCCTTTTTTGTGTGTGCTTTGTGTTGTTTATTGTCGCTTTTGTTGCTAACTTTGCAACTCTTAAAGCGTTCTTAATTGCCTAATTAGGCATGCACGTGAAAACTACCAAACTCACACAACTACTGCTTTGCGCATCTACAATGACAATAGATTTGTATGAATGCGTGAAAGAAAAATGATGATTTTTGTTTGTTTTGTTGCTTTTATGACATTTTCTAAAACCACGTTTTCACTTTTTCTCATTTTTTTTCGCTTATTTTATTATACTTACAGGTCCTGAAGATGTGCTGAAATTTCTCGGCAACGAAAGTGTCGTGGATCATTTCAAGCTTGTAACAAAGGATGGCAACAGTCTGCTCGTTGGTGCCAGGTAAGTTTATATATCATTCACTGCTACTCAAAGGGCAGGGGTATGGCATGGCATATCTGTCGGTGAAAGAACTTTCATTGTCGGTTGTTATATCATTTTTTGTTGTTGTTTGCTTTTTATTGTCGTCATTGCTGCTTTTGTGCGAAAAACAAAGCGTTACTAAAACAAGCAAAAGTGTAACAAAAGCGCAGGAAAAGTGCCGAGTGAGCTAAGCGAGAGAAAGCATGAGGCGACAATAAGTGGGTAAGGATACGCTTACGTTGTCATCCTCACTGCTCTTGTTGTTGTTGGTGTTGTTGTTGTGTCAGCAAACACAAACAGGAAACGCAACATTCTCTCACCCACTAGAAGGCACCAACCGTTCATCCGTCCGTTCATCCGTCTGTCCAACCATCCGGCCGCTCATCGACCCATTGGCTTCAAGTTGGTTAAGTGGACTGCTACTACTTCTTCTTCTGCTTTTTGCTCTCCTTTAGCCGCTACACTTGTGGCACTCAACCTATTTGCTTGCGTGTAAGCGTGTCCGTCCTTTGCTCGTGCACCTGCTGCTCCTGCCTCTGCTGCTGCTGATGCTGCATGCTGCTGGCTTTGTCGCATTTGACTCTTGTGCCCGTCGCGTATTTCTTTCATACAACTTTATTTCTCATTTTTGTTTTATTTCACTTTTTTACATTTATGTTCTTAGTCGCAGTTGCAGATCCACTGGGGTCGTTTCAAGCAACTCACATTGCTCCTCCTTTTTTTCTCTTTTTTTTTTTGGATTTCTTTGGGTTTGTTGAACATGAAAAAGGCATGAAGTTTTTCTGCCGCTTTTACCTGCATCAGCTTTTTTTTTGCTGCTTCGCAAGACGTCGTTTTTCATTGCTTACTTCCGCTTGTTGGTGTTGGTTTTTTTCTTTGTGTGCTTTTTCGACGCTTTTGTCTTTGTTGACTCGCTTAACTTCTTATTTTGCTAAGATGTACACAAAATGGCATGTGTGTGCCCTACAACATGGCTATAAAAGAAAGCCAAAAACCCCAGAATTTCCAACAAAGACTTCATTGTTCCAAAAAACCTTACCGCAAATATTTCGCAAAGTGTTGTTTTTTCTATAAAAGAAAACAATTTCAGTTTGTATTTTTTAATGATTTGTAATGAAGACTATTTGAGTGTAGCATACTTTTTAGCAGCACAAAAAATATATTTGCCATTTAGCATTGTTAATGCGCTGTAATGAACACTATTCGAGTGTAGCATACTTTTCAGCAGCACGGTGGTTATATTTCAATGAAAATCACAATTTCCGCATCCCTGTGTCATTAAAAATACCCATTGTGGCGCCCTCTAACGGTTGCCATTATTTTCGTAACTCAAGCGAAACTTTCTCGCACTCTTAGATACACAGCGGCTTAATTGACTGAAGATTAATGAGTCAGCTTGCAGACTGAACTAATTAAATGCTTTTTCGTTACCGTAAATAAAATTTATGCATTACGCTCAGGGGAGACACAATGAAAGTCGGTGTGTGTGTGCGTGTGCGTGTGTGCGTAGTCAAACAAATATAATAAAAGTAAGAACTTGACATTTACTTGTGTCACACACACACAAACACAGCCATCTACACCTACATGCACAACTGAGAATTCTCTTGAATCTGCATAAATACAAAATAATACGTGGTGAAGAAACTTTCATGTTTTCTGTTTTCGGTTTTTTTTTTGTTTTTTCGTTTTGAAAAGTACTTTTGATTTCGCGAGAGTGCAAAGTGCCATGGTGGCAGCATCTTAAAAAGCAAAGACTTCTCGAAACGCGCAAATAAAAGTGCTACGCATTTTGCAGAAGTTGAGTGAACTGAACTTTACTACAACATCAAGACGAAGTAGAACAACAAGAACAAAAATCTTTTGTGAAACTTTTATCAACTGCAAACTTAAAATACGACGTGCTGCAGAGGAGTGCGAATGGGCCAACGGCGGCGTTCCTTTCTTCATTTGGCTGGCAGAAAGAGTTATGAGTGCGTGCAAGGGCGCGATTGGAATTAAAATTTACACAAAACTAAAATGGCATGGTTGTCGTTGTTGTTGTTGTTGTTGTTGTTGTTGCAAGAAACGCGCGAACGAAAACCGCAATTTGCTTATGCTTGCGCCATTTTGGCTTAATTATTGTCGAACAACAGTAAAAAACAACAGAGCAAGACAACGAAATGTTGGTGTGGCGGCGGCATTATATGCAAATGTAACGCGTGGCAATGCTACTGAGGTCGTGAGGAGCTGGGGGGTGGCACTAAAAGGGTTTAAAAGCAGCAAGGGAAGAATTTGAACAACTCGTGCCAGCACGTTGACACACATATTAAAATGTTGCATACTTTTTGGCTGTTGCTTGTAATAAACTTGTGCGCCAACTGTCTGCAATAAAAACCCAGGGCAAACAAGCTGAGGTAAAGCGAGCAAGGCAGAGTCTGCTATAAGTAACTAAGAGTGCGAGAGAGAGAGAAAGCGGTAGAGCAGTAGTATAAGCGGTAGTGGTAGAGAGTGGTAGAGCGTAAAATACAAAAGAAAAACAAAAATGAAATGGAATGCTCAGAGCAATGTTCGTAACTTGTAAGACGACAAGTGCTATCCAAAGGCAGACACACAAGCACACAAACAGACACACACACAAACAGACAGACAGACAGACAGCGAGTAAGAGAGACAAACAAATACACATGGGTCGCATATACAAATATGTGTTGAGGCATGTTTGCATACATGTATGCGAGTATGCGACAAAACCGACGCGAGTGCAAAGTTTTGTCAATTGAAAATAGTTTTTGGTAATTTAATATTAAATACAAGTTGCTGCCAGTCAGTCGTCCACTTTGGGAATGTACACATGTGGTTGCCAGCCATGCTATTTAAGCACATGTGTCTGTGTGTGTGTGTGTGTTTGTGTGTGATAAAGTTGCTCAAGAGGAAATATAATTATCAATTTCTCGCCCACTTCCTGCTAGCAAAATAAGCTTTGCTTCGTAGTTTCCTTTTTATATATATATATATATTTTTTTTTTTTGTTGCATACAATGAAAATATTCTTGTTGATATTATTATATTTTCATTGTACTTTAATTAGATTTTCATTAAACTTTATATAAAACTGCACACACACACACACACACAACAACTGTTCAGTGCTTGCATGCAAAATAACTTCATTTCTGTGCTTAAAAGTTGTACATTTAAATTTAATTGAAATGAGTAGCGTAAACTTGTGTTTAATTGCCTGCCATTTAAGCATTTAACAGCAAAAGTAAACCACAAATAACATTTAAATAAACTCAACTCAACGCAACTCAACAAATCAAACTGGGACACACAAATAAATGACCCACAAAATGTCACTCGCACTTACATAAAATGTCTAAAAAAAATATGTAAATAAATAAATAAATAAATAGTAAACCGCAACAAATAAGCAAGTAAACAAACAAACAAGCAAACACACATTAAATACAATTTATTTATGCAAATGCTTCGATATTAGCCCACCACCATCACCAACAACAACAACTACAGCCACAGCAACTGTAAGTTGTTAAAGTTGCTTTTGCTGCTGCTTGCCCTTTGAATATCAAGTAAAAGTTTCAAGTCAACAGCAACAATAACAACAACAACAACGACGACGTAAATGTTGGAATGTTCAACAACATCGTTGACAAATAGCAAATGAATTTAATTGGCTTCAATTTAACTCGAATTGCGTTTGCTACAACATGTTGTGTTGAGCGACTCAACGGAAGAGAGTACAATAAATAGCGAGGCGCTTTAGCCAAAAAAAAAAAAAAAAAATATATAGCATGCCTTTAGGCTGTGCCAAAGCCTTTTGCTGTGCGGAGTAATGCCGTAAAGTGAAATTACGTTAAGCAAAATGGCTGCTTTAACATTTTTTTTGCTTGCGCTCACAAAAAGTATGCAAAAGCAACGAACTTCGGCTATGTTGACATTTTGTGTTGATCTTAAAAGTATGCTACAAAATTTTAAATTGCGTTAAAATTTGATTTCCTTTACTATTTTCTTGTGAGGCATCAGAGCGCTCCAACGAGTCACAAATTTTCGTTCATATGTTGTACATTGTGCGTATATATCGAATGAGTCTATATAAGAAAGGTAAGGTCATTTCAATACGTGTGCTGTACCGAGCCGGTGCGATCTTCTTTGCGAGTTGTGAGGCTGGTTCGAAACAACCTTTCATTCATACTCTATATATATGAAGTGAGCAAGGATTCGCGTTGGCTACTCGTTCGAAAATGTTCAATGCTTGCTTTTCGTTCTCGATCATACAACTTTCGTTTCGATTTGAAATTTGACTAGGCTGCATGTTCATAAGCGTTCTTGCTCGTTGCAGTTCTCGGTTGTGCACGTAAAAGTAATATTGAATTTGTTAATTTTATTTATTAAAACAAAACTTTTAATAAAAATTTTAGCGATTTTTATAATGAAGATTTTTGAAAGGTGCTCCAAACATAATCAAAGCTCACTCTTGTCTTTAAAGCCAAATGATCGTTGCGCCCTTAATACCCTACATGGCGCTTGAAGTGTATTTAAAAAAATGTAACGACTTCGTCTCTTGAATACGTTTTGTAAATTGTGTGACTAACCTAATTTTTTTTCCGTAAAATTTTTTCAACCATTTTTTTGTGTTTTTTAATGCGCTCTGCAAAAATGCGGCGGTATGCAAACGGGTTATCGTAAAATAAGTGGAAGCATGTGCTTATGCATAAAATAGCCAAATGCAAACACTGAGCACATGAAAGTGCCGACAGTCCTAAAAATACATACTCATGCATATCGCATCAAGCTTACCTGTCCGTCTGTCCGTCTGTCTCTTAGTCTCTGTGTTAATGTGTGTGTGTGTGTGTGTGTGTGTTTATCTGTGCCGTGTCGGTCGACATCCTCCATTTGAATAAACGAGCAAGACAAAGCCTGCTCAGCATGCCAGCGCATGAATACGCCATTTAAGGATTTTGCAGGCTGACGAGTGAGCTTAAAAAAGAAAACACAAGAACCAGAAACAAGAAACAAGAGAATTACTCGAAAGGAGTTGAAATAATAATAATAAAACAAGAAGAAAATGAAAATGAGAATGAAAATGAAAATAATATAAATGAAAACAAAACGCAAATAAGTTGAGTGTGTAAATTCAAAGTTCGTTTACTCAGCACGGGTGCTTATCACAAAAGGCCCAGTGTGTTGCAAGATAGAGCACACAGCCGACTTGATTTGCATAAAAGAGAGTTGACAGTAGCCGCAAGAAGATATTGCCACGATGCCTGCGATACAGGACTATGACAAAAAACACGGAATTGCTAACTAACTTAAATGGTATGAAGCGTGAATGACTTGACAGGAGTCGGTAGTAAAGGCATGCACTTGCAGCTTTAATTAAGTTGGTTGGTAAAAGGTATATAGAGGAACAGACAGATGCATAGATGACAGGGCCGAAATATAGATATATGGTTTAGTCGATCGTGTGTTTCCATGAGCAGATATTGTAGTAGTAGTAGAGATATAGATGCCTTGCCATATTTTTAAACTGTCATATATACGACTAGTGACATCTGTTGGCAAAACTGGAAACCACTTATTTGGGACAACTGGTTAGACTTGATCAGTAGAGTAATAGGCCATCCTGTAGAGTGTGAGAGTTGAGAGATTATACAAATTATATTAGACATTTAAACGAATAAATCGAAAAATGTATTTAGTACATGATACGATGATAGATACTTGGATCAACGAATTGATTAAGTAAAGTATTCTAGTAGAGTCATAGATAAAGATTGATAAAGTGATAGATAGTTTAAGGATATGATTTTCGATTCAAACGTTCCCGAGTTCTTGTGATTCATTTTTGTTTGTCCGTCCATTTTGAACCAGAGAACACCAAAATAACGCCAGAGTGAGACAGCATGCTTTATATCTCCGATAAGTCAGGCTTAATGTGCCATTTGATGCTGAGCTTAAGTCGGGAACGGCAACAAGATGACATTCGCCTTCATACCATGATTTAAGGCTAAAGATTCGTCGTCTTTGGCATTACATTATGCTCAGTGTAGGCGTCGAAAAGCGACCGTTACCGTTACTGCAATCAGCCAAATGTACATAAACGTGTTGTGCGCCACAGAGACGAGAATTAAAGCAAATTTGTTGGCTTAACAACGTCAAGGACTAAAACAACGGACAGCGAATGAACAAAAGGTTACCAAAGTCAAGCCACAAAACGCAACTTGTGCGTATCAACCGATGAAGTAGCAGCAGGCTGTATACGTGTGTGTGTGTGAGTGTATGTGTGTTTACATAGAGCTGATACAACTTTTCAGCACTTGGCTGCTGTGGGGGCACGGCTGCGCTTAGTATAACATCAACATCATCAGCGCAGGAACGACGAACGACGAACGAGCGAGTTTGTGTTTGTTGAATTTTAAGCAAACAGTAAGCGAAATGTTTTTGCTGTACAATGTACAACAACAACAGCAACAACAGTAACAACAACTTGGCTAACATACACGATTTTAGGCAAAATGTACAAACATGCATAAACATACGCGCGTCCATTTATACACTTGAAGAAACTAGGCAGTTGAGCAGCTTTTGCGCGCATAAAAACACAATGGACGTTAAAAACAAAAGTCATTTGAAGAGTTGAGCATCTCTTTTGGGTCGCAAAATACAATGGCATAAACGAACCTTTGAATTTGTCGCTAATTTTAAAAGCCCTTCATTTTTTCATGAACTGACATGTATGTACATGTGTGCGTGTGTGTATGCGTGTGTGTGTGTCATTGGGAGCGCAATTGTTCGTTTAATACACTGAAAATTCATTTCCGTTTATTTTGCGCAAGTTCTTTGTTTCTCAACGCTTTTTTCGCACAGACAATACAATTTGACATTTGCTATTGCATACTTTTGTGCGCAATAGTCATTTGGCCATACAGCACATGCTGTGTGAGTAGTGAATGGCACAACGAGTGCACGAAAGCAAGAAGATTGTATGAATGCATGCATGAATAAATGAATGATTGATGTATTCATCATGCTGTGCACATCTTTTGCGCTTTGTTGTTGTTGTTGTTGTTGCTTTTGTCTTATTGCTTATTGCAAATACATTTCACGGCAATTTCATCAAGTCAGACGCCAACAGAGCCACAATGCTGCGCTGCGGCGTCTGTCAATCGCTCAGCACAGCTCACCACAGCGCTTTTATGCATTGTTGTGCTTATATAGCGAGCGAGACGGAGACCTTCAATGAAGACCTTCAGGCAGCAGCGGCAGCAGCAGGCAGCTCGTAGGCAATGTGTTCATAGCACGTGTGCCAATTGTGGCTCGAATTGGATTAGTATAATGTGTGTATTGAGCCTTGACGTCTTCGAATTGTAATTGCGTTTATTTGTATTGAAATTTGTTTCTATAAATGTTCATCATATGAAAACTATGCATACGTAAATATGCTTAAACAAATTGCATTACTTTATCTTCATTTTCTTTGCTAAGATTTTGTGCCTCTTCAACTGCTCAGCGTTCGTTCTTGTACTTCATACATTTTTTTTTTGTGTTTTTTTTTTTCTTAATTTCGCTTTCCTTTTGTGTTTTGCATTTTCTCATCAAATCTTGCATCAAATATTTAAACGTTGAGGGTGTCTCGATTAGCGGCAACGCAATCATCGTCACTTCTCATTCATTCGCTTTGTTATTCGTCCATGTTCTCTGCCGTGCTCTTCTTCATTATTGGTATTGGTATTGGCATTGTCCTGTGCTGTCCATGTCCTGTTCTGGCCTGTCCTGTTTTGTCGTACTCTTGCACACTGTTCGATTTTCTTTTGCCAATATCAAAGCCACAATCAATGCCACTTCAATTTCAGTTGCATCGCATTCAAATCATGTGCGTCTGCGTTTTTGCTTTCCTCGGTCGTTGAACATTTTTTTTTTTCTTTTCTGCTTTCATTTCTTTTCTTGCCTGACAACTTTGAAATTGACGTTCGTGTTTCCGTTGCCATTTTTATGCTATGCTTTGCTTATTGTCTGAAGAGTATTTGTATTTTGTAATTGCATTTGTAACGTGGCAGAAATTGACTTGTGGCACGCTTGAGCAGTTGGTAAAGGAAGGATCAAGTAGTTGCTGCTTTATGCAAATTCATACTCTCGATCTTATCGCAGCTGGTTTGATACAGCTTAACAGAAACTTTATACAACTTTATTGTCTTATTAGAGACTGGTTTGCAGCTTGGATTAACGTAAGAGAGATTACTCTATAAGAAGACTAAGCAAGTCTCAACCAAAAAACTTTTTGACTGTATTCGAAGCTTTGTTCAAAGTCACTAGCTTGGGCGATCTTGAAAAATCTCTCAGATGTTTTATGAGATCCTAACGAATCTGTCATAATAGTGACATTATTAGAGGCAGATTTGAATTTTAGATTAGTCTTATATCATATTAGACACATTAGTAAGGGTAAGAGGAAGCTGCAAGAGCTTGACTCAGTCTATAAAAAGCATTCTATAAGAAGCCTCGAAGCCGCAAGAGCAAGGCTGTTTCAAAGAGCTATTGGATTGACATTGTCTTAGGTGATATTGTGAGTCATCTTAAAAGCTTTCTTAGACCTCATCCGTTGTGATATAAGAGATCTTACTATAGCTAGAATTAGAGATTGCTTAAGGGTGTTTCAATGTTTCTTTGCAAGCCAGTTTAACGTAGCCTTAAAAGCAATGACTGAACCAAATGTTATTTCAGTGATGCTATTGAAGACAGAAGTGCACTACAGAAACAACTGTAACATAGGTGTTATCAAAGCCAATTTAATAGGCACGTTTATGCCGGAAGCATTGCCTGCCTGACTCTCTGTCGTTCTGTCTGTCAGAGGCTTTGATTGAATGCCAAACTCATTGCATGTGAAGCGCATCAAAGCTTTTGCCTAATCGAAATTCGCATTTTATCTAACATTGATATATGTATGTATGTATGTTTGTATTGGCAAGCTGACACGCTGCAAAAGTATGTACATACATACATGTGTGTATGAGTGTGTGATTGAAAGAGTGTGCGCCTTTTCCACTGCCACATCTCCTTCTTCTGCCCTGCCATTTGTGTTTGTATAGTTTGCGGCCTTTGCGAGATTATCCAAGCGTATATTGTTCGTTCACTTAATATTTTTTTTTGTTCCTTTTTTCCAATTTGATGTTTTCTGTTTTTTGTTTTTGTTTATTTTTGTTTGTTTGTTTTTTTTTACACTCAACATTTTTCATATGAAATGACGACTAAGCCAATTCAACTTTCATTTGCTGCTTGTTTGTTGGTTGGTTACTCTGTATATTGAACACTGCAAAGGAAACGGGAAGAGAGTTTGAGTGCACGTGAGAGGGAGAGTAGGAAAGAGCAGAAGGCATAGCAGCTTGTTAGAATGGATGAGGTTTACAAAACAAAGCTTACACGAACACACACAAACACACATATGCTTTTTCAATGATTTCGCTTGCAAACCATCCTTCGCCCTTCTCGCCTTGTCAACGGCCGCGACAGTTTCGATTGACTGCTGTCTCTGTCTCTGTCACTGCTTTGCCTTCTCCTCTGCTTCTCTTCTTTTTCTGCCATGCCTATGCCTCTGCTTCTGCTTCTGCTACTGCTGCGCAGTTTTTTTTTTTGTGTGCTTTGCTTTGCTATGCAGCGAATTGACGTTTGTGTATTTCATCATGTTATTGACCGACCTTCTGTTTTGACTTTTGCCTCAAACTGTTTCTCTCGCTCTCTCTCTCTTCCTCTCACTATCAGTAACAATATTAGCCTCAACCTGGTCCAGGCTTGTCACCTACACTAGACTACACTGCAGTACATAATGCCACCGCTTTGCTGTGATGTGATGTGTTGCGTTGTGTTCTGATGTACGCGTATGTTGACCTGACCTATTGCAGAAAAATTGTGAAAAAAAAACTGCAAAATGTCCAACTGTCAAATGCCAAAAACAGAGCAAAGCACAGCACAGAACATAGAATGAATGCCAGGTGCCATTTGACTTTTGTCGGCATTGACATGGCTTCATGTGTTCCTAAGTGAATAAACGAATGAACGAACGAATGAACAGCAACAACAACAACAATATGAATATGCGCAATATGACACACATATGTACATGTGTTTTGTTGTATGTTTGTTTGTTTGTTGGTTGGTTTCTGTTTGTATTAAGGCATGACAGCAAAGCCGGAATATATATATATGTGTGTGTGTAAGTCGATAACATGACAAAGCATATTGCATTTTGTACTTGTCATGACTCGTGTCCTCGAACATTTGCAAAATCATAAACATGATTAAAGCGAACACACACACACACACACACGCATACACATCATTAAACACACACACACACACACACACACGCACACACAGTTACTTTTGCCTGTCATGCTACTGGCTGTTGTTGCTTAAACTGTTAATGACAGCAATTTTTTAATTTCAAAAACATTAACGCGTTTTGTTATTTCGAAAATTTTCGCTCTTTCACATTTCTCTGCTGCCAAAAATGTGCCTTTGAAATTTATTTTGTACCCTTTTTTTTTGTTATTCCTTTGCTTTTGCATTTGACATGAAATTTTTGGCATAAATTTGTTTTTTGCTCAGCATTTCTGAGCATGTCCTTTGTGCATTTCGAATCGTGTGACACATTTTCAGCTTCAAGACTTTTGCCGACAAAGGCTTTAATTAAGGGAGCCTTAGTAAGAACAACTAAAAATCAGTTTGCTCATTTTCAAATTCGATTTTACATGCAAGAAAAACTTTGTATACAATCAATTTTTCTAATGTGTCTTATGTTAAACAGGCACACACAGCACATACGACAGTCAAGCGCTGGCATTGGCTAAGTTAGCAGTGGTTCGCAAATGTGTGCAACTCTGTATTTTGATAGAAGAGTGTTGTGTTGTGTGTTTGTTTGTAACATACGCGTAAACGTTACAAATTTAATGACATATGTTGATTAAGGGAGCGCAATAACATACGAGAATTTAATAATTAATTCATTCATGCGAGTACAACCACTCTTTGTTTAAAAAAAAAGAACTAAAATGGCTCATTCGATTTAAACAGCTGAGTTGTTTAGCAACGTCTGGCAATAAAACCTCTTATTGCGACACAGACACATAGAACAATCTAACATTAATTTTTACAATTTAATTGCTGAAATTTGTGAATTTTTGGTTTCGTTTACCAAAAAATGCCAAAAAATTGTTCATATATTGTCTGCTCTCTTGTTTTGCCAATGAAGTATGATTTTTCAAGCTTGAAAAAAAGAAAAACGCTTACTAAATTCAATTTGCTTTGTAAAAACTCCTCTTTTGCTCAACTCAATTCAACTTAAGTCAAGTGGCAACGCGCTTTGCCATTTTTGTGGCCTTTGCCAATTTTACACAATCATTTTGCTTACAACATCAGACCAACGATCATGTACATATAAGTGGGTGTGGGTGTATGTGTGCGTTTATATTCTAACGTGTGCAACATTTTTGCAAGTCATCAATCAAGCATCGACGACATGATGTCATGCTTGCGTTAATTAAAATTTAATTAAAATTCATTTGACCCTCGTACAAACACACACGGTGCACATGGACAAACGGACAGACGGATGGACGGATGGACTATGCATGAAAATCAGCAATATTTTCGCATTTTCGACTTGCATTTTTCGACTTCAGAATAAATGAAAAAAAATTTTACATTTTCATGTTATGCAAAGTATGAGAAGGGGCGGCAGGATGAAGGGCAAGGCACAAAGTTGAAGCGTGTGGTGTGTCATGGTGTGTGGAATTATTCATTAAGCGCGCTCTGACTATGTGTGTGTGTGTGTGTGTGTGTGTGTGTGTAAGTGCTTATAACAAAAATTCACATATTACCGACTCATTGATTATTGAAACCACAAATGCGTGTGAGTGAGTGACTGACTGACTCTCTATATTTGTATATTTGCAAGTGTGTGTGTGTAAATATGTGCAAAGCTTGTCCGTCGCTTTGTGTATGTGTGTGTGTGTGTGTGTGTATTTGGTTAACCGCAACATTTTACGGTTGCTTTCCATAAACGAACATGAAAAGCAATGAGCGAATAACTGAAGCGCTCTTATCAAAATTTCCGGGGATTTTGTATGACTTTTTTCGATTTTTTTTTCGGTTTCAATGCAACGGCTTTTGCTGCGGAAACATTTGAAGTGAAGTGCAGAAACGTGGCTATTAATAATAGGGAGAAATCCATGAACTTAAAGGTTTAAAAATGAAAATTACTTTTTATGTGGAAAGCGTTCATGATGATGTGCTTCTGATGGTGTAATGGTGATGATAATGACGAAAATGATCATGAATGATGTGCTTTTGGTGTTAAAGATGTTAAAAATGCTGACAATAATAATAATAATTAAATAATGATTGTAATGAAAACGATGATGAAGTAACTGAACTGAACTGATGAGGTTGTGATAATAATGATGACAATAGAAGTTATACTTATAAATGAGACGCTAAAGATGAGCTGATGTTGGTGCTAAGAATGATGATAATGATAATGCTAAAGATGATGATGAATGATTATAAAAATGTTGAACTTGATGATGTATAATAGTAAAATTTAATAGTATAATAGTAATGATATTTCTATTATAATATGTAATAATGACGAATGAAGCGTTTGCGATGAGTTGAAGATGAAATAATAAAAGTGCTGAAGTGATATTGGTTTATAATAATGATAATTGTAATGATAATATGTATGAATGAGACGCTAGAGTAATGTAAGTAATGTAAGTAACGCTAGTAATGTTGAAGATATTGCTGAAGGAGTTGTTGATAATTGATGATAATTATGATGTTAATGATGAATGATAATATATCATTAGATGTAGCCGAATATTATAATGACGATACCTTTTTATAAATGAGCAACTTTTGATAAGCCAATAGTGATGATAATGATGATGATAGTTATAATGCTGAGAATGGTGATGAAGTTGATGATAAATGATGCAATAATGATTATTATTATTATAAAAATATTATGCTGATGATAAGTGACGATAGTGATGCTAATAATGATTGTGTTGGTGTTAGTAATTATCATTATAAATATTATCACAGTGATGGTGATAGCCATAATAGATGCTGACATAAAGTTGCCGAAATCAATCATGTGCTTTAAATTGAACTTGTCTTTGCCAAAAGCGAAACACACACACATACACATGTACATGCAACAATTCCTGCTCGTTCATCAAAATGAATATTCATGTTGAGTTCAATAACTTTAATATTATTTTTACGAATTCTTTTTTATAATTTTTTGATACAAAATTTTCATTACATAAGCGCATTTGTAACTCAAACCAAAACTGCATATTTTTTTCATTCACTCACTCACATACACACACACACAC
The DNA here is from genome assembly GCA_037044515.1 of Phortica magna. NCBI lineage: Eukaryota > Metazoa > Arthropoda > Insecta > Diptera > Drosophilidae > Phortica > Phortica magna. The sequence continues at coordinate 248,944 of JBAMBP010003328.1, read as the reverse complement.
ACACACACATAAACACACTCGCCCGCAAGCAGCAATCACTCACAGCAATCACTCACAGCAATTATCATGTAGCCTCAAATGTGGCATGAAGTTGATGTTTGCCGCAATTGATTAAAATTTCAACGCGCCTCACTCATTGCTGCACATCAACGTCATCATCATCATCATTGATGCCAAAATACCAAAATACTAAAATACCAAAATCTAAAATCCTTAAAAAACAAAAAAAATCCATCCAATCGTTATCCTTCGACCGCTTTTCGAAAAACAGAAATTGTTGGCTGTGAAATATCGCGTGTGTTTTTCGCTTTGTTTTTTCTTCCTTTTTATTATGGACATTAAAATGGATTTGTGTATTTTCACATTTCACATTTCACAATTTTTCGGCGCGAATTATTCATGAAAGAGAGTTTTTCGTTGCGTTTTTGTTTTTGGGGTTTTTACGCTTTGATTTTCACACGGCGCCGCACAGTATGCAATGAAATATTTTCACCCACAATTCGATGCAAAATGATGCGTTTTGCATTTGTGGTTGTAGCTTTCTACTGTTGTTGTTGTTATTGTTGTTGTTTCTATTCTATTCTATTCTATTATTTTATTTATTTAATTTAATTTTTTGTTTTGTTTTTTTTTCATGCATTCTGCCATATTTTTGTTATTGCAACGTCGCTGTGGCTTTACTAATTGAAATTGTTTTTAGGCATAATCATGGTTATTTAATAAATCATGAAAATATTTGCTATTTTAGTCAAATTGAAGTATTTTCGTATTTATGCAATTATTTATTTAACAAATTGTTAGTTTTTGGCTTAATCAAGAAGAAAAACCCACGCCATGAAGACTCTTACAACCATAAAATTAAATTAAAGTTTGTTATATTTAGTTAAAGGGCGTGGCAAGGAAGAGGGGAGTTTCTATGCGCGTTGGGAAAACGATATAATACAAGACTTTAGATTTCTATGCTCAAAAATCATGATGTATGGAGATACAACATAGACTAGTCCCAAGGCTGTATGTTTTGACAGATCAAATACTCATAAAAATTTAATCAAGTTAGTTGAGTGATTAGTTTGATAAAAGCTTAATTTTCATTGAAAAAGTTGTCGGAACAAGGATTTCATTAAGTTGACCCAGACTCGAAAGGTTTCAAGTTCCAGCTTGAAACGAAACCTTCTTTCTAACGCCGCACACAACTGCAAGAGCAGAAAAAAGCAAAGAACAAAAGGAATATAACGCTTGTTTATAACTCTTGGCCCGAAGACTTTGCTACATGACTGAAATTTCATGTTATACCTCAAATCTTCATGAAAAATCACACCTTCAGCAGCAAATAAGCTTCAATAATCAACATAAACATTTACCTATTATAACTTTTACATACAAATTAAGCGTAAATTATATCGCAGTATTATGCATGAGTGTTTGGCCATTAAGCGTTGCCAAAATGAGCACGTAAATGATGACAAATACTTCATTATTGGCAACGCTTTTTAGTGCATGAAAATCACGTATACGCAACGTTTAATCGCAAATTAATTTTACGCGCAACAACAAACACACACACACACACACACAGAATATAAAAAATAAATTTACGCACACACACAAACAAAGCACGCTTTGCCATCATCAACAAACTATTACACGCAACACGCGTGAGTCCTGCGTCGTGACTCAGTACGGCACACGTTCATTCCTTCGCTCGCTCGCTGGCTCATTCGCTCATTGATTGTTCAAAAGCTAATACGGTAATATCATAAAATAGTCTTTTATGTAATTTTATGCAAAATTTCGCAATACACAACAACAATGAAGTGCCACACACAACACAATGCAAAAGCCTCACGCTTAACAAGCACAAAGCAACGCATGAAAGGACAATGAGCACGGCGGAACCGGAGCCGCCGCCATTGCGCTGAGGGCTAACAGAGGCGTTGCTTGTTGTTTTAATTAGTACATAATAACAAAGAATTTATCGCGTTTCAAAATATAAGTTGCTGACGTTGATTTTTGAGTGTCTTAACAAAAGCCGTGCCGCAAATCCATTCACAAAAATGTTGACGAAGGCCGCCTCGTCAGAATAATGGAACGTTTTTCGCATGCAGATTTGGGTGGAAGAAAAAAAAGTCTGCAGTTTTTCATGTTTGTGAGAATGAAGTTGATATTGCAAGGATTGCCCGAACAAACGCCCGTTTGACTGTTTGCCTTCACATATTTATAACGCCCTGCATATTCATCATTATGTAACACACTCCCTCAATCGCCCCAAGGATATTTCAAAGCTTTTCTTGAAGTTTAAATTTATTTCTCTTCAAGCAAATTTGCATTTTTTTATTTTGACAAATAACCGTCTCTCAATAAAAAACATAGCATTTATTAATTTCAAGTCTTAAGTTATAAGCGGTCGCAATGCACATATGGCATTTGAATACTAACACTTGGTCATGGGTGCGGTCATGAGTTTGAAAATCAAATTGTCGCATGTGTTGTATGTTGCTATGCAAATATTGAACTTTTCTTAGTGTTAGGCACAAAGTTTTGAAAGGTTGTATGCTATGCAATATATAGAAAAAAAAAAAAAAACATATATAAAAACAACAAAAATCATAAAGTTATTTATAAAAAAAAATAAAGTTGTAAATTTTGACTTTGATTAATGACAAAATAAATTTAATTAATACGTAATTAAATAAAACAACTTTGAAGCTAAAAATAAGTTATTTTATGTAACATTGGACAACTCTCATTAATTGTGCGCCACAAGAAGTATAACATATATTTAATTATTTTGTATTGCCCTATGCTACAAGGCGCAGCTCAGCACATAAGGCAGTACAAATTTCTAACTTAATGTACACTCGGCATAAGTCGACATTACACGAATAAAACTCTATGAACAAGTTTTATGCATGTACATTTTTATACTTTATGTATTTTTCTGTTTCTGTTTTTTTTTTTTTTTATTTATTTTTTTAACGTAAACTAATTATTCGCATAATTTACTTGTACTTGTGTGCATTACTTACTTCCATTTGGCCAAAAGAAGTAGAGGCGAATAATATTTTATATATTTGTTGTTGTTGTCGACATAAAAGGCATAAACAGGTAGACATCAAGTAAACAAATACACAGGCAAATGAATAAAAAGAAAAATTAATAAAAAAAATAATAAAAAAAACAAGAACAAATAGTCAAGTATATGAAGGCAAATCATGTTATACAAGTGAGTGCGTGGGTGTGAAAGAGAGAGAGCTAGCATGGTAACGTGCACACACACATACATAAACATAAATGGAGACCAACATAAAACAAGTCACCGACTCACTCACTCACGACTCACGACGCACTTTTGCACGCATGAACGCATTTGTATGCTGGCATTGTCGTTGCCAGAGTTGCCACTTACGTGATTAATGGATTTTTAACAAGTTTCTGCGCTAACACAAAAGCCAACACACACACACACACATGCCTTAGTGCTGCTGCGGGCAGAGAAGTAAGGAGGGGAATCAAAAAATGTTTGTGCGACATACATGACGCGTTTGTTCGTCCGTCAGTCATCAGTTTGTGCTTACGTCTGTCTGTCCGTCCGTCCGTCCGACTGTTGGGCTGTCGCACTGTTGAAAGCCAAAAAGTCACGTTGGCGACGCCGCGAGTTGCTAAACTGCCATGACAAGCGGAAATGCGTGTGTGACACGCGTTTTGCATGTGAAACGTCATCAGCAAATGTCCTACTCAAACTCTTGCCTCTTCCCCTCACCCCTCACCACACACACTTAACCCCACACACTGTACACTAAACTAACCAAACAAGTAAGCAAGCAACTCGGTCGACATTATGCCGAAAAGTGAATGAAACTTTATTTTTGCGTCAACAAAATTTTTCATAAAATTTCAAAAAAGATGGAAAAAAAGTGAAGAAGAAAATTGAAATTCAGCAAAATAATGAATTTTATTTTTGTGGCTTTTTTAATTTAAACAACTTTTTTTTTTTCATTAATTTAATTATAATAAAATGCATGTGAATAAACCTTCTTCGCTACTGTAAATATTAAAATATATATTTTTTGATAATTTTTGGTTTTTCATTATTATTTGATTCATCATTTATCAAAAGTTTTTGAATATTTGATTTTTCACATTTTTGCAAGAGTTGTTCATTTATTTATTGTAAAAGCAATAAATGAATTTAAATGGAATTAATTTTCATTCATTGATTTTGTGGCAATTCGAAACATTTTATGTTTTTTAATCATTCATAAGCAGTTGTTGTTGGCAAAAATATCAAAAATATTAAAATAAATAAATTTGTTATTAAACTGCTTAGGTTTTATTTAAAAGTTAAGTAGGAAAAGATAGAAAAATAATTATTTATTTATTGCGTTATGTTGTATAGGCTTACATAAGACATACGTTATTCTCACGCTGAATAATTTTTCTAGTTTAGTATGAAACAACAAATTCAGTTAATTTTTTTTAATTTGAAAACATTATTTTGTATTGAAGGTAAAAAATAGTTATTATAATCAATAATCCGGTTTCTTATAAGTTTTTCAAAGATTTTCTTAATTAAGTGCTGTATGTTGTACAGCCTCACCTGGTACATACATCAACCTAACGTTTTGTCCTGGGTTGTTTTGCTATCTTGTTCTTTCAAAAAAGTATGTCGCATGATAACATAACCGTTTTGATTTGCGTATTGATGTGATGAATATGACGTTGGCCAAACCGCTTTCTTAATGCCCTTGAACAGAAATCCATGTCTTCCACAACTCAACTGTCAACTTACTTACATACTTTGTAATATCTTTATTAATTAACAGTTATTTGTTATGCAACCAAAATGATTATAAAAAGTTTGCGAAAAGACGTTAATTAAACATAATGTGCTAAAAAATACCACAACAAATACCAGAACTACTCTGGCATTTTTGCTGATCTTGCGTTTCTTTACATATTTCACTGCTCAAATTAGTTACAAATTCAAACCCAATTCTATTTTCAAATTTCTTTGAGTTTGTTGGCATTTCAGGTTTTATTTTAGACTTATGATTTACTTTTTGTACTTTGCCATAATTAAATGTCGCCAAATGACTTAAGAGATTGCAATTAAAACATTTAATTTGCCATTTTTTCTTTGGCCAATCAAAAAAGCAACTTTATCTGAAGCTCATTTCAACTCTAAGCCGTCAAACATAATTAATTTCAACTTTTAAATCTTTGTTTTTAAATGAAACATGTTGGCATATTTCGCCGACAAACTTTTAGTGCACAAATTAAACAGCTTTTGTTAAGTTCATATTACACACACGCAAACACACACATACAGACACACATATATACACACAAACTGATGATGGTGATGATAATAATAATAATGATGATGATTATAATTTTGTGTACGAATGCGTAATAAATTCATGTGTTCATTCGTGTGCATTAACACAACACACACACATACACACACACACCCGCATGTCCAATAATAATTTACGTGATAATGGCGCCAAATTACAAAATGACAAACCACACAGTCAGACAGAAGGACAGACAGATGGTGCTTATAAAATTCAACCAAAATTTTAACAACCGCCAACCAACCAAGCAAAGTCTCTGTGCGCTTTATATATGTATGTATGTATGTATGTATGTATGTATGTATGTATGTATGTATGTATGTATGTGTGTATGTATTAGTTAGAGGCAGCAGCAGGCCTTTTCGCCTTTCAAGCATTTGCCCCACCCGCGCCCTTGCATGCCATTGCCACATTGCTTACAACGCCGAGAGCCCAAGGACATTATGTAACCTTCGTAGGCGACTTGCGGTCGTGCACAGTGCGTATAAGTAATTTAAATGGGATTTTTGTGTGTTTTACTGCTCTTGCATGTTTGTTTGTGTGCGAAACTTTTCACAAATGTTGACTTCATTCGTGGCACATTTGCTGCCTTTGCTGGCTTTGCTGATGCCTTTCCTTTTGCCTTGGCTCTGTTTGATTTCTCTCTTTTCTTTGGTTCAAGCAAATTTCTGAGGTCTCCTTTTCTAAGCTTTCCTTTTTGCCTTCTTCTCATTTGCGCTTTCCACTTGTACTTTTCTTTTTAGTTATTTGCGCTTTTCCAAAAGGTCTTTTCATTTTTTGACAGCGCTTTTTTGCCTTGTAATAATTTGAATTTCTTAGCTTTTCCACTCTTATTTTGCAAAATTTATGTGCGTTTCTATTTGGCAGTTTGAAAAAACAGAATAAAAAACAGAAGCAGAAAACCTCACAAAATAAGTGAAAGTGTTCAAGAGCACAAACAAAAAAATGCCTATTTTATTTAAATGCTGGAAGACATTTTTCTATTACGTTTGATAATTTATGGCTTTTGGTTAAAGAAGAGTTGATTTTAATGAAGGTTCTATTTTAATAGATTTTTTTTTTCAATATTTTAAAACTGACAAGGGTGCACAGAACAACTTCGATAATTCGGACACCGCAAGTTGCTTATTGTCTTGATTATCGATGTTCTACTGTACAATGTGAGAAATCTCAACGTGGGAAATAATAAGAACTTAAATATATATTTACGATTAGTGGTATAAGCTCACTTGAGCGTCTTGAATAACGTTCAAGATCACCAATTGTTGTTAAGTGAGCAAAAGCATTGCAGACTTAACGCACATGAGGAATTCCAGCACTAGACTGTCGTATGTGACTTGAAATCGTGAAGAAACATAAGAGGAATTAAATTTAATATAACCTTCACGTAGTCACGAACTTTTTAACATCTTGGAGGAGACATCTCTGACAAGTCGAGTTGATACAGCCATTTACGTCTGTCCGTCTGTCTGTATGTATGCTACATTCTTCCAAAGTTTTTGCACAGACCCTTGAATTTTGTTCCATAAATCATTAGTCGGAACCAGCATGATCGAACCACTGGAACTAGTAGCCCCATACGAAATGAAGAAGAAAAGTGAACAAAAGTTAAATCGTTGTATGAAGGCAAGACCGAAAATAACAATCTTACTGGTTTTTATTTTGGTCGAATTTTTTTTTCTTCTCTTTGATTTTCTACTTTTTTTCCAATTTAAGTTTTGATCTATTGGCTCATGCCAAATTTGAACATTTAACTGTCTTATGTGACATGTAGTCTTGAGTAACATATGTCCTTAAATCAAAAATAAAGAAAATTTAATATATTAAATAATAATATTTTATTGTTTGCTCTAATTTACTTACAGAAATATTGTGTATAATTTGAGCATACATGACCTGACAGAACAGCAGCGACTCACGTGGACGTCGCCTGAGGACGACACCAAAATGTGCCTTGTGAAGGGCAAAGATGAGGTAAGTTCACAAAGCAAAAACAGCAACAAACATGTATAAAACAGCCAAATGTCTTAATAAGCAAAAGAAAATAAATTGCATGTTTCATTTCAACCGAAATGGCAAACAATATGAAGAAAAAATTGAGCGAAAGAAAAAAAAATTATGCAAATTAAACAATTCCCTTTCGTGTTGCTATTTGTTGTTCTTGTCGTTGTTGTTGTTGTTGTTGTTTGAAAACAAAGTGAAATAAAAGCAAGTAAACAACAACGAAATTGAGTTGAACAAATTGTGCACCTGTTGTGGTGCTTTGTTGTTGCTAAGCGAAGCCAAGGGGGCGTGACACTTGCGTGGCGTTGAAGAAAAAAAGACGTTGGCCAGAACGAACAAGTAGCAAATAATTACGTCAACAGACGCAAAGTGCACTTGAGCATGCGAACATTGAATAATGGTGGGCTAGAAAGAGGGGGCGATTCGGGGGAGTTTTGAGTGTGAGAGAAAATGAGTACACAACGCAGAATTGACCGGAAACGGAAGTGCAGCACAAGGCAAAGTAAATTAAAATCAAAATAGAAAAACAGAGAGAAAAGAAAATGTTTGCAATCAACATTAAAAATTTATGAACAACACAAAAATAGTAAATATAAAAAACACTTGAAGTTTTCTCAGCAAATTATATATATATATTAAAACGGCACACTTGCGAAAACGAGACAATGGCAGAGACAATTTTTTTTACCATATTTTGGACGTCTCATTTTGCTGCGTCTTGTCTACTTCTTCTATTAAACAAACCAACGCCAACTCGATCTTCATCTCCTGCGCCATTTAACATCACAGATTGTTTCATTCTGTTGAAAGTCTTAAAAATATCTTTAAGATGATATATATGATATATAAATTTATCTTTATATGATATATAAAGACATTTTATCTCTTAGTACGCAAACTCTTAAGTTGTAAGTTCATTATTAGAGTAAAGCCATTTTTTCATTTACAGTCTGTTAGGTTAATTTTTAAAAGACATTTAAGATAATGTTAAGCTTAACATTGAAAAATATTTGTTCGCTTAAGGCAAACAAATTGTCTTCTCTTTAGCAAACCACACGTCAGTTTTTTCCATCGGTCTAATCGAACAACCAGAAGTGTTGCTTTTAAAATTATATACGCATCTGAACTTAAATATAATTTAAATTTCTCATTCATATTTTAAGGTCATTTGTGACTTAACACGAATTTTTCCCTCATTTCCACATTTCCTCTCAAAAAAACCCTCTATAAAACTTTATTTGTCTCATGAAATATACAAGTTATGAGCCTCAAACTTCGTATGTGGCCTCATTAAACATGCCCCTTCAAAACTTTATGCCACAAAATGCACCACTCCCCTTTTTTTACCCCTTAAACACCAACACACTGAAATTTTTTAGCAGTTGCACATTTCTTGAAAGATTTTCTTGTAATTTTGCATTAAATTTAAGCGAACAGATGAAGACATATTTCAGATTCGAGGCGTGGCAACGCCCATCATTGGTGCATTACTAATCACCCTTTCTTGTTGAGTGTATATTTCGCTTATCCTTTTATGACATTTATAGTTATGTTTACTCAAAGTGCTTTGCAATTAAACTTGTTTCCATAATAAATGCGTTTTTATTGCGAATATTTGCTTTAAAAATAAATACAAAATTCTAAATGAACTAACAGCTGCAAAAGAGGTTAAAAATATATATTTTACATTATTAATTACAAAAGCAGTAAATCAGACAAGTAACAAGCAATGCTTTCGGCCAATGAGTTCTGTTTAGAGTAATAAAGTTGCATGTTCATTGGCGTTTGGACAATAGTTGAGGTCATGCAACAACAAGAATAACAAACAACAACAACAGCAACATGGAATACAAAGCAAATTGTTGCTGGCAGCATACATGTACGTACAATAGATGTGTGTGAAAGCAATTGTTTTGTGAAATATGTTTTGTTAATTTATTGAAATTTATGCCAAACAAAAACACAAAACTAACAAACAAACAATGTTAGAGTAAGAGACATACATCGGCAGAGTGTAGCAGAAAGAGAGGGGAATCAAGAGTGTAGAAGATCAAAAAAGCCAAAACAGTTTAAATATTTAAATGAAATGAAACGAAAATGAAATAGAATACATGTGTTGACCAAACTAAAATAATCGTTTGCAAAACGTATAAAAACTTTGCCACAAATAAACACACACACACACACACACACACATGCAGAGAAAGCGTTGCAGGAAGTGCAATCAAGCTGACAAGCACACACACACACAGATAGGCATGCATACGAGAGTCGTTCAAGAAGTACAGGTTTTTGTATTAGACAAAAAATATAATGAATGCTAGAATTTCTTATTAAAGAATAATAAACATTTACTTTCTTGTCACAAACCAAAAGAAAAAGCCCTATCGATTGCATTTCTGTTATTGGAGCTATGACTTTGTCGGCCTGAACCCCTGCTTTGTCCATTGTCTTCTATTCGGTGAAGTGTCTCTCATGCATGATCAGCCACAGCTTCAATATTGAATCAATCTCAGCTTCAACAGAGTTCAACGTCATTTTCAATCTCAAACAATCATATCAAATACAATTTTGTACATAAACGCTTTATGTTTGTCAGCACTTAAGTAAGACATGCGGCACATGCATATTGTATGCTGCTTTGCTTATTTACGTCTCCGTTTTATGCGGCGCTTCGTACGTCAGCAATTTTCTGTGCATTGATCGTGCCTGTGTTCAGTGAACGTAATATGTAAGACAGAGAAAGATAGCAAGGTTTTTCTTCAAGAGTGCTGACACAATAATGTACTTATAAAATTACCCTCGTACAGCATGTGTTTATTTATGCGTGTGCGTGTTTGTGTTTCTGTTTGTGTTTGTTTGTATACTGTGCAACAACAATAGCAAATATAGCCCATATATAAATGCATAACACATGGCTAACGTTGGTAAAACTGCAGTCAACACACAACCATAGATACACAAGCACACATACGTAGCAGACACACGCATGCACAACGGTAATTTGCGAAAATTAGTAGTCAAACAAAAATGTTTAAATATTTTAGCAAACGACAGAACAAATATTTTATTTATGAATATGTAAGCTAGAAAATTTTCTCTGATTTTAGCAGATTTCCATAGTCGATCGATCGATTTTTGGTAGCACACAACAAGAACAACAAGATAATATTATACAATATTTAGTTTGCGATACAAACAGATAGAAAATGGCACTGCAGTGCACAGCAAATGGCGGCTGTTTCATTTCCGCTTTGCTTTGCTTACTTGCACTTTGTCACTTTCGAACATTGCCGGCGGTAAAATGTTGTTGGCAAATGTTTTAGTTTTGTTATTGGTGTTGTTGTTGTTGCTATTGCTATTAGTACGCCTATACCTTGTTATTGTTGTTGTAGTTTAATATTTATTGAGCTTAGTTCGTTGGTTGATTGTATGCTCTGCGGCATTGCATTGAAAGCAGGAGCGGCTCAACATGCGCCTTAAAGGGGCAAAAATGACCCAAAAAATGTTAATTATAATGTTTATATAAGAAGCTCATGTGGTATTATTAAAAACATTTATTGTAATTTGCAGATATTTAATTTATATTAAATTTATAAACTAATTTTTATTTATTATATTCCTTACATAATTTATTCATTTGTTTTTTTTTATTTAATTTATTAGCTTTATTTATATTTTATATATTACTTTGATGCAATTTTTTTTTATTTTAATATTTGTAGTATATTTTTTTTAATTTTATTTTAATAATTTTTTTTATGTTTTATTTTACAAATTATGTTTATTATTATTATTTATATATATTCTTGATCAGCACGACTAGACAAGTTGTTATAGCAATGTCCGACCGGCTGTCCGTCTGTTTGTCTGTCAGTCTTTTTTAATGCAAACTAAATCTTCAAAACCTTTCGGATTTTGTTATAGTTTTTTTTTATGATGGTTATGTATAGTTATTTGAATTTATTATTATTATATGATTTTTTATTTCTTTTTATTTGTTATTATATTATTTTTTTGTTTAAATATAATTTTATTATATTTTTTATTATATTTATTTATTTTTAATTGTTTATTTGCTACAATAAATTCTCCTTTTCCTCGCCATCTAGCAAAACCACGCCTTACATTCAACCGTCACTGTTCTCATGCCTATGCACATGCATAGATACACACATATGAGTGCGTACGTGATTATAAATGTAACTGAGTGTGTGTGGGATTGTGTGTGTCTGCGTGCGTTCATTCGAGTATCTTTATGAGTGTTGTGCTAAAGTGCATTTCACCATTAAATATTTCAATTGGCAACATTTATGTATGCAAAGTGCACAATGTGCATTTCCGCCTTCACTACTTTTTCTTGCATTGTTGCTGCTGCTATCTATAGAATTTAGGTCGTCATCAATGCGAAAAATTTGCACAAGTGATTACGCAATTGCTGATGTTGCCATTGCCTAAGCTGACGCCGTACATATGACAAAAGTAATACTCAAGTCAAGATTTGCGGTTGCCGGCAAACCAGAAGTGCAAAAGTAGCTTAAAATCATTTGAAAAGCGTTTAATTTGAAACAAATTAACAAATAGTGTTAAATAAACCAAAGAAGATTCAAAGAAATGAAGTTTAATGAAGTCTTGATGAAAACAGACAAAATTCGAGTGTTAGACTGCCGTATGTGCTGTGTAGCGCTGTGTAACATAGGTTAGACATTTTTTTCTTTTATTAAAAAACTTTATTTTACTCAACTCCTTGATTTTCTTGAGCCAATCAACAAACTTAAACAGCCGTCTTACTTTAATAGTTCACTGCTGACGCATACAAATCGCGCATAATTAAAATAACACAGAAGTTCAAACTCAATTCATAAAAACTAAGTCATGAGCACCTCTTAACCAACATGCAACTTTTGTATGCTAATGAAGAAAAACGAAAAAGCACATTTTATTTATTTTTAGACCAAAAGGCAACGCAAGGCAAGGCAAGTAAAATGTCAAGTTGTGCTTAAGACGTGTAACCCTTTTGCTATTTTGAAGTTTATTTTTCAACGTTATGCAATTAAATGCGAAAATGATGCCGCCAAGTCACGCAAATGCCACAAGGTTGTCACCCCCCCAACCCCCCGCGTCACCAACACGCCACGCCACATTCTAATGGTTATGCACATTGCATAGTTTAAGGCGTTGCGTCAAGCAAAGTGCAAAGATTGTATACCTTTTGCAGCAAATTTCAATGAATTTTATGCACCCAACATGACATCATTTGCAGGGCCTCCCTCGACCTCTCACTCACTCATCAGGCCAACAGATGACTTCGTTGTAAACCAAAAATGATTGCACATATTTTTTATTCAACATTTTCGCTCATTTTTATGTTGTTATTGATTTAACAATAAAGTTATTTAAAATGCATGCAAACACTAACGGCCATTTAGGGATTACACACGCACACACACACACACGCAAGTGCAAAAAAATATTATAAAAAATGTATGCATAAAAAACCTTCTTCTTCTTTTTCAACCACAACAACGTAAAACTGCACTGCGTTGCTCGTTTTAATATTTAAATGCTTCGTTATTTGTTTATAATATTTTATTAAAATTGCACAAGCGAAATTTCATACGTGCAAAGAAGAAGAAGCAAAAAATTTCCCCCAAAAAAACCCGTCATGCGTCAACAATGAAGCGTCGATGGAAAAATGAGCAGCATACTTTTGTGCGCTTTTTGTATGTGTGGTGTGCAACGTTACGTCACATCACGTTATGTTTCGTTACGTTACGTCACAATTGGCGTACATAATTGGCTTGTCGTGAATAAAATATTCAACTTCAACAACAACAACAACAGCAATAATAACAAGAGCAATAACAACAACAAAAACAAGTGCACAACTGCGTAAGCAAAGCGGTTTAAATAATAATGAATAAAACCAAACAAAAAAAAAAAGTATAAATATTGTATGAAAATAATAAAAAGAAAATACAACGCACAATTTAATTAATAAAACAAAATTAAAATATTTGATCAAATTCAGTAAAGTCAAATAATTTTTTCGTTTTGCATATTTTCAGCTTTGTTTTTGTATCAACTTATTCTGCCATCATATACCATGTGCTTTAACTATAATCAGTGAAATAAAGCTGCATTAATATTAAGCACACGAAATATGTATAAATTATTGTTATTAATACATATAAAAAGTGATAATAACATATATTTTTGCACACGCACAATTTTTTATACGCTACTGTATTGCACAACCAAGCGAAAGTGTCATGTGCTAGAAATAAAAGTCGAATCAGCATGTTTCAATGCTGAACTGCCGTATGCGCTGTACAAGCCTATGTAACATACATTGTCATATTTATAAATAGCACAATTTCATATTTTGTATCGACAAAAATTATTTGTACTTGGCATATTATATCACTGAAGCAACTTAGAAACGTCTTTCGTCGATTGACTTTATTATTTTTATGCTTTAATAAAAAGAATTTGCTTTTTTGGTTTAAACACTTTTGAGAAAGTATAAAGTTTATTTGTTGTCTTTCATATGCAGTCTTCTTTTGCTCAAGATAAATAAAGTTTTAGTTTTTAGTGCTGATAAAAAGTATGCTGCATATTAATAGTCATGCCAAAACATTTCTTATCAATTCTTTACTTTTCCTTTTGTATTAAGGACCTTCATCAACTCCTTTCGAAGAGCAAGAAACTTCTGTACTCATTTCTTCTTTGTGACTTCTTTAAATCAAATAATATCATGTGTGCTGAAACAATATTCAAGGCTTCTTCAACGCTTCGAAGCTCATGAGGGCAACAACACAAAGGTTAACTACAACCCAAGGCAGTTTTTTTTGTCTTCACCGACAGAGTTCAGTTGTTGTTATCTGTTTTTGCTTTTGTCAATGACAAGCAGACTTATAAAGATTAAAAAATAATAATAATAAGTTTGCCAAAGAAATGAAGTTGTTCTTGTTGTTGTTTTTGTGTATTCAAACATAAATTAAAAGTTTACATGAAATCATTCATGAAAAATGATAAGTTTAACAGAAATTATGTTATGTTGGCCCTCATCATAAGCATGCGACTGGAAAAGGTCAAATGTCAGGCACTTGAAAGCAAATGTCTGCTCTCCCTCTCTCTCTCTCTCACACACACACACATATGCATACGTATGAACATATGACTTTTAAAAAGTTTACGCATATCAATTTATTTTGTCCGCCATTTTGTTTGTTCTGTTCAATTTACTTGTGCTTTTGTTTTTATTACACAAATGCAAAAATCATGCGATGAAACATTCGTTAAGTCAGTGAGTCTTTCACTCACTCACTGAGTCAGTCAGTTAAAATGCTGTTGAATATGAAAATATTTTTCGCATTCATTGTTCAAGTATGGCTGAGAAAATGTATGAATGAATGAATGATTCAATGAACGCTTGAATGGCTTGAATGAATTGTCGGTTGGTTGGACGCTTGGTTGGCATCTTCTTTGCTTTGTTAAACGTTTGGTTTGCACAAATGGTTTGCAATATGAATGCTTATTCAACTGTCCATCCGTCTGTCTCTCTATCTCTCTGTCGCTCTTTCTGTCTGACCGTCTCTCTGTCTTGCATGTGTATCCAACACCTGTACTACTCTGCTTCATCTATTTAAGTTGGCATGTTGGCATGTTGTTACTCATCATTGTTGTTGTTGTTGTTGTTGTTGTTGTCATTTCTCTGACATTTTACTGCACGCTTGGGTCAAAAGTTCGCCAAACAACCGCAGAACAACACAGAATATAAACCAAGATACCTTCAACCTGACATGCTCTTTTATGCTGTCATTGTTGTCATTTGCGTAATTTATGCACACTTCGTTGGCTAAAACACGCTCAATTCCCTCAGCTTAAAATTTATGTTAGCATCGACCAAAGCCGCAAATAGTCTTAGTCTTGTACTGTACTGTACTTTGCTCAGCTGATGAACTTCACTCTGTGGCGCGCTTCACCTCAAGTTCGTTCGCATTACTAATTCATCACGGCTTTTGGCGTGTAGAAATTTTAATAGATTTTTGTAAATGTGTGTTGGCTTCTTCACGCTTTTAAAGAGCTAAGAATATTTAAGCTTCGAAGGAAAAGTCAATAAAGCAATGCGGAATTAGAAGCATGAATTGATCCGAAACTCAAAAAGCGCCTGAAGGGGTTGTATATTTTTTGTTATTTCGAGCTTGTGTTTTCATTCAACTACGAAAAGTAAAGTGTATTCACATAGAAAATTTTAATGAACATTTTGTTTTCTTAAGCATATTTTATAATGCTTTTCATATGACTAAAACGTATAGTTAATGAATGTCTGTAGAAAAAACTTCTGAAAAATTACTTTGGCTATCAAACCTTGTTACATAAATTTTGATTAAAATAAATTAATTCTTGAATACATTAAAAACCCATAGATTCTCATATTCAAATCCAAAATTTACTTACTCATGCTGCTTCAATGTGACCAAGCAGAGGCATTTGAATGTGTTCAAGCAGTGGGGCCTCAATGTGTCCAAGTAAAGGCGCTGCAATGTGTCCAAGCAAATGAAACATCGCATAAAATGGATAGGCAATTTAACAAAGCAATCAATATATAAGTTTTCTATGTCTGTGCGTAACGTTAGCAAACATACATCTTAGTAAACAACTGTTCTACAATTGCATAACATTGCACGTGAAATTTATTTTGTTCAACACCCAAACATTAGTAAGCAATTGTTGTATGTTTGATAACATTTTGCGTTGATAAACGACATTTCAATATTGAAATGCTTTAATTTTGATTGTTTGTTTGAGGATTTCGATCTTTTGATGGTTTTTTGACTTTATCACGTTTTAAACAAAACTTATATCTAATTGTTTAAATATAATTTTACTGTTAGCACTCATAATACCATTTCCTTTTCAAAATATATATCATATTACATACTAATGTTCGTCTATATTGTTTTTGTGTCTTTTGCAGGAAGCGTGTCAAAATTACATGCGCATCATGGTTGTGCCCTCGCCGGGTCGTCTCTTCGTCTGCGGCACAAACTCATTTCGACCGATGTGCAACACTTATATAATCAATGAGAGCAATTACACGCTCGAAGCGACGAAAAACGGCCAAGCGGTCTGTCCCTATGATCCAAGGCACAATTCAACGTCTGTTTTAGCGGGTAAGTCAAAGTCCAATTTATCCCTTTATTCGATTGCCACATGCATACACTTATATATTTCAAAGTCCTTTATTTGTTGAGGCATTTCCATTGATCATGCTGATTATTTGACATTCATTATTTATTTATTTTTAGATTTGTATATTTTTTGTTCTCATTTCTTAAATATTTCATTTATTTTAAATATTTTTTTTTTAATTTTTAGTACGTTTTTTTTTTGTTTTTGTGCTATGTTTTTTATATAAATGCGCAAAACGCGTACTGAATTTCCGTTTCCGCTTACCGTCGGCCATTTTGCATTTGTCGTTCTGCGCCATTTTGCAATACGCGAAACGCGTAAAAATGCAATTATTCAACGTTTCATGTCATTTTTCGAGTCCTCCATTTTTTCTTTATAACTTATTTCTATTCGTGCTCTCTCTCTTACTCTTCACTCACTGTCTCTTTCAACTGCATGTACAACAACAACATCAAATCAGATAAAAATTGTCATTCATCATTCTATAGTAAAATATCGTATATTTGCTGCTGTTTTTCCGCAAAATGTTGTTGTTGTTGCTGTTGTTTATTTTCGCTGTGATAAATTTTTAGCATTATTGTCACAATCTTCCTTAAAGCGCAACTAACTATGCAATATGTGCGAGCGAGACAACAAATGTGCGCACAGTCACGCAAACAATGTGTTGATGCAAAACTTGTTTTCATTTTCATATCCTCCGTTTTTCGACTTACCCCCTTTTCCCCTTTTCATTCCACTTTCTGCACAAATCCAATTTTTATTGCATTTTGCCGACATTTTCTACTTTTTTAAGTTACTTGCCACTTGTCTGTCCGTCTGTCTGTATTTATATACAGTATTCATGTGTGTTTGTGTTTTTTTAATATGCTATGAAAGAACATTTTCATCATTTTGTGGCAAAAATATATATACAATTTTTCTCATAGTCGTTTAAGAATTTGACTAACATTTGCCCAATTCATTTTTACGATTCTAACAAAAATATGCAATGAAATGATTGATGATAAAGTTGTTAAGCGACATTCTGGGGAGTGCGGTGGAGGTTGGGTTTGGGCAAAGGCTTAAGGCCACGAGCATGTGATAAAAATGGGATTTAGTTTTATATTTGTTGACATATACAAATACATTGTGGCATTTTTCATGTACTTATTTCCGCAAATGGTTCGTAGGAAGACTTTTGTTTGTCCTCTCATTGCTTGCGAGTTTTTCATTTATGTATATTTTCATTATGTTTACTCAAATGATAATATTTTGTTTTTGAAAATATGTGATTTGTATGAATTATATTGCTCAGTAATTTACTCGCACACGCTGAAGTGAAAATACCCTAAAGAATAATTTGACTTTAGTTTTTTAAACAAAGTTTTTAATGTAATAATGTTTGAGCCCGGAAAGCTTGTCTCGAAAAATAAAATTATTTTTACTAAATTCTCATTAAGAAATATTCAACATTTAAATGCTGAAAGTGATCATGGAAAAAGTTTGTAATACCCAAAAAAGGCATGGCCAACAACACAAAGTGCATACATTCTTCATATCCTCGACAAGACGTGTTGATATACCCATGTTGGTCTGCCAGTTTGTCTGTCTTTTAGTTTGTGCATATATGTTCCTTTCCCACAGTTTCGAAGTTATCAACCTGAAATTTTGCAGGGATTCTTTATTTATGTGTCGCTAAATCATTGGTCGGAACCAGAAAAATCGGACCACTGAAACTGGTAGCTCTCTTACAAATAGAAGAAGATATCTCCGGTATCCCATTAGCTATTATTATGAAATTGTTATATAGGCTACTAACATAAAGAAAAATAAGATTTAATAATTGCCCATTTCGGCAAGGCTGAAGATAGCTTTTATACTAGTTTTCAATTCAGTTATTTGAGCTTAATTGCCCTCATAACTGTTCTGTCCAAAAAGTGTACTCACACTTTGTTAAAATTTTACTAGCATACTTTTAGTATAGGTTCAATAATGTGTAATTTTTTTTGCTCTTAATATTTTTATAATTTCTTAATTAGCCTTAGCTTCACAATCGTTCAGCCTGCCGTACAGCCAAGCGTCCAGTGTGCTAGACTCTCCCCCCTTTCTCATTCCATTTCTAAATCTCTTCCTCTGTTTCTTGAATGTAATCCTAAACACTTAAATTGATAATGAATCGTCTTGTATGCTGTAAGCAGCCTAAAATTATTTTAAAATTCTGCACGCGCTTAGCTGAACATGCCTTCGTCATGCTTAAACAGTTTTTGCCAAAAAGTATGCTACAATAATTATTATACTACTGAACTGTGGCGCCATCTAGGCTACTTTGGCCAAATATTTGTGCCTCGCTATTTTTTCAAGCGATCACTGAACGTGTGATTATCCTGACAGCTTACTAAATGACTCCGGGGAGTTCTGTTTTTTTCATCAATGAAATTAAATTTGCCATTCTTCACATAAGCACATACATATATAAATTGAACGCCATTTTGTTGCCTCAAAACACATTCACACGTGTCATTTACTGACACATCACTCGTTGTTTTATTGCTTTGGCGCAAATTTATTTTCGATATAAAAAAAAAAACATTAAACAAAAGAGAAAAACAAAAAAAAATAAGAAATGTATGAAAAACGATTAAAAAATGAAATAAAACTTTTGCCATGTTTAGTTTACAAATTGGTCACGGCACGAAATATAAAGAATTATTTCCCAAAAAAAAGGGAGAAAACAAAAAATGGAAAGGGAGCTTTTTTCGGCTCTGTCGAAACTTGTATACTCTTGCAAGTGTTTTCCCAATTATTATTATCAAAAAATACTTTTTAACGTTTTCAATAAAAATCGTATATGTATGTTTTAAAGATTGACGGCCGTAGCCACGCCCATTTTCTATGCAAGCAATGCAATCATACATCACAACATTTTGGGATCTTTTAACATTTCTGATTACAGAGAAATGCCATTTTAAAGTTTTTATCTTTATGGGCGGCGTCAAGACACTTTATCCGATTCTTATAAAATTTTGCAATATTCCTATGGGAAGCTACATATATGCTATAGTAATCCGATTAAGGTTTTTTTCTCATGCAAACTGCGAGGAAAATACGGACATGGACAGACGGACATGGCCATATCTCGCCGATCAAGAATATACATACATTATATAGTCGGCGATGTCTTCTTCTCTGCGTTGCAAACCTCATATCAAAGTTAATTTACTCTTTTTGCAAGAGTATACAAAGTTAACAATTCTTTGTAAAGTGTGTCCTTGTTGTTGTTGCTGCTGGCGGCGACAACATGTGCTGACGCTGGGCGTGGCAGGCAGTGACTGGGGGTGAAGGACGAATGAAGAGCTCTCCAGCTCAGTGTGTTATAAGTAAGGGGCACAATATGAGCGTGAAACAGACAATTTAGTTTAGTTTGAAGCATTTTGTTGTTTTGAACATTTTCGCCTCCGTTTTTATTACTTTTCTCTTTTTTTTCGCCCTCAATTTTTTAGCGTAGTTGAAATATTTGTTAGCCAATTTCAATTGTGAAAATATTTTTTCACTCATGATGAACTTTTCCAATTGGTTTCGTTGTTGGCGTTGGCATTGGCATGGGTGGCAACTCTGGTTGTCAGTTGGGCTTGTCGTCGTTTATTTGGCACAAATTTATTTTTGATTTAAAGTGCACGAAAAACGAACGAACGAAGACAAATAGTTTTGTGCTCGAAATGAACAAAATAATCATCAAGCGTATAAACTTTTGCAATAAAATCAATGAAATATCAATGAAAATGTTATGTGCAAATCAAGGCAAAAAGTTCTATCATAAAAAAACAATGCACAACAAAAAAATATTTGTGCAATAAATCGAAACGAAATTCGCTTTGTTTTCAATTTTCATCAATTTTTTTCATTCATTAAAATTTTTTTCGCATTTTGTCTGACTTTCATTTAATTCATTTAAGTTATTGTAAGCAATTCAATCGTTTGAGTTGAGTTGAGTTGAGTTGAGGTCAGTGGCTTATGATAACAATACTATTATATTTTTGTAATATCCTCACATGCCGTTCGAAAGTTTTTTAAAGAATTGTTTGAAGACTTTCGGCATGAAATTTAAAAAGAAAACGGTTGTTGAATCTTTATAAGATCTTATATGGTTGATCGATGCTTGTTATTGATAAAATTGAAGCACAATTTGTCATTGGTGAGACTAAGTTTCGTCAGAGTGTTCTAAGATAAAAGTCAAAAGTATTTCTTCTATAAATTATTTGTTCCAGACCACCAAAAGTTATTTAATTACCAAAGAACTTAAACCAAATCCCAAAGCTCCTAAGTATACCACAACAATTCCAAGTTCAAGAATAGATTTCTTAGGTCCAGTTTTCTGACTTCAAAGCTTCAAAGCTTTGGTTTTGATGAGCATTTCTTTTGAGCAGAAAAGTCTTAGCACTTGTACAAAGTTAAAGACAGTTTGTTAGCTAAACTTGCAAGAGGGAGACATGCATCTAAATCATAATCTGAAAATCACTAGCCTAAAGTTATTGCTGCATATTAATTTAAAACTTTCATCGCAGCAAAAAATTAAAAATAATTTAAAATTCCGAACGCGAAAAGAAGAGAAGAGAAATCTTTAATTGCGCCAAAGTTCAATTTTCGACATTTCCAAGCAAATGCACAAACACGATTAAAATGGCTGACAAAAAGTGTCAAAAAGTAATGTCACTAACGATGATGATAATAATGATGATGGCCCTTACAGCCGGTCCAAGTGTAATACCAATGATGACGTCAACAAAAATCCAATGTTGAAGAAAATGGGAAAAAAAAGGGAAAGCAAAATTGCCCGAAAATATTCACAATGCAGAATGTGCTGAGAATGCGCCTGGGTTTGAGCCTGAGCCTGAGGCTCTGCTTTTGCGTCATTTAAAGCCTTTTTTAAACGAAATGAGATGCGCCCTCTGCCGGCAACGAGTCAACGCAACGAATTTTTAACTTTCAGTGAATGTTTGAGCATATTATCAGACTTATTGCGTATTTGCATATTACCGAATGCAGACACATTGGCGACGAAAATGCGAGCGCGCGTGTCGTAAGCAACAACAACAGCAACAACAACAAAAACAGCAACATCATCAGCAATAATAACAAGAACAATTTGACCATTTGGTTGCTTCTACATTTGCATAAAAAGGGGACGTTTGTTCATTCGTTCGTTTACGCGCTTAATTGTGTTGATATTAGATGAGGTGATGATGGCCATAGAGACATTCTGAGTGTGCCAAGTGTGAGTAAAAACTAAGGGGCCCAAAAATACGCTTACATGAGCACGTATATTTTGTACAACTTTTATGCAAATCAAATTTCATATGCAATTAAGTAACAAACTCCATGAGTGACTTACCGCATGAGTTGTGAGATTTGATAATATTTGCGTAGCTTAAACGTTTTGACAAAATCAAATTTTTCACTTGAAATATGAACAAGTAGTTTAAGTAATACAAACACTTGTGTAGCCTGAAAGTATGCAGTAGTATTTTTACATCATATTTCTTGTTCGAAAGAGGTTAGAAAAGAAAAAAGGAAATGAGTTAAGTGACATTTTGTCATGAATTACTTAAGACCAAAAATGTACCTAAAAGTATGAAACGTTTATTATGTAACTTCAATTTTCATAACAGAAAACAGAAAAAATATTGCAAAGCATTTAAAATCTAATTCAGAATGGAAATGTGCGAAAAAACTTATTGGTCAATTAAAGTCAACTTAAAAGTTAAATCTGGTAAAATCTGAAATTTTAAACAATTTAACAGTTTCTGCCTAAAAGTGTGCTGTACTTTCTATATTGGCATGCATATGACTTGTTCACTCAGTAAACACATGAAAATATCCATCAGTTGACGCAAAGTGCATATGCAGTCTAACCAAAATTCCTTCGCTGGTCACTTCTGTTATTCGTTGCGAAGATCAAGTTTAATTGTTTTTCCCCGTCCGTTACTTAGTTACTTAGTAATTTAGAGTGCATATAGCTAACTTGAATGCCACACAAATTTAAGGTTCCACGGTATGTCGAAGTCGAGGACACTCGACTGCAATTCTTTACTGATTTTATTATTTTTTTTGTCTTTTTTACTTGACGTGTTGTCACGCAAAGTGCATATGAGAAATCATATCATTGAAAAGGCGTAAAGCGTAACAAATTTACATATTTAAATAAAAACCAGTAAGGGAGCTATTTTCGGCTATGCCGAAACTTATATACTCTTGCAAACGTTTTCACAATTATTCTTATTAGGAAATCCTTTTTTAATTTTCCAATAAGAATCATATACGTAGCCACGCCCATTTTATTATTTGTCTTAAAGAAGGCAATGTAGTCAAACTTCACTACATTTTCCAATCTTGTATCTCTTCTCTTCTCTTTACAGAGAAAGCCTATTTTAAGTTTTTAGTTGTATGGGCGGTACCACGCCCATATGTCAAATTTTTATAAAATTCTGGATTTTAGTCAGGCATTAATAAAAACACGTAATAGCAAAGTTTGGTTTGCTTATATTCAAGAACAAAAAAGTTTTTCTAACAAAAACAGTATTTTTAACCGATCCTTCCTATGGCAGCTATACGCTATAGTAGCCTGATCTTGACCATTTTTGCACGATATCTTTGTTGATGTCAAAAAAGTTTTTGTGCAAAATATTGAGTCGATAACTCCAAAAACACGGGGTTTTTTAAGCAAAAACATAATTTTTGACCGATACTTCCTATGGCAGCTATATGCTCTAGTAGCCCGATCTTGACCATTTTTGCACGGTATCTTTGTTGATGTTAAAAAACTTTTTGTGCTAAATATTGAGTCGATAACTCCTAAAATACGCGGTTTTTTAAGCAAAAACATCATTTTTGAACGATCGTTCCTATGGGAGCTATATGCTATAGTCATCCGATCAAACTGAATTTTACATACCAAATACCTGCAAAGAGAAGAAAATTTTCTGCGTTTAAATTTTTTTGCTAACTATAAAACTCTGGCCGGAAATCGCATTGAAACAGACAGACAGACAGACGGACAGACGGACATCGTTATTTGAACTCGTCTCGTCGTGCTGATCAAGAATATATATACTTTATATAGTCGGAGATGTCTCCTTCACTGCGTTGCAAACTTCATGACAAAGTTAATATACTCTTTTTGCAAGAGTATAACAAAAACAAATTTATATTGGAATAAAATATCTGACAAATTTCAATAAAGTATTTTTTGTTTTTTATTTTTGTCGTTAAAAATGTAAATTTGTATGAAAATTCAATCGGCACGCAGTGACCTAAAGCGCTTCGTGTTTTTGTGCAATCACGGACAAGTTTCGTGATTCAGGTCACATATGGAAAATCGTTATTATTTTTTCAACACATTTTTATTTTTGTCAAAAAACTAATAAATAAAATTATTTAAAAAATATTTGCACATATTTTGCTCGACAATCAAGCTTCAAGTCATAGTTGTGTTCATGCCTGAAGGACATGAATATGACTTTTGCTTTCTTTTTCTGCCTTTCCCCAAAGTAAACTCACTTGTGTTGAATGTGCTTGCTTCTTGCGGCCAACTTGTGAACCAATTAATATACAACTTCAAACAATATCTTATATAACATGAACGCTTGGCAAACTTTTATATATAAAATAACCCACAGAAAGTGTACGGAGACTTAGTTGGGTCATTAAATGTGCAACTTGTAAGTGTGTGCGTTGTGAAAATGCGCTTTGTGTCGAGAAGAGGGTGAATACACAACTTGAGCAACAACATGTCTAACAAAAATCTCAGAAAAGAGTGAAAAATTATTTAAAAAAAAGTTATAAAAAATAAAAATAATTAAAAAAAAAGCAATTGTACTTAATCTTATTTGAAACTGTTCCATGCACTTGATGGTAAACAAAAAAAAAAAATTTAAAAAAAAAACAATTACAAATTTAGAAAATAAAAAAAATATATGTTTATAAAAATATAAAAGAGTGAAAAAGAGTCATAATTAAAATGTTTTGCAGCAAAACGGTTAATAGCCGTGCACAGAACTACAAACACACGCACACACACACACCCATACAAACATAGAGAGTCACAGACACTTGTACATGTACTTATGCTCATTACCAGCACAATCAGCGCGAGGAAATCGCTTGTAAATAAACCTACCGGCAGATGGCGTAGCGGTGATTTGGGGAGTGTATACAAATGGGCATGTGTATGTGAGTGCAAGATGATGTGTGTGTATGTGGGAGTGTATGTGTGTGTGTGCCAGTAGCAGCAAGCACACATATCGCATAGAACACTTGAGAGCAATGGCTGGCCACGAGGCGCCTGACTGTATGCAATACATTTTTTGTATTTCAATATTTTCTTTTTTTCAATGCTTTGTTTTACGCTCTTTGCGCTTTTTTTGCAAATGCAACGAAAAATGTTACTCAAAAGGATATTAAGGATATAAAGTACAAGCATAAACAAGTAGCACACACACAGACATACATATACATAAACATTTATATGTGTGTTTGGCCATAGAACTGTGTGTGTGTGTGTGCTCAAGCAGCGCCAGCGTTAATGCATGTGTGTAAATATGTTTACGTGTGTTTGTGTGTGTGAGTGTGTGTGCGCTTGCTGCACACCCTCATTGTTGTTCTCTCACTTCCGTTCCCCTTTTATTAATGAATTTTCTTCTACTGTTTTTATTCGCTTGTTCATTCTTTCGTACGTTTCATTCGTTCATTCGCTTGGCACAGTTTCGCGCATCCTGACGGCGCTATCACCCACACACACACACACACTCACACACACGTGCAGGCACACCGCTTTGCTGCTTGCTGGTTGTAACCACTTCAACTTCATTATTGTTATTTGCGCACATTTTGTTTGTTTTTCTACGTTGTTTTTATTTTTTTTTATTTTTTTTTTGTTTTTTTCCTTCCCCCTTTTGTTTTTTATTTCTCTCGTACATTTCATTGATGTTCAGTGGATGCGCTCAACTCGACTCGACTCACTCTTGTATTCCTTTTGATCATCTGGCGTTGCCTCAACTCAACTTCGCACAACTCCCCGCCTCTCCACGCCTCTGCACTGCAGTTCACTTCACTCTTCGGCACAGTTGAGCGCTTAGCACAGCTTCGCCTTGTCAACCCATTATCATTTTTCCGATTTCGTAAGTTGTTCTTTTGTTACCCCTCCCCTCCCTTCCCTGCTTTACCCAGCCCCGTTATTGTGCATCGAATATGGATTGCGATGCAATTAATTGGAAAAACGTTTGCGTACTTCTCCACAAGCAGCAACACAAACTTATTCACGAATAAACGTGTACAAAAAAGCAACAGCAACAACAACAACAACCCTTCTCTTCATTGCAATAATTTACAACAGAAATATTGGCAAACATTTCGTTTCCGAAAGGTTGCAATTTTATTTGAATTTCATTTAACAACAGAATCGTTTATGTAATTCAATGAAGCTCAATGGGTCACAAGGCGAACTGAACATATTTTCGATTAGTTTTTGCTTTATTTTTCACATATTTTCTACTTTAAAATTTAAAAGTTTAACTTGGCGCTTTGACCTCATGTAAAATGCATGAATTGAAGTCAGGCGCAGTGGTAGAAAGAGAGAGGACAAGACCAAAGGTGTCAACTCTATAATGTGCCCGACTTAGCTATACAAGAAGTCAGTCTAGCGAGAAGTACATAAGATTTGGCTTTCTGCTCCCGATTTAAACTTTAAACCAGCTTTACTAATCATCTAAGATATCATTCAGATACTCTTGTTGAATGATGTATTATAAAAATGTTTAAATAAGTAAAGGTAGTAATAATTTTTGTTACATGTAAGTTTGTTAGATACGTTAAAGATTGAAATCCACAACATTCTACTAATCTCATTCCCAGTTGAGATCTTGAGATGCTTGAAAGGAAATATATAACGATATCGGGCTGTAGGAACGACAAGAGAAGTCATGATTATCTGTCTCTATTACCTTCTCACCTACCCTCATACTCACCCTGTCTCTATAACTTTCTCAACCACTCTGTGTCTCATTTCTTTTTTTTCCTCTCGGCTTCTACAACACTCTCACTAGCCTATCTGTCTTATTCTCAATCATACTCCCCCCCCGCCCCCCCCTTTCTATCACTCTCAGCATGGTTGCTTAAAGTAATTCACCTTAAATAAAGGTGATCATTTTGAGTAAACAACTCTTGTTCTTTGATGGGAATTGAGAATTTATTTTTTATAAAATTTTTCTATTATTATAACAAACAACTTAAATTAAACTATGTACAAATAAATAACAAAACAACCCATATTAATTATATTAAGTGTGAATGAATGAACAACTTTTAAGGTTTAGATTGTTTTTTTTTTTTTCACTATCATAAATTATTTTCTTTTCTATGGCATAGAATAATTCTCGAATAAAGCACATGCAGCTCAAGTGGCATGTAGAAACAACACTTAGAACAACCTTAATTATCATTTAAAGTACAAATTACGACAAACAATTAGAAAAACAAAAAAGTGAGAATACAAAAAAGAAAGTCCCACAGAACTTTGCTAAGCGGCTAATTTATTTGAATTACT
The DNA here is from genome assembly GCA_037044515.1 of Phortica magna. NCBI lineage: Eukaryota > Metazoa > Arthropoda > Insecta > Diptera > Drosophilidae > Phortica > Phortica magna. The sequence continues at coordinate 221,809 of JBAMBP010003328.1, read as the reverse complement.
TAAATTGTCGCAAACACAAAACCAAAAGCGGCAAATGGTGGCAAATGGAGGCAAATGGCGACAAATGGGGGGTAAAGACAATTCAACTCGAGGACGTGAGCAGAAAAAAAACTTCTGATAACAATAAAAACTGAGAAAGAAGTAATAGAATAGAATAGAAATGAAGAAGAAAAACAAAGGCAAAGGCAAAGCGGAGTGAGCATAAAAAATGTGACGTGGGTGACAAAGCACAAAATGTCAGTTTCATTAAAAACAAAAACAAAGAAATTATGTTAAGCAAAGAAAAAATAAATAAATAAATAAAAAAAAATATATATGTATATAAATAAATAAAAAAAATTCAAGAATCCGTTTTAAATGAGCATTAATGCAGACAAAAAAAGTAGAAAAAAATATAAAATAGAAAGTGAGATGTTTTTGAAAACAAAATGGCGGCAAATGCCATAAAAACGGCGGAAGTGCGCGGCAGCTGTGCAGCAGTTGAACAAACATGTTGACCCTTTTTTCGCACAATAAACGTTTTTTTCTGTTTTTTTTTTTTTGCTAATTTCATTTTTGTTTTGTCTTTTTTAGTATTATTTTTGCCGCCGTTAAACAAAAAGCTGCAGCATAACCTCAATTTCAAAAACAACAATAACAACAAAAAATGTAAAAAAAAATAACAAAAAAAAAAGGCGAAAGGCAGACAAGAACAACAACAACAACAACATTAACAAGCACAATTAGTTTTATAAAACCATCAGCCACAGTGACTGACTCCGAATCCAAGTACTTTGAATTTTTATTGTTGTTGTTGTTGCTGTTGAAAACAACAAAAACAACAAAAGCGAAAACAAAAAAGTAGATAAAAATGTCATTAAAGCAAGTCCTTTTCTTTACTACTTTTAAGCTTTGCCAATTTACATTAAATTTATGTTATTTATTTATAGAATATTTTGTTTTTTTTTTTACTTTTCTCTTAAAGCTTTTTTTATTTTTGCCTTTTTGCTCACTTAACTCCACGCTGCTGCAAATAATGACAGTCATTAAGCATTGACTTCAATGGCGTTTTTACAAAAACAACAACACACAAAAAAATCACCAAATTCCACGCTGATTGAGAATATAAATAACAAAGCTCTTAACTACGCGTGTTTGAGTCATTTATTGTATTTGTTGTGCAATTTCTAAGCTCGCACATTTTTTAAACAGTAAACAAAAACACCAACAAGCCTCACAACAGTGCAAACACATGCGTGCAACAGAAGTGGAACGAAATGAAATGAAAAGCAAAACAAAGACATTTGTTGTTGTTTGTTATTGATTGTGAAAAAGCATAGGCAGTGCGTGACTCATGTATGGCAATGTGTGCATATGCAGAACCCCACCTGCGCCGCCATGAACGCATCGTGAATGACCAAGTGCGTGTATGAGAATGAGAGTAAAAGAAGCTGAGATTATGTTTAGTGTTCAGCGTGTTTAAGCAAATATGCCGCATGTGCTGTGTGAGCGCTATGTAACATAAGCGTTCCTGAAGTTAAAAAAATTGGACTTTAGCGGACTCATTTGGTATTAAAAGTGATTGTGAATTTGTTCTTGTACTCACCAGCTTTGTGTTCTCAACACAACTTGAAGAAATTGCCACTCATTAACATACATTTAGCAGTTTTCCCACCCCATGCTTGTTTCGTTTGGTTTCAATTATTGGAATATAAACCGCTTTCAACTTAAATGAATATTGAAAGATAATTTTAGCGTTCACAATTGGCTTAATTACCTTAGTAACTTATTATTTCAATATGTATGTTTTTCGTAATTAATTGTTTCGCATTTTTCTTATAAAACTCTTAAATATAATTATTATTTTCTTAAGAAATCAATAAACCAACTGACAACAATAAAGCTTCCCTTAAGCTTACTTTTTACTTAATGCCATAAATCGCATTGTGCGCTGAAAATTTTCATTATTTCTCACTTCTTCGTCGTCTTCTTCTTCTTCGTCATACCGCACACGTGCTTTTAATGATATGTCTACATAATAATTACACATTGTAAAATACAAGTATATGCAAACGAAGAACAACAGACAGACATGACAATTAAAACATCAACCGACACACACACACACAGCCACAGACACACAGCATGTTCGTTTACACACGTTGCTCGAAACATGCAAGCGAAACTCCTTATGACAAAACTCCATTAAATATGCAATGACGTCTATGGCAACAACGCCAACAACAACGAAAACAACGACGATGACGACAATGACGTGCCGCCTACTTGTCTCCTTACTTCCTTTTTCAACGTGTGCATAACACAAAGAGGCGAGGCGTCTTTTGTTCAACACAGCGTAAATTATAAATAAACGAGCGTGTATGAAAAATAAATACATATACATATATATGACCTTTTTTTGTCAGATTGTTCAAATGTTAGATACGCAGTGCTTTATGCGTTGAATTTTTGGTTTTTTTTGCTATATAATGACGCCAATATGTGAAATAGTCATAATATTTTGTCAATTTCTCTGTTATTCGATAGCAAATGAACAACAATTGCATGGAATGTGCTATGTTTCCAAGCATTGTGGTTTGACATAAACCACTTGTATATTAAATGCCTTGCTTACGTTTTGTGCGGCGGTATGTTTGCTTTGTACTTGGCAGCATTGACGCGCTCAACATGCTATCTCGTTCACACGGCTTGTGCTGTAATACTAAGCACATAACACTTGCAACTTGCAAGCCTGTGGAAATAAATAGTAAATCTTATGACTCTTCTTCCTTTTGCAAAAAACCTTTGGCATTGCGCAAATATCATAGCCGCCAATTTCCGTAATATTTTCATAGCGGAAATGTAGACTGCTTTGATAACATAAACCAATTACGTAAGCAAAAAAAGAAAAAAATGAAACTTCTACTCAACAAAACGCAAAGTGTTTCACATGCATAATTCGTATGAACGAACGAAAGGAACCTTCATGTGTCGAACTGTCACAGCAATTTTTGCACGAACGAGTTCCGCAGCACTTCAATTTATGCAAAAGTGCAAATTATTACAGTCAACGCACATGTTAAAAGAAACACAGCACAAGCAGAAGAAGAAAAAGTGGTAGAAAACTAAAACGAAAACGAAAAGAGTGTAAAGACAGAAACAATTTTGCATAGACATATGAAAATCGATTAAAAGACTTGAAAAGTTTATCGAACTCGACAAATAAAAAAAAATGAAAAAAAAGTGCAGAAAATATTGCCCAACAACTGTGAGTAAGACAAAACTATGATAAACAAACACAGAGCATGCAAGTGTGCGAGAGAGCGAGGGAGAAACATAAGGCCTGAAAGGATAATAGCAAAACATGTAAAGAACTTTTGCATAAATAGCATAGAAGAAGCAGCAGACAACACACGACAATTGCAGGCTCGTTGTCATGCAAAAAAAGTCAAATGACTGCTGACAAGCAGAGTTGCCAAGTCACTCATAGTGAAGCCAATGATGGCGAGTTTTGAGCAATAAATGTCGTCGTCGTCATAGTCGTTTTGCTGCATAATTTTTGCACGCTCGATTGTCATTTGCAATGAGTTAAGCGAGAGTGAAATTGTTGGCATAAATAAGTAATATTTGCCAGTGTTGCCAAGACAATGTGTTAACTTGATTTGTTTTTTCATGCTTTTCGAAATGACATCAAATCGCCGAGGCACGCTAAGCAATATATCTTGCGATGGCAAGACTGCACTCAATCGTGCCTTCTCACTCGCTCTCTCTCGATTAATTGCAAAAACGCAATTGTAAGCAAAATCACAAAATATAAGTCATGTAAACGCGAAAGGTCTTCTTTTTCTTCGTCTTTGCCAACATTTATTACGAACAAACAAAACTTTGCATTATGAATTTCAAAAACTTTCTTGTTTATTCATGTTCGATTTTGTTTATAGACACAATAACAGCAACAACAACAGAAAATGTGCTACAAATATTTGCATATTTGAATTTTTCAAGATTTTCTTTGGAAATCCTGTGATTTTTTTTTTTTTTTTTGGACCTTAAGAAAAATCTCAACGACAACTTTAATCCCAAAACGAAGTCATGACACAACACCGCCACCAACCTAACTTCCCACACCCTCTCAGGCACACACCAACGCCAAATCGTTTTATTGGCCGTTTGCTTCACCTGAGCCTCATGCCCCATGCCGTTTGCCCCACACAACCCCCAACAAACACTCCTCTTCACCAGCAACAACATTTTGAAAATTAGCATTCGTTATTTATGAACGCGGCGAGGCTTGACTCAACGACACAGGCCGGGCCCGGACCCGTACCCGGTACAGGAACAAACGCACAACAACAGGAAAAAAAAAAAAAACTACAACATTTCTTGCCACAAAGCAACGCCGCCATCTTTCATATACAAGTCCAAATAGCGAGCGAATGCACGAACCAAACGTCGCTCTTCTTTTTCTAGCCTATTCGGCACCTTTGCCCCACACCCCACCCACATTTTGCAGCCTCTTAATTTATGCTCAATGCTGACGCTTTTCATTCAAAAGTAGTTGGCGCTCAGGCGGGGCATTTGTTATGGCCGCCTTGGGGGCGCTTACTTGTATGTTAAGAGTGAGGGGCAATGGGGACATGCTGCGTTTGCGGCATGTGGCAAAATTAATTTGTTGCAGACGACAATTTTAATGTGACTTCTTTCACTCTCTCTCTCTCTCTCTCTCTCTCTCTCCCTCCTTCACTCTGCATAGCTATTGCTATTTGTTGTTGTTGCTGTTGTTGCTGTTGTTGTTACTGATGTTGCCGCGTTTTTGTCACGTACTTTACATTTTGTAGTGATTCTTTGTTGTTGTTGTTGTTGGATCTTTCTTTGCCACCACTGTTATTTGACGTGCGCGCCAAATGATTTTCTATATAGAAATGAATTGTATCGATTTGTGTCACGTTCAGATTATGCCAAAACCAAAATGGCTGTCAATAAATTTCAAACTTTATGTGAATACTATTTGGATTAAGTTTTAAAAAGGGGGGGGGAGTAACAAGAGAGAGCAGCAAATGTCGAACAAATGACGCGCTTAGACTGGAAACTACTATTGAATGTTATTTTGAAGAATACAAATATATATTCCATAAAGACTTAAAATTTATTTATGGTTGGAAGATGGAAATATTTCATACTAATGGTAGAACATGCTAAGCTATATTAAACACAATCTAACGTACGGATTTGGAAGCTTATCGCTCTTAATAATGCTTAAGAACTGGGCTATTCTGGAGAAAAAAATTAGTTGGTTTAGGGAAATTTTTTTCGAAAAATAAATTTTTGGTTGTGACCTTTAGTGAGCGTGTTGCCAAGGCTTTAAATACAAAGACTCATATATGGTAAAGTCTACATATTATCTAATTGAGTCCAGTATTTAAAGTGTGCAAAGCATTTTCTTTGTTTGAAATTCTATTAAATGCAATGGCATGTCAGTTATATAAAGTCGGGTCTACATGGGAACAACACACCTTTTAGGTTAGACTTCAAGACAACTGAACAAAGTTTATTCTTTTGTGATTTATTACAGACCTGAGATAATCTCAAACCAATCATAGCAATTAGACTACTGTAGACTTAGAATTTTACTCGGAAACTTGCGCTTCGATACTTGACTCTTTATTGGAACAGTCAAGCCGCTCTCCCAGTGTGTTTTCTTATGTTGAGCAGGCAACTCAAACAACGCAACCCTTCTCTCTTGGCTTCTATAACAATTAATCTTAGAGTGAAGTTTTTTATGGCAACCCTTTAACAATAATTCTAGACCAAAATCAAACTCTTCTAACCGAAAAAAATAATAAGTCCAACTTGTAAATCATGGGATTAGTAAATGTTTATTTGAAGAATGTGCAATTGTTGTTGTTGTTGTTGTTAGCAGAGGTTTACAATGCGACAAGTCAAGACAAGTTGATCTCTATCGATGTCTTATGCCATTAATTAAACTAATTCTTTATTCACTTTCAAAGCTTAAGCTTTAAAATTCAACATGAAATGCTTATCATCAACATAATCTGCACATTTATCAAAAGTGACCAGAGCGAACCGCAAACGCATCGAGAAACTCAAACCCGCAAGCAACCACCAAAGTCCTTTAGGGACGGTGACAATGGACACGACTTAAATACTAAGATAATTATGTATGCGAGTATGTATATGTGTATATAATGTGTGTGTGTGTGCCTATAATGTCGGAATTTTCTGGACAAGCGAATTTCGTTGGTCGTCGTCGTCATCGTCGCGTGCGTAAATTTAATTAAGTCAAATGGCAAAGTTTTTCTTTGCGTTGCGCTCAAAATTCGGCATGGTTGAATTTGACTTGGGCACGGCACGGCCTCAGCACGGCATTTTCTTGCTTTGGCTAGAAGATAAATGGCTTTTTCTTATATACATCCTTGCTTGTTGAGGTTGTTGTTGCTGTTATTGAGTTGTTGCATTGTCAAACTTCGATTTGCAGGAAATGCCAAAACCCAAAAACAAAAAACAGAAACCAACTGAAAATGGCTTTGAGCATTATTTTTGTTCTTGTTACTTAACTTATCTTCTCTTCTTTTATTTTTTGTTTTTGTTGTTGCGCCACGCTTGCCTCAGTTTCCTTAGCCGCGTCAATGTCTGGCCGGAAATGGTTTTGCCCTTTGGCTGTCGTCTCCGTCGTCGTCGTTGTCCTTTAACTGTTTGCAACAACATTTGCACACTAATTTGTGACTTGTTTGAAACAAGCAATGAGTGAATTTAAAAATATTTTCTAAATCATATATTGCACATTGTCTGAGCCACGAATTTTGAAAATGCTTGATGAATCTTTAGTAAACCTTTTTGAATTTGAAATTGTCATAAAGGAGCCTTTCACGTTTTTAGTCATTTATGCTATAATTATCTACTTTAACTACAAATAAATCTCTCTTTATACTTGCAGATAATGAATTATACTCCGGCACTGTGGCCGACTTCAGTGGCAGCGATCCGATAATTTATCGTGAGCCGCTACAGACGGAACAATATGACAGTTTGAGTCTTAACGGTAAGTTGAAGTAAATTTATTATTCTTTCTTAGAACTGCTGATTGAGCATGTATTTATGTACGATATAATATCCATTTGACAAAGAGATTTCGTTCAAGTGCAAGTGAGTGAAAGTCTCGTTGACATAGGGCTATATGTCTGGCTGTTGAAGATAGACCAGTATGTTGACCTTCAAGTGATAACCCTCAGTCATGTATTCATTTCTCTAGACTCTTAATAGGAATTACTGTTAATAGGAATATTCTATTTAATGGCGTTTACATAGAATTTTAACTGCATTTCGTACGCAGGACAGCGGTTGTTTCTCTATTAGCAAACAGCTTTTTAACAGCTGCTTCTTTGATGTCATGGTATATTCAATTTCTTATTAATTTTTAAATTTATTATTTACGTAGTAAAGTTAGAAAGAAGTTGAAAGAAAATATACTAAAATATTCAATAAATCAAAAGGAACTTCGTGACGGAGATATCACGCGACGTTTAAGCTTTTATTTTAGACAAAATGGAAGGCTTTGTTAATGCACAATGCACAATGTTTATTGTTTGACTGATAATTATTTGCATAATTTTCTCTAGCCGCTTGTAGCTTCGCATCTTGATTTACATGTGTTTAGGTCCCCAAAAATATTACCATTGGTTGGATTGCCAACAATCGTAACGGCTACGCAGGCTTTACCATCGAAATACCATCCTCCTCTGTTCTGAAAACCATTTTTACCAAACGGACGTCCTTCGTTGCACACAGCTGCATTGAGTATTTTAAAAGAAAACATAATAAATTGTAATAACATTCAAACATTGACTTGTTATTGCCAACTTACGATCGCGTGCAGCAGCAATGAAATTGATCATTGCAATGAGCACAATTATTGATAATAAAAACTTCATTTCGCACACAACTTGTTATTTCGGTTATTGGAAGAAAACTGCAATTTCACTGAATAAACTTCGAACTATAAATAGTTGATTTTGGGACACGTTGAAAACTTTTCACTAGTCATAGTTGATTTTGCACGCCGACAAACGGACGGACATGCTTATGTTACAACAGTTTGACATTTAATATTTTGTTAAGTAACTGAGACGAAATGAAATGAATAATTTTATCTGGAACGAAGTTCCTTAACATGAGAGAAATTGTCGAAATCGTCACGTAACAGAATGAGTTTGTTGTGTATGTATGCGTGCGTCTATAGATCTACTAAATAATGTGTTTCTTTGGCATTATGGATATGTCGTCAAGTCGAAGTGCTCAGTTTAAGGCCTCGTCTAGTCGTAGAAATTTATTAATTGTTTATTGTTCTATTAAATTTTGCTTAACATTTAAAAATAATTATTTAATTAGAGAACTGAAAAGTTGACATGATATTTTCAACAACAAACACTCCCACTTGCTGATATGTCTCTAGCGTAATTTGTGGACGTCCTAAAAAAATAGTGTAATTTTGTTAAAACTTTGTCAACAATGCCACTTGAAAAAACAACTCAAATGTGACACTTTGTATTAAATTCATTCCACTGCTCCAATTGAATACAATTTAAGAGTAAACAAAAAGCAAATTTTGATCAGCAAACATCGAATTTAGCTTCAACATTTTTTCTAAACAAACATACTGGTTAATATTTTCGAAATTTTAAGACTCATTTGAAGAAAAATACCAAAACTTATATAATCTTGCAAACGTTTACCCAATTATTCTTATTAACAAACTATTTAATTTTTTCCAATAAGAATCATATACTTACGTAGCCTCGACCATTTTTTAATTTGTCTCAATGAAAGCAATGTAGTAATATTTCACTATAATCTTGTAGCTTCTTGAGAAATCCCATTTTTAAGTTTTTCGCTGATTATTATAAGACTTTAGATTGTAGTCAGGCATTAATAAAAACACGTAATTGCAAAATTTGGTTTCTTTATATTCAAGAACAAAAAAGTTTCTCTAACAAAAACCTTCTTTTTGGCCGATCGTTTTTTATGGGAGCCATATGCTAAAGTAGACGAATATGTATGGACGGTAGGGTGCATGTTTTTAGCTAACTCTAGGTCTACACAATCGTATGTTAATACAATTGAGCGTGTTCTTTAAACAACAACTTAGAACTCAAGCAGCAGGCAGATCGTACTAAATGTTTAACGTATCTTAAAATCCAATATTCATAGTTTGACTCAAGAGTCTTAGTAGTTCATAAATGGTTATTTAATTGCCGAAACTCTTGACCCTTTAAAAGTGTCGCCTTCGCTTCCACGGCAGTTTTCTAAACAGAGTCATTTTAGCTCAACTCCCTTTCATACTGTTTCACACTTTTGCTGTCCCCATTGTAGTGCGCGGCTTGAATAATCCTTAAAATTAACAAGTAATTTTTTCATGTTTGGAACCAGAATATAATGTAACACTTTCAGGCTATTGTGTTGACTGTTCTGAGACGTATTGGTCATACGTGAACCCGAAAACTTGTGATTACTCCTAAGTAGTTTAATTGAAATTTTAAACAACAACTTTACTTTAATTACGAATCTCTTTTGAACTTTATTTGTACAAATATAAAACATTAAATGCGATTTTATTTAAATTTTTTTTTCATTTGTTTTTCCAGCGCCAAATTTTGTCAGCTCATTCACACAGGGCGATTTCGTCTACTTCTTCTTTCGCGAGACAGCTGTGGAATTCATCAACTGTGGCAAGGTAATTCTTAAGAACAAACTAAACAGCTTAAGTTCAAATGTGGTAAAATAATAAAAGCAATCAGTCATAACGCAAATTTCTCAAGAACTTCTTTGTTTGATCTCATTTATTTTACTTATATTCAATCTATGGTATGAATATCAAGGAATTCCTTACAGAATTCTGTCTTTGCAACCGCTTCTTCTTCATAATAATTGAGGAGCCAAACCGCCAATTTCTGAGATCCAATAATCGCCATTCAGACTCAATTCAATTAGCTACGAAACGATTGTATAGTAAGAGTCTAGTTCATATAGATGAGGTTAAGATCAAAGTCAAAAATTTAGACACAGACTTACAAATATATATAAAAATATCTATAACGATTCATCAAGCTGCTCAAGTCTACACCTCATATAATAAGAGATGCGTGATAAACTTACTGACAAATTTATGTTCATTGTGTCATGAGTATTAGGAAATAACATTAACATTGACATATCATTAAATTAAGGCCGAACTGTAAACAAATGAGCCGAGCTGAGCTGAGCTAAACATGCTTAGAATAAACACATGAAATTAAAACTAAAATCATTTGCGATGAATTTATTTGTCAGGACACTCATAAACAAATGGGCAAATATACAAAATAGTGTACTCAATGCACACACACACATTGAGATGGTCGTAAATTTCAGACTCACTAATCCGACCGTCAATGTGCGTTTGTGTGTGTTTTTTGACATATTTTCAAAGCTTTCACATTTGTTTGTTTTCATATTTCCGGTTTGCGGTTTGCCAACATTCAAAATGGCGTAAGCACATCAAGTCCTATTTGATATCTCTCAGTGCGTTGGCGCGTTAATGACGTCACTCATATCTGTTCATTTATTCATTACTTTTTGTTGCATTCGGCAATTGACTTATTTCACTCAACCAATGTGATTTATAATACTCAAATCTCTTGTTATTTTTTTTCTTATTTTCAGGCGATTTATTCGCGTGTTGCACGCGTCTGCAAGTGGGATAAAGGCGGTCCGCATCGTTTTCGCAATCGTTGGACGTCATTCTTGAAATCACGACTCAATTGCTCCATACCGAGCGATTATCCCTTCTACTTCAATGAAATACGTAAGTAACTTTCGCTTATATCAACTTTTAAAACATTTGTCGAGACCCTTACAGGCTCAATGCCAAAACAACTCATAATAATTACTTATTTGCTTCTTTTTCTCAAACTTAATCTGTCTACGACGCATAAAACAGAATCTGCCAGCAATCTGGTCGAAGGTCAATACGGCGCCTCGAGCTCTAAGTTGATTTATGGCGTCTTCAATACGCCAACAAATTCAATTCCAGGCTCAGCGGTTTGCGCCTTTTCATTGCAGGTAAACTTTATTTGGAAAATTAAATGCGTTTAAATTTTAAATTTATTTCTTTTTCTATTCCTCTCTGGCGCAAAACAGGACATTGCTGATACTTTTGAAGGCAATTTTAAAGAGCAAAGCGGCATCAACTCCAATTGGTTGCCCGTCAATAATGGCAAGGTGAGTTAAGCTAAAATCAACTATTTTTCAACACAGTTGACTTGGATACTCCAAACAATCTGAAACCGTGCCGTCTACGAAACATTTAATCACCAGAATTTATTTCTATCTTGAACTCATTTGTTTTTCTATCGAAAAAAATAATAATAATACTTATATTAAAAACCCAATTACTGGAGTGTTCAGCTTATCGAACTGCTACTGTACTATCAATAACCAAAGCTTACATCAGTTACACATGTTGTTATTATTAAATTTGAACAGAATTTAACAGTCATACAGAATTTTCCAATCTTAAAAAAAGTTCATAAAAAAGACTTTATGACAAAACTTTGCTATGTTTATTATTCAATAGTTCTATGTTACATAGTGCTACATAGCACTTACGGCACCTGAACTTTAAAATTGATTTTAAAGAAAAGAATTTACATTTTTTTCTGTGAAATAACCGAAATGGCTAAACTTTTTTATGAACGTAGTAAAGAGTTGTCAAAATATCTTATATGTATTCTTGCCTCAAAGATGATAATGAAAAAAATTCTTTGTGTATCTGTTTCAATTGTAAGCTTCTCAGCCTTCTTCGAGTCGAGAATATAAAAAGCATACAAAACAAAAAGCAAAACTATATTTACACAAAAATATTTTTATTATTCTCAACTCACCAGACAAAATGATATTATTTTTTTATAACTCTCTTTTTATATTCTTCTCTTTTTTCGCTTTTATCACTTTAGGTGCCCGAACCGCGTCCGGGCTCTTGTCACAATGACTCACGTACGCTACCGGATCCGACATTAAATTTCATCAAAACACATTCGCTAATGGACGAGAACGTTCCGGCATTTTTCGGCCAACCGATTCTGGTGCGGACCAGCACGATGTAAGAACCTCAAATATATGTATATGAAAAATAATAACAACAACAAAAACAAAAACAAAGAGCAACCAACATGAGTTCTGCAGTTTGTATAAACATTTCGTTTCGGAAAATACTTTGCCGAATAGACATGTTGACTCTGACTCTTGTTGGTTGCCTTTCTTTTTTCATGCTTTTTTGTGCGAAGCACGCATCATGACTGCAGAATGATGTTGCAGCAATGTAAATATTATTGCACAATAGCGGCGTAAACAACAACAACAACACACACACACACTCATAGAGAGACACAGAGTTACGTAAAATGTTCTGTGGTGTACACAGGAAGTACTCTGCACCGCATTACGAGAGCGCGGCCAAGTCGCTTTGGCGGCTTGCTTCCCTTCCCTTCTCTTTTCACTCCTGCCGTTTTTCATTATTTATACCATAAGTGTGTGTGTGTATTATGATTGTGTGTGAACGTTGACCACGCACGTTTTGCAACACAAAAACCAAATAGAGACAAAGTGTTTAAGTAAACACATGTTCGTAAAATCAAATTTGAGTTCACGATAAAAATCTGAAAAATTTATTCAAAAGCGACCAAGCGAGGATCTCTTATTTCTCACAAATTTGTTCCATAAATACCGTGTTTTTCATATCAAATATCTTTTGTCAATTATTTTTCTTCAAATCTTTTTTCGAATTATACTTTTTGTAAATTATTCTTCATCATGTATTAATTTTCATTAATATGCAATAAGTCGAACTCACGACGCATAGCGAATTTTTAACCCGCACCAAAAGTTGCAGCGAAACACAATTTTCGAGTATTGTTTCGTACAAAATGAGCGATCGAATGATCATGTGCTCAAAGCGAACATCGCATCAAACAACAAAAGCGCTCGCACATGACCGTTTCGCTTGTACGTTTCTGTTCAGCAACGGAGCCATGCCCGAACAAAATGTTTCAAGCAACTTGCATGATCGAAATGTTCGCTTTTGTTCGGGTCGCTCATGATACACGAGTGCGTTTAGCATCATGCACGCATACACATTCACAAATGCACATGCATGCAACCATAGAACGTACGAACAAATGTACGTACGTAATGGGAGCTTATTGCTAATGAAAAGGTCTATGTTAACAAAGGTAAGGCAGTGACACACGTTGTTTTAATACATATGCGAACCAAGCCTACTCGATCTTCTTTGCTGGCAAATATCCTTACAACATACCTTGGCAATATTGCTTAGCAACAATATATGCCAACATTAACAAATATCTCTGCAACAGCATACCAACATTTTCAATATTTAAAAAAAACCGTGTTTCTTGGCAATCCATCATTGTTTACCAACATGTTGCTTTTGTTAATACAATGATAATTAAGGTTTGTTTACATGCTGAGGAGATATTTCATGTTGCTATGGAATGTTGCAACACAATACTGCTAAGCAATGTTGCATCGAAAACAAGGACTACTAGCAATATTTGTGTAGTAGTAATACAGTTTGTAGAGCTGAAAGAAGATTCATTGAATTTTCCTTAAACCAACTCCCAATCAAGAATCTGGACCAACACATAAAGAAGTTATTTAATAATAATATCGCCAACACCCCCCATCCTATCCCTTACATATTAAGCTCAGTTCTTTTAAAACCGAAACTGAAATGTGCAAAAGTTGTGTTGAATTATAAATTTCATATGTGGAATTTGCCATGCGGCAACTTTCCGTTTTCATGCTTTTCAATTGAGTTGGAAATGATTAAATTTTTGAAATATATTTATGTAACTCCGTGTGTCTGTGCACACATACATAAGTATATATGTATGTATATAGCGATAGTCATGCAATATGTTTGATGGTGTATGTTCTTCATATATGATTTGTGTGGCAAAGAAAATATGAGATTTTTTGGTAATGCAGTCGAGAGACTTCTACGCCGCACAAATAGTAACTGTAAAATGTGCGCCATATATCATGTCAAAACATACTCACACAAAGAGAGAGAAAGAGAGAGTGAGAGTGAGAGTGAGAGAGATAAATGCACATGTGGCGCATATATTTTGGTAGCATTTGCTCATCCTTTTCAATGCACACAATATTATACATAAATGAAAATATAATCATGTCCTTCATGCTCAATGGAATTTCTTTCATTTTTTTGATTTGTTAAATTTCTAAATCAACTCAACTCAAGTTCTCTCAGCAATACAAGTTGTGTTGAGTGCAATACAATTACGCAAAAAAGCAAAAGTTCAACGAAAATTGAATGAAATAAGTTTGCATCGCTTCACCATTAGCATTGAAATCAATCCGATCCGTAACTGATAATAAAATCTAATACAGTTAAGTCGCTCTACTGTCCTATGACAGACACGCTTAAGCTGATTCATCAAACTTTACAATTTACGACTTAAGCATTCAAAGCACATAAATAATTCATTGACAAAGCAAAAAAATACAAGGACGAAGAATCATTTTTTTATTCGAATGAAAGCTTCGATGTCTCTCGCACAGAACTTTGCTCGACACGCATAATTTAATATATATTTTTTTTATTTATTTCGCTACACAGTTGTTGTAGTTGTTGTTGTAGTCGATTCAATCCAAAGCCAAAATCAAATCAAAATTGCATAAAAATTTCTTATTGAATATTTCAAGCGAGAACATAAATTTATTAACATTTGCGTTTGTCTGTCTGAGTTGGATATTCTGTATTGGATTGAAATTCATGCCCGCACTTCCGGCCGACATTTTAACTTTAACAATAATGCCCGAACTGACCCCAGTCGCTTGTCGTGTCGTATCGTGTCGTGGCACATTAACAAGTCCAAAGAAAAACAATTTGCATTTTGCGGTGTTCGTTCTGTGGTCAAAGGCGCATGCACGCCTCAGACGTCGCAACGCTAAACAAATTACTTCCGTTCGTTGCCGGAAGTATTGGCGTATCAAGTGAAGAACTGAAGGCAAAATAGCAACAAAAATAAATGTAATAATAATAATAAGAATAAAAAGATAGGAAAAGAAAAGAGAAGTTCCTGTTGTCTGCGCCGGTGTGCTGACTTTGCGTGCCATGGTGACGAATGGCAAGCTATTATTTTGACTTCCTGTCGCACAAATGACGACTGCATAAATATATATTTTAGACGACTCACGGCTGGCATATACTTTTAGTTAGCTAGACTCAGACACAAGTGATGTTTTGTCAATAGAAAGATATGATAAAAGCAATTGTTTTACACACGTCTTACGTTCGATTCAAAAGTTTTAAGCTTTTATTGACGTGCAGTTCTTGGAAAGAGTTCAAAGAAAACTGTATATTCGAAACGAAATCGAAACGTTTATTTTGCTTTGTCAAACACCGGAACTAACTCCGGTCTGTAGAGAGCATAAGAGAGAGTCAGAGAGAGAGAGATAGAATATTTAAAAATATTACGGTTATTTTTTCCTCTATATCTCTTTATGTTCTCTCCCTTTCTCATGCTCACTTTAGACCAGAATAAGTTCTTCTCCATTTGTGACCAGCTGTGATGAAAAGCGCTGCCAATTGCTAAGAGCAGCAATGGCGCTTGTGACTCACTGTGACTGTCTTGAGAATAGCGCCGTGAATTCAGTTGCTTTTAACCACAACGCGTTTAGATTTCATTAATTTCCAAATCGCTTTGCCAAGTACCTCATATGCCCAACTATTGATTAACTATTTATAGTTTAATAACGCTTGAGACAAATCCAAACTCTAATAAAATAAATACCTTTATTTCAGTCGCCATCAGCGTTAAATGAAATTCGTTTATTAAGCTGATTAATATTATATGAATTAGTTGCATAAAAATATGTGCCAATACTTATTGCGGTCTTTGGGTCCTACTTTATTTTATTACATTATAATAAAAGCTTTTCAACACAACAAAAAACAACAAAACTGGCAGAAGACAAAAGACAAAACATTTCAACTGCACGCCGCCATCAAATGCTTTCATTTGGCTTGCTTCAACGCAGGACCTTTGCCTTTTGTGTTGAGTCCTTTGTCGCTCGTCGCACTTCCACCGCATGCTCTCTACACATGTTTCATTGTCCATGTTCTGTTCTTCGTTCATCGTTCATCGTTCTTCTTCTGGCATTTTGTAATTTCTGCCAAAACTTCTTGGCAGCAGTTTCCTTTACTTGTTTACTGATTTCTTTCTACGAATCTTTTTCCCCCTCTCGTGCCCGCTCGTGCCCTCTCACTCACACATTGACTTTGTTTTTGTGCTCCCTAAAAATTAAGGCTGCCATTTTTTTGTTGGTTTTTATAGCTTCTTTGCCATGGAATTAAATGTTATAAGCTTCTCTTTTCTACGCTCTCGTAATTTTCAATGATTTAAGTTGTGTCCGGTCTGTTTCGTCCTTTTTGCCGTTTTTGTTTTTTTTTTTTTTTTGTTTGTTTCTCCTTAGCAAAAAGTTGTATTGCGTTTCCGTATTAAATTAAATCTTTAATTTGACACATTTTTGTAAGCGCACACAAAAACTATAAGTTTTGAGGTTTTTGTGTCTGAAGAAGGAAATACTCTTTTAATGCATTTTCGCACTCATGTTTATTACATAAGTACTTGTGCATCTCTTAGAGATTTCTATGTGTCGGAACATTTTACATGTGCTGCTAACAAACTTAAGCTTCAAATATTTCATACTATACAATTGTGTTTGCCTAGAGTGCTAAGATTGAAGGCTGTGACAGACTGAGCGCTAAAAAGAGCCTAATAATAATAATAAGTATGGTATATCTAAGTGGTATACCACACACTCAACTCGAGATCTTCTATTGGGCCTCTTCTTGCAACTCTATTAAAAAACAGTGCCTAATAGAGTTGCCAGAATAGAGTTTTAGGCGTAAACTTCGCTTAGTGACTACCTTCGTGATATAGACACTCTCTGAGAACGAAGTACCGATATGATATGATATATCAAGTATCCTTTAACTGTTCACTCCGTTCAAAAACAATATATTTGTGCACGTGCAACAAGTTTTTTTTTGTTTTTCTAATTATATTGCAAACTATTTGCATTTGAAAGCTTCAAATAAATACCCTTGATACTTTTCATTGTTAAATATAGTTTCCAAACTTTAAATTAAAACTAAAAAATGACATTTGTGAAATAATATTAGAATAATTCACATGCAAACAGTGAAAACATTTCATTTCATGCAAAACAAAGTAAAGTGTTCCTGCAAAAAATAAAAAATAAACTCAGCACACACAAAATTGAGTAATCAAAAACAGAGAGACCAACAACAATGCAAATAAATTCAGCAGAAAAACAATTGCAGTCAGATCGAAAAAATGACAGCAGACTGACAGGGACAACATGCACGAATACGTATGTGTGTGTGCAAATGAACATTAATGTTGGCACAAACATATTTGTGGTCTTCATTGCACATGCATTGACAATTTTATTTGCACACTTCAGTGTGCAAGTGTCAGACAGACCCTACAGAGCAGCGGCTGTCGGGGGACGCCCACAAGGACTTGATGCTTCTGAAAAGTGAAGAGAAAAGTTAATCGACTTAGTCATATTTTCTCTACAAATAAGTTACTCAGTTCTTGAGCTTGAGATTATCAAAGCCAGGAGGAGCATTCTTTCTCTTATAGTTCTTAGAGTTCATTCAGGAAGCTAGCACGGGAAATTTCCGAAAATTCTACAAATTCCTGTATTAGTAAGCCAAGAATTATTTAAAATAGGTTACTGAAAGAATCAAGTTTCAGGCTCATAACTCCTTGGGTAAAGAAATGACTTTTAGAAAAAATATATCAAAAGCACTTCTTTTTATGAAACTTTTTATATTCCTACATGGAGAATCCTTGTAGTTCTGCAAATACTAAAGTAAAAGCAGCACATGCCATGCTCTTCAGTTTTGATAATTCCAGAGAAGAATTAAAGCCGATGTTTCTGGAAATTATATTTAAAATAAATCATATGAAGAGCATCAAGACTTCAGCAAGTCAGCACGTCAACATTTTGTCGTTTTATTTTCGCTTTTTGTGTATCGACGACTATTTTATTTTCAAATGAATATCTGCTTTGCTTGCTTGCTCGTTCTATCCCCACATTTTTATCCATACACAGATGTCACACAAAGCTGCTCTTATTGTTGCTGTTGTTGTTGCCATTAAGCTAACATTTTAATACCCGCTCAGCATCACTTTGCCAATCGAAGCTTTTCCATAGAAGCGTTTGCTCAACAATACACTTCAATGCTTAATTGTTTGACAATGTTTTCAAACTGTTATAAAATCTTCAAATAAATTGTATTTTTTTTATTATCTTTTATTTTTTAATATCGAATTTTTTACATTTCGTTTGCAGCTATCGTTTCACACAAATTGCCGTCGATGCGCAAATCAAAACGCCGGGAGGCAAAACGTATGATGTCATTTTTGTGGGCACAGGTAAGTTGTATGGCTGTTTGACTATATGTCATGAATGACCGAAAGATTCTTCAGTTTTGAAATCTATGAAATTGTTAAGAAAAAGAAGAATTCAACAAAGTATCGAGCAAAAATACAGATTTATTTAAGGTCCATGAGTTAGTTAATAATGTAATCAGAAAGTAACAACCCTTCAAGCACTAATGTGATCTACTTGACTGACCTGTACCCTAGGCAATCGTACTTTTAGTATGAAGTCGAAAATTATCCATGCTCAAACAACCATCACTCTGAAGAGCTCTTTTAGCTAATGATGGTCTATCAAATTATTAGAGTTATTAGCTCAAATCTTAGTTAATACTTCATACAACATAACAGATCATAAAAAAGCAGCACAGGTTGGACTTATCTTTAGAGTCTCCACTCTGTGTGCAATTCGAAATCAAACAGTGTCTATTAATAGACTCAGGAACAAATAATTCTTAGTTGATGAATTAATGCCTCAACCCGTAGAGTATACTATATATGACAGAGGATCTCTTCTCATCCAAGCAGTTCTTGAGTTTATGTTACCTTTAAGTCAAGAAACATCACCAAACAATGAATGACAGCCCTAAGTTTACTCTATCTCGATATGTCCTATGATTTGTAGAAATGAGTCACTTGTCCAAGTACTAATCCAAACCCCCACTTTTACCCACTTTAGATCACGGCAAAATCATAAAATCCGTGAACGCTGAGTCAGCCGATGCGCCCGATAAGGTCACCTCAGTCGTTATCGAGGAAATCGATGTGCTGCCCAAGAGCGAGCCGATACGTAATTTGGAGATTGTGCGCACCATGCAATACGGTAAGCGATTCGATACTTTCAAAAGAAAAGAGAGTAAAATTAAATTTATATAAATTTGGTGATTTTTTTATTGCACAACAGATCAACCGAAAGACGGAAGCTACGACGATGGCAAATTAGTCATTGTCACTGATAGTCAAGTGATGGCAATACAATTGCATCGCTGTCACAATGATAAAATAACGAGCTGCAGGTAAGCAAACGTCTCCTGTGCTGCCTTCTTATATATATACAATACATATGTACGAGTATATTTAAAAAGGCAAAACGTCATATGTGTGTATATAAATAAATAAATAAAAGCAACGAGTGAGGCACGGCGCTCAAAGCCTCGAAGCCAACGTCATGTCAAACGAGTAAAGTCGCGTCGCTGCAATTTATGCACACGGATTTTTATTATCTGACTTGCACTCATATCCTTTTTTGTTCGTTACCCTTCTGCAGTGAATGCGTTGCTCTGCAGGATCCATATTGTGCCTGGGATAAAATTGCTGGCAAATGTCGTTCACATGGCGCGCCGCGTTGGCTTGAAGAGAATTACTTCTATCAGAATGTTGCAACCGGACAGCATGCCGCATGTCCTTCAGGTATGAGTTTGTGCAGTGCACAAAAATAAAACGAAAGCAAAATGAATGTACGAAGAACAGCAGCAGCTGTTGTTGCTATCCCACGTCCTGTGTTTAATTTGGCTAAATGCCAACACATTTAAAATTGTTTCGTACGTTTTTTATATTTCGCTTGTTTTTTTTTTAGAATTTTTGTTTTTAATAAAATTAAATTCTTTTCACTTAAACCAAAAAAAAAAAAAAAACAACAGGCAAAATCAATTCAAAGGATGCAAATGCTGGCGAACAAAAAGGTTTTCGCAATGACATGGACTTATTGGATTCACGGCGTCAAAGCAAGGATCAAGAAATTATCAATATTATGCAGGATAAAAACTTTGAAGGTAAAATCGTAAATATTCTTCTTCTTTTTGCTATTTTTCTATTAGCTTTTAGGCGCATCCTTTTGCCTGTAGCAACAATTGTTTTTTCTTGTAGTCAACAACTGTCGCACTCCCAATGTCTCACCTTGCCTGAATTGCCTGTCTTGCAGTCTACTCGCTTGACTTGTCTTGATTTTATGCAAAATGTATGCATTTTGTTTCAATATTTCTGCAATTTTTCAATGCACACCTGCATGTCATCATCATCATCATCAGGACTGTTGTTGTTGTTGTAATTGTAGTCAGTCTGCTTGTCATATTACTCAGAGCTTATCTTGCATGATTTTGCTGTCAGCGCATCGTCATCATCACCATCATCCTTATGATCATGATCGTCATTGTTTTGCTGACTCGTTTATTGCCACTTTACGCTTTTCAATTTCATTTTCAATCAGAAATTGTTTTATTGCTTCAACTCAACTCAACTCAACTTGACTTGACTTTACTCAAGTCAACTTGTTGTTTCGCTTAGCTCAATCTTACGGGCAACACACTTGTATTATCTTCTATTTTGCTTTATTTTGCCATTATTTTTAGTTTAGTTGAGTATTTGCTAAAGCTGTTTTGAATTTAAAGTAAATTTCACTTTGATAGACTCAACTATTTTAGTCGTTTGTCATTCTTCTATTCTTCGCTTAGGTAACAAATCTTTCATTCAAATCTATAATTGCAAATCTAAGCGCAATTTGACTCACATGCGCAATAAAATGAAATACATTTATAAATATAATTAAAAACTAATAAATAATTTAACAAAATTGTACATAAAATTTGTTATCAAACAAAAAATGTTAGTATGAGTAATTTCATTAAGGCAACAAAACAACATGCGCTTAAAAGCATGCAACGAAAAAATACGAAAGTCAACAAATCGAGACACAAAGTTTGATTCAATTGCCGTATGTGAGGTGTGGCGCTAAGTGACAAAGGCGTTTTTTATATTTTTCAAAACAGTTATTGAAATAATAATTAATAATCAATGAGTACCAAGAAAGGCGACATTACAAATATTAAAAAATAAACTTGAAGCAAAAAAAATCTCTAAGCAATAAAGATTTTATATTGCATATGATAATTTTTTACACTTTGCGTTATATTTTTAATAAAAATTAAAAAAAAAAAATAAATTGTGCATGGGCACCATAAGCGTGGGGAAGGCTTGCCAACGACACATTGCATACTTTCAGTCGCTTCTTTTTTTGAACAATTTAAATATTTTTAAAACAATATTATATACAATTGAATTTTAATTGACAACTCAAAAAAATGTATGAAACAGCATGATTTTTTCATTACTCTAATCTTTTTGCACATATTTTTCAATATTTAATAGTTTTTAATTGCATGGCACAAATTCATAGTTTTTTTCAGTTTAGTTGAAAGTAAACTGAAAAAAAAATTAGCAAAAATTAACATTAAAAAAACCAAAAAAAGAAATCCATTGAAAATTGTTTTACAACAATTAATATTAAATATTTTGTGTCTTTTTCTTTTCTTTCCATTTATTCAATATTTGATAAACGATTCGATGTTCGATGTTCAATGTTCGATGTTTGTCGCGCACTTTGTTTTGCGCGTCTGTTCGTTTTCCATGTGTTCTTTTACTTTTTTAACTGTGTGTGTGTGGTTTGAATATTGTTTGGTGTTGTATATAAATATGCATATATATATTTACAAAAACACGCACACACATACTATCCAAACATGATATTTGAATTGATGATTTGCTATGAAATGACAACGCGCACCACAAATGAACCAAATCCAAACAAAACCAAACCAAACCAAAAACCCTGGACCACTGAACAAATAATATGAAAAAACACACACATGCACACATATACAAAATTTTCACTTAATAAAGGTCCACAAATTTCCGCAGATATTATCAATGCTCAGTACACGGTCGAAACGCTCGTCATGGCCGTCTTGGCCGGCTCGATTTTCTCGCTCTTAGTGGGCTTCTTTACAGGCTACTTTTGCGGACGACGCTGTCACAAGGACGAAGATGACAATCTGCCATATCCTGACACCGAATACGAATACTTTGAACAGCGTCAGAATGTCAATAGGTAAGTGCTGACCCCCCTTCCTGGCTTGTGCGCATATTTGTCGAACAACAAGTTGTACTTTTTTTGTAGTTTCCCCTCAAATTGCAGAATACAAGCGGAGCCGAAATTGTTGCCACAAGTTGAAGAGGTAACATATGCGGAACCAGTGCTGTTGCCACAACCGCCACCGCCGCAAAACAAGATGCATTCACCGAAGAACACATTACGCAAGCCCATCATGCAGGCACATCATGGACCCAACTCAGAGACGCTCTTCCAATTCCAGCCTGATGGCTACAATACCGCACAGCAATCATATCGCGGTCGTGACAATTTTGGCACTTTGCGATCGCATCAGGTCATGGTGAGTCCACATTGCTCCTTACACATGCTCTTGGTCATGCTAACTTCATTCTCTCCCACACACACATGCAGGGTGACAACTACAGACGCGGCGATGGCTTTTCAACAACTCGCAGCGTCAAGAAGGTGAGTTTTAATAACAATTACTACTTGCTGTATTCACAGACACCTCTTGATAATTGTTGCTACAACAATAATAATAATAATAAATGTCGTCGATGTGTTTTCTTTTTTTTTTTTTTGATTTGTGGTAAAATAAAATAAAAATTAGTAATAACAAAAATTTGTCGCTGTGCGCTTGCATTCAACTCTGTCTCTCTCTAACTCTCTGTTTAACTCTCTCTGTATTTCTATAACTGTAACTGTGCTCTTTCGTAAAAAAACATAAATAATATTATAATAATAATATAAAAAATCACTCAGTCGTCGATTGGTGTATTTCTAGACTCACTTTCAACTCTGTAGTTTTGTATTTAATTTTTATTTGAATTTGTTTTTACATGTTTACATTCGATGTTGTATGTCTCGTATGCAATTTTTTGTGCTCTGGTAATTTATAAGCTTTTTTTTTGGCTATTGATTCTCTTGCTCGATAGTGTATCGGTGAGGGTATTTATGCTTGCCTGGCCGATCCTTGTCAAATGTATTTGGTGTGAAAATATTAATTTAATTATAATATTTTTTTTTGACATTTTTATGTTTTTAATATTTAACTTTTCCATTTTTGTATGAAAAATATTTGTGCATCATTTTAATTATAATTATTTTATGTTTGTGACTTCTATTATTAATATTTTATTTTTAATTATTATCAATTTAAAATTTTTATTTAGTTTTTAAATTTAATTTAGTTAATTTTTTTATTTCATTTAATACAAATTTTACAATTTATTTTTGTTTTATTATATTTTAATAATTTTTTTATTGTATTCAATAAAATTTATATTACATTTTTTTTATTTGAAGTTTTTAGTTTATTTTTTAATTTCTAAATTATTTTATTTATTTTTTATTTTAATTTATTTTATTTTACAAATTTTTTTATTAATTTATTAATTTATTTATTTAATTATTTGTTTATTTATTTGTTGATTTTTTTATTAATTTATTTATTGATTTTCTTTTTGGTTTGTAACGCATGTCTTTGCAAAAATATAAAACGTCTAATCATAAAATTTATGTTAGTTTGGTTTAGATATGACTTATTAAATTACAAATAAAAAATTGCAATTATTAAAAAATGTCTTTTATTATTTCCGCAATATTAATTTTGCTATAAAATGTAAGAGTCAAAGCATTCGAAATGCCGAATATTTTTGCGAATATCAAATCAACGTTTATTATTGTTAATTTTATTTTTTTTTTTATTTTTAGTTTTTTCTATTATTGTTTTGATTACCTCTCCTTTTACCTTTCAAAATTTATTGTTATTGTCCCCACAACTGAGCATGTTTCCATTAACATTCAACATAATCTACACTTCACTAACATATATTTTTTGGGGTCTCTGGGTCGTATATGTATATCATTCCCCATTATATACATAATATAAATAGATCATTCATTGCTGACCTTCATCTCTGTCGTCGTTCAAGAAATACACCAATCGAACGTCGCACGTTTCCAAACTTTTTATACTCAAAATAAAAATAAATAAAATAATAATACATAAATAAAGTGTTTAAAAATTAGGAAGTTCAAGAACAAAGACTGAAAAATTGTCAACTGCGCGAATTCTACAACAAAAATGAAAACAACAAAAACCGCAAAAAGACATCACATCAAAAAAAAAATCTATACTATCTTTTCTCTTCTTCTTCCCTTTTTCATCAGGTTTACCTTTGAGACGGGAGTGGGGCGGCTGAAACCAGTCAGGGATTAATTACCCAAAACATGGTAAATACTTAAGAAATCCTAAGTCAAAATAAGAACCTTTGTTTTTTGTTTTTTTTTTTTATTTAATTTTTATTTTTAATTCCAAATTCGCAAGCCTGTAATTAAAAAAAGTTGAAAATTTTTTTTCGGAACAAAACTTGTACAAACAATCACGCTTCAAAGCGCTTTCAACTCAAAGACACAAGATCTCTCACACACTTTTCAAGCAAAAGAAATAAAAATAGTTCTTGTTTTTATTATTACTTTTTTTAATTTTGTTAATTTTTTTTTGTTTATGGCATGCGTTTTTTGACAAATATCAAACAAAGCGGCAAGCAAACAACATGAAATAATTGGGTTTTTAAAGAAATTTTGAATTTTTTACACCCAACAACACCGAAAAAACAATCAGCCCTCCCGCGCCCAACTCTTCAAAATCGCAATAACTCAAACAGATTCAATAATCTAACAGAAGCGCCTTCAATTCACGAAAGTCTACCACCAACAGCTTCAAAAGTTATCAATCAACAACAACAACAAGTCGTCGCTCGACTTGCTGCCATCTGTGAATTTAACACTCAAAAACGCATCGCATTCGAAACCAAAAACAAAAACCAAAACTCAAGACTCCACAATTCCAAAACAACTTCGGTTTTTCCTCCAAAGTTGTCGCTTGCATGCTCCCAGCATTTGTTAAAGCAAAACCAAAGAAACATACAAATAAACCGACTACCAACAAAAATCAATCCCGAAAAATGTCCATTAGCCAATAGGAATTGTGCATTTAGAAAATTAGTTAATTATTGTCATTAATTAGTTTACACAAATTTAACTATTATTATTTTTCATATTAATTCTGCTTGCAATTTAGAAATGAATTATTGCATTTAAACGTTACAAAAAACAGCACACAATGTTGATACAATTGTTGTTAATCATGTTAGAAAATTATATTGCAAAATAAATAAATATAACTTAATTTATCCTATGTCCACTAGCAACGC
Organism: Phortica magna; assembly: GCA_037044515.1. Lineage (NCBI taxonomy): Eukaryota > Metazoa > Arthropoda > Insecta > Diptera > Drosophilidae > Phortica > Phortica magna. The sequence continues at coordinate 196,151 of JBAMBP010003328.1, read as the reverse complement.
TTGCCACATAGGCGTATTTAATAGGCACAAATATCAGTGTACTCAATAATAAGCAATGATCGGCCTATAGAAACGATTGATCGTTGAAACCACTTTCAAATTTATACGTATTTCTTATGTTGCCATTCAACGTCTTATCATATAAGAACGAGCACATTCAAAGGACAAAATTAATTTACCTAAGGCAACGAATACTGTGCCAAACGAAACGAAGTTAAAAAGGGCAAAGGTTTTCTCAAATGAATTGGCATAAAGAAAGCGTAAACAAAGTAGACGTGCAACACTTGAAAATTAAAAATGCACGTACAAGTGCATCAATGATGCCAATTGACTCCACTTTTATGCTTTAGCACGCTGAACACTAAATTGCCGCATGTGTTGTGTGTGCGCTATAAAACATAGATGTACCTAATAACTAAATGTTGAATTTATCGGAACCATAAGAATCAATTTATAGGCATTTAAAAATTAAATATTATTGACTTGAATTTCATAAAAATAACATGATCAACATTTGTGTGAGGTTTTAAACTAACATTGTCAAAAAAAAAAAAACAATAAGCAAAATTTTGTTAAGAAAAAAATAAAGCAATAATTATTTAACACATATTGCGCTTAAATTAAATATAAAAAAAGATATAATTATCAAAACACACACACCAATTATGCATTTTTAAAAATTTCATTTTCCTTTTCAAAACAAAAATAAAAAAAAACAACCTTGCATCATGCAAAAAAAAAACGACAACCTCACTTAGGCTGTTAACAACACAAACACACGTAACAGAAGTCTTGGTCGCGCGAGAAGACAGCCGCCCCGTCATGGTATTGGTAAGTCAACAAAAAGAACATACAAAAAAATATAACAAATCAAAAAAAAAACCGTATATATTTCGTGTAACTCAGCAATTAACAAACGAACACATTTTAGAACCATGTTCCCCCTTTGAAAACGTTCCCCAACTACGCTACTCTACTCTTACTCAACTTTACTGATTTTTCATTTTTTTTGTTCACTAAAAGTATGCAATATAATTTTGTATTCAATTTGCTTCGTTTATGTTTTCACATTTCACGATTCTTACTAACTTTTCTTTCAATAAACTCAGTAATTTTGTCTTTTGTTATTGTTGTATTGTAGAATCAATAAAACACACACAAACCAAATTACACTAACACATATGCAATACATGTATATTTAACTCCTTTTTTTAAAGTAACTTTTCATTTGTGCTCCTCATTATGTGACTCAAAATGATCTTATACATGAATAAACACACACATATATACAATAACACTAATACACATTAAATTACTGTATAATTTATTATTTAAACGTTTTTTCGATTATTTATAAGCAATTTAATTTTCCGGGTTTGTGTAAACGTTTCCGTTTGCCGTTTACTGTCTGTATTACTGTATGTCTGGTTATGCGTGTGTGTGTGTGTCTGTGTTTATTTTGCGTTTTGTATGCGGTTGTGTTTGTGTGTATATGTATGTGTATGTGTGTGTGCATGTTGCAACAAATAACGCACGATTTTTCATTGCATTTGCGTAATTTATTTATTTATTTGCGGCTTTGTTTTTTTCTTGTTTATTTTTTAACCCAAAAAGTAGACTTTAAAATTTGTTGTATACGAAAAATGTAAATGTGCGAAATAATTGTTGCAACATGCTTTTTACATCTACATATGTGCGTGTGGATGTGTGCGTGAAGTGTGTATAAGCTTTTTGTGTGTAGTTAATGTTATTGACGTAATAAAAACAAAAAAATTAATTTTGTGGCTTAGAATTCTGATCGAAATTAATATATTTTAATACAATACTTAAAATATGAGTTTGCACTGAAGGTAACTAATATTTGAGCTGAGTACCATCAAGTCTTAGCTTATCCGAATAAGAAAAAAAGAAATAAACAAGTCAAATTTTCGTTCATGCATTTACGCCTCTTATTTCATGTTTATATTTGTTCTTATATAAATGAACGTTTTAAAAACCTGTTCTAAAAATTGTTCCAAGAACAACTTCAGTTTTTTTTATAAGAAATTAGATTTCCTACTAGCATCAACACCAGTAAAAGCTTTTAATTTATTTTTTGTCGCCTACTAAATTTTATCTTTATCAGTTCTTGAAAAATTCCTACCAAAAAAAAACATGAATTTATTGACTTTTATCTTTAAAAATGACATAACTTTCTCGCGCTCTCTGCAATTCTCCAACGATCCGAATTCTCAGTCAATACTTTTAACCCATAAAATACTAAAATCCCTTACTTATCTCAACGTCAACAAATGGAAAACTAATTGAATAATATTTTTTGCAATTTCCATCAAATTTCTACTTTCAACAGTAACTCAGCATCGTTCAAATAGTCCACAACACTCGAGTTCCGGCTCATCACCCGTAATGTCCAACAGTAGTTCTAGTCCAGCGCCACCATCGAGCAGTCCAAGTCCGCAGGAGAGCCCCAAAAATTGCAGTTACATTTACCGTGATTGATTGATATGTAATACCAAATCGATGCCACTAATTAAGCCAACAGCAAGAACAACAACAACAGTAGCAGCAGCAACAATTTCAACAACAACAGCAAGAGGAGCAGCAACAACACATTCAGAAAATACAACGCAGCAGCGTACTCACGTTAAACCAACCGCAAAATCAATGCCCGTCACGCCCGTACAACCCAAGTCGCCAAGCAGCACCGCAGGACATTTCACCGACTTTGCCAGCGATAGTCATGATAATGTATATCATGTCTATGAACTCAATACAACGCCAACGCCGACCACACACGCGGCCTATGTGCATTATCTTCACGCACAACAACGAGCAGACAACAACAATGCCTTCGAGGACGACGACGATGTGGCGGACAATGACGATGATGATGATGATTATGTCTTGGATGAGGAAGACACATCATCGTTGGCCATGATTACGCCACCGCCGCCATATGACACACCACATAGCACCAGCAACAACACCACAACTATCGTAATGGGCGCGGCGGGCGCCACTGGTGGCATTGTTGCTCCGCCACCGCCGCCTCGTCGTTTTCGCTTTGGCAATCGTGAGTTGTTCAACATGAGTCCGGCCAATACGAGCAGCAACTTGGCCAGCGCCATAACGCCCACCAAGCTGAGCGCTGCAGCGGCGGCCATGTTCGCTGGCCCACAGATGGCGCAACTCAACCGGAAATGGACGAATCTGAACCGGAAGCGTAGACGCAGCAACAGCAGCACCGACGATTCCAAAGAGTTGGACAAATTGGTCTTGCAATCGGTCGACTGGGATGAGAATGAAATGTACTAAGCGTGTTAGGGGGGGTTAGTTGAGTAGGGGTTGAAATGTGGTGTAGGGACTTGCTGTGTGTGTCGCTGTGTCAGTTTTAAAATTTTTTAAACTAAAACGATGAAAAACTCGACTCGACTGTTGCAGAAATTTCAATTTTTGGCATATTTTTTTCGAAGCAAACAATTTTTATTTTTAATATTTAATTGTGGACTTAGTTAAATTTTTTTACATTATTTTAAATTTAATAATTGTTACTTATACAATTTTTTTTATTTAATTTTTTTTTAGTTAAGCGATATTTTTATTTTTTTAAATAAAAAGATTGTATAAATTGAAAATAAAAATCTATTAAGTTTTTTACTTGAGTTTCTGGTAAATTGTAAAGAATTGTTTATATTCGTTTATATTTTTTTCTAAATTCCAAATTTAATTTAAAAAAATAATTTCAATATAAAATATGTTTCGCTTCAAAATTTTATATTAAAAAGAAGTAATTAAAAATTCCAAAAACAAAAACAAAAAGAAATTGTAGCCACAAAAATAGTCGAAACCTTATAAATTTGCTAGTGATTAAAAAGTATATTAAGCATACATACAAGTATATACTTGTACACACACTCACACACATACACATTTATAAGCCACATTAAGCGATAACTGTACTTTCTGTAAAAAGAGTTAAATATTATTATATATACATATATATATATATAATTAGCCTGCGATAAATACATACATTACAACAAATATGACTTATATATATACAAATATATATATATATAAATGCAAATTATACAAAATTATTAGAAAGCCAATTTGATAAGGATGATTATTTCAATGCTAATGATGATGAAGTAGTAATGAAAAAAAAGCAGAAGAAAATGAGGAAGTTTTAGACGCAACTTTACATAAACAAAAATATTTTAAAACAACAAATTATTAAACTTAAAAAATAGAAAGTCATAGAAACGCATGAAGAATGAACATTTTTTGCAAAGCTGCTTTATTAATAATCTCTAAAATAAAGTAATTAACTAAACAAGCAAAAAAAAAAATCGAAGGCAGAGCGTAAAAAAAAATTAACTCAAAGCTAAAATAGTTTTTTTTTGTTTATTTATTAAACTAGAATTTTTCTTGTATAAACCAAAACGCTGAAGAAAAATTGCCATAAAAAAAAAACATCCGTAAAGAAAAACAAAAACAACAAATTATATACAATTGAATTATACAAAAGTAAAAAGCAAAGCAAATATTGCATTATATATAAATACATATATATATATATATATATAAATACTTATATATAAAAAACTTAGTTATTAAAGCATATACACTTAAACGCATAAGAAGAAACAGTCAGAACAGAAGCAGTTAAAGAAGAAGAGAAGAAGCAATCACAGTGTACACTCGCAATTGTTACTGGTCTGCTGAAGGGGCTAGCAGTTAAATGAACATGCTCATTGTTGGGCAAAGTATGTACAGGCAAAGCTGCAAAACAATCCAATTCAATATCAATTGTGTCGATAAATGTATATGGATGTTCAAAGATTTTTATTAAAACTCGGCACTGTCCAAGCTGTGACCACTGCGACAAGCTGACTACAATTTTGTAAAGATATCTTCAAAGAATCGATGTTGAAACATTTTGTTTATTATTATTTGTTCCAAGATCGTTAATGGTTACTTCTATATTTCCGATAACTAACAATCATTATACCACTACATCGATAGTACTATATAATTTCGATACTATCATTTTCTAAAACTTCCATTAGTTTTGCAGCTTTAACTGTTGTAAACTAATTTAAATAAAAACAAAAACTAAAAAAAAAAACAAAAGTAAAAAATGTTAGGGACTTGCGCTGCAATTGTAAATAAATGAAATGAGGAATTCATAAACATAAAAAAGATTAAATATATATAAAAAAATATATATTCAGCATAATTTGTAAACAGTAAAAAAAATAAAAACAAGTTTTGCATTTAAAATAGCGAAAATTATCCAAAAATACAAAAAGCTTAAAAATTGTTTTCAATTTTCATCAAGAAATGAAGATTAAAATCTAAGCGAATTAAAAAAAAAATTAAGATTCTCAACTATCAAAACACATAAAATAAATCATAATAGTTTTAATTCAAATCAGTCAAATGTTCGCTTCAATGCATGCAATCAATCAACTAGTCTCTGCCAACAGAACAGAACAGAATAGAACAGAATAGTAAAGAAAGAATACTCAAAAACAAAACTATTCAAGCCACAACACTTTAACTTACTTCAAAATACTCGCAAGCAAATGAAATAAAAAAAAAAATTATCTAATAAAAAGGATTAGTATAAAAAATATAGTTACTTTCGCTTTAACAGCGGACATGACTTTTTTTTAACAGCAACTGTTTTACTTTGGCTTTAAAGCAAAGGAACAAATCTTTTAAAATTCATTTGAATACTCTTCTGTTATTCATCAAGTTCATCAGATTATATAACATTCACTTTAATCTCTAAAACATTTAATCAATTCATCACCTCATTAATTCATTATTTAATCACTTCATCATCTAATCACCTCATAATTTTTCTTCATGAGCTATGTATTTTTTTCGAAAACTTTTCTAAATCTCTACACAAAGAAAGATTTTGTTTGGTTAGCGGACAGCAAAAGACGTAAGTTCTTTAAAAAAATACAGTGCAAACTTGTACAACAGATAACTTTTTGAAATGGCTGAGACTTTTTTAAAAAATTCAATCAATAAAATTCAATAAAATTGTGAAAATATTTAAAGTTTTCTCACTGAACATGTGTTCTGACGCTCATTCTTTGAAGTGACGCCATTAAGTTCGTTTCCATATATTTTTCATCAGCTATTAAGTTTGCCAAATCTGTAAAGAAAAAAAGAAATAACCCTTGAGTTATAGGTAAAACATGATTGTGAAGAGTATTAAGAATTCGGCATTGCCGAAGCTTAACTTTCATTCTGCTGTCTCTGTTTAAATACAAAAGAAAACTATTCTTACATTGTGCCATAAGTTTATATACAAAGTGAAAAATGCTTCTGTCTTTAACAGCCAAAAAAAAAATAACATTAATTACAATATTATAATTTTGTTCCTTTATTTGAAGTTTTCAATTTATTTGTAATGCAAAATATTTCTTAATAAAATGTATCAAAAAAAAACAGTTTCCTTTTTTTTTATGTACCAAGTTTTTCGTTTAAACATTGGTTCAATTTTATTTTTTTTTTAGTTTTTCATTATTTTATTATTTCAGTTTTTTAAAAAAACAATTTTTTTTTAAGAAAGAGTTAATATAAAATAATATTTATTTAAAAATATTGTATTTTCACTTATTCTTAAATTAATTTCTGTTTTTAAATTTAAAATTTTTTTTTTTAATAATTTTATTTTTTATTGCAAAAATCAAACATGTGATTTGGTACAAATTTAAAAAAAAAAAAACTAAAAAAAAATAAAACAAAGAAACAAATTATTGAAAAACAAGTCGACATATAAAATTAATACTATCGTGCACAGTAGCTGTAAAAACAAAAGTAAAACAAAAAAAAACATTCAACTGTCAAGTTTAATTTTTATACAAACTATGAATGATGAATAAACGAATAACTGATTTGTTAAATTGTATACAACTTTAAAAATAATATAAAATCACTAATTTTTAAGCGAGTAAAACTTTCATATACACAAGAATAAGTCTAAAACTAATTAGAAATTTACTGCAATTAACAATAAATTCCAAGAAAAATAAAAGAAACTTAACAAACTTTTAACTTTTTATACCGCGAAAGAACAAAGCAAAAAAATACAAAATGCATTTACCAACACTTAACTAACTAAACTGACAAAGAAAACTCTCAAAGCATGACAACAACAACAACAAACGAACGCATTAACGCAAATTTATATATATAATATATATAATAAAATATATGAATAACAAATGTTGCAAAAATTAGTGTTAAAAAAAGTTTCTCTTTAATAGACATTTAATAATGAAAAATTTAAATGATTAATAAATTTGAGTGTAAGAAATAACCTACAACAACAAAAACAAAATGTGTGAACAAATGAAGAAGAAAAAATATGAAAAGCGTAAAAATATCTAAAGCAAAGTACTTGTAAACATGAAATTAAAAAAAAAACATCAATTAATCATTTATAAAAAAAATAATTGTATTATTTTTATTTTAATTTTATTGTAATTAATATTTTTTTAAATATTTTTTATGTGGTATGTTTAGTAAACTCAACCTATTTATGTAGGATGCATAATTTAGCTGGCTCTAGGTCTACACAATTGTGTTTAATACAATTGAGTGTGTTTTCTTTGAACAACAACTAATTATTATTATTTTTAAAATTTTTAAGTTATTTCCTGAAAAATTATATATATTTTTTAAGGACTCAAGCTTTTTATATGAGTCGCCAAGCCAAAGACAATTTCAAAGCAGTGGAAAGACACAAGAACAAAAAACGAAAGGCATGCATTTAAAAGTACTATTATTTCCCTAAATAATTTTTATGTTTATAATTAATAATAAAAACATATTTCTTAAAACCAATATAAAAACTTTTTTAATTTATTTTGTTGCAATAAAATAAAAAATTATGTTTTATATAAATTTTTTTCGTTTTATTTATAAAATTTTAAAACAATTTATTTTGTTTTTATATATATTTAAATAAATAAAATATTTTCTGGACTCTGATGGCAACTGTGATCTCAATATTTTTTATTTATTTATTTTCTTTTTATTTAAAAAAAAATTATAAAAAAAACAAAAAATTTAAAATAAATATTATTTTTTTGTTTTTAAAGTTTATTGTAGTATAGTATTTCGTAAATAGCTTTTTCAGTTATTTTTTTATTTATTTTATTTTTTATATGTATTTTTTTTTAATTTAATTTCTTTTTTTATTTATAAAAATAATCATGAAATCGTGAAAAGCAAGCAATACCTTAAATGATAGTTGGGTAAACACATCGCTCTTCCCAAAGCGAAGCACACACAGTTATACCCTTAAGAAAATGAAATAAGAGCGTTAAGAGTAGAAACGAAACGAATCATTAACTTTTATACACACTCTAAATAATAACAAACTAGAATTACAGCAACTTAAAAAAAAACATACTAACAACAATTGCAATACAAGAATAAAAAAAAATTATTCAAATACAAATAAATAAAAAACTCTCATACCAAAAACGGTTTACGATATTTGCCTAACATTAGAAATAACGAAAAAACGGAAAGAAAAGAAAAAATACTTGTAGAGTTTAGAAAAATGTCTCAGTGCTGCTTTTAGGAAAAACTTCCAATTAGTAAAAAGAAAAGGTGAAAGGTTCTTTATTTTTTTAAAATGACGAAGAAGTCAAAAACAAAAAAAAGTTGTGAAATCAGGCAACAAAATAAAATAAGTTTATGAAAAATGAAACCAGCCATCACTCGATATATAGGAAGAAGATGAGTACATTTTAAAAATTCCATATTGCGAAAATTAAAAAAAAAAAATAACTTTTAATAAAATAAAGTAGCGTGCGCAAAAATTTAGTCTTACAAAATTAGCATTTAACTTAGGAAGAAAAAAAAATTAAAAAAATCAACAAAAACTTCTTCATAAACATGATATATATTCAAGTGCTTCTTACATAAATAAAAACAAAAACAAAAAAAAAAAAAAACAAAAATTATATATACATTAAATTCTCACTAAGCCTAAAAGTAATTATTATTATTAATTATTAATAAATTATTATTTAACATTAAACAAAATTAAAAAATAAAAAAAAAAATTATACGCAAAAACATGAATGCCTAAACTTTTGTTTTATAAATATAAACTAACAAAAAAATGCATTAAACAATTAATTTTGTTTCTGAGCAGTTCTTTGTTAAGCATTTTATTTAAAACTTAAAAAAAAATCACTCACACACACATTAACACATATAGTATATACATACATAAATTTAATTATATGTTAAGATTTTTATTCATAGAAATGCATTACAAAAAAATATTATTAAAAAAAATTGAAGCAGAAGACTATTTGTAAATATTTAATGCATATTTAATATACACACAAAAATCAATAAAAACCCAAAAAAAATTTACAAATAAAACATTTTTAATTAAACAAAAACATTACACAAAACTCAGTTTTCTTTTTCAATACGAAAAAAATCATACACTGCTAAAATATATATATTAAATTATTAATTAAGTAAAGCTCATATTCATAGAAACGTTGAAAATGAGCTGAAATTGCGTTGTTATTTGAAGGAAGAGGAAGTATGAACAAAAAAAAATTGATTACTAAATAAACGATTAAAATATGTTAAATTTCTTAGTAAGTTTACAAATTAAATAAGTAAAAAAAAAAAATTAAAACTTGTTGAAAATATAATGGGAAATGACTAGAAGAGTTAGTAAGAAGAATAGGAGTAAAATAGAAAAACTGCGAAAACTTCCAAGCGCAACTATTGAGCTAACAAACGCAATACACGTAGACACACACATACATATACACGAATACTTATGCAACAACCTGTACAGTTCTGTAAGAATAACAAAAAAATCAAACAAAACAAACTCACAAACACCCTGTACTGCTACTTTTGCATATGCGGCCTAATGAAACACCTTGTAAAATTTAGTAAAACAAACAGCGAAAGTTATGCAGAAACACACACTTACACATACTATCCATAATTACACTTACATAACGTGACTAATGTGACACACTGTACAGTTATAAAAAACAAACACACACACACACACAAAGATACAGTAAAGCCAATCAAATGTATTGAAAGCAACACTGATACGATTAGGTAACATTTATTAAACAGTTATGCAAAAAGTTTAATCATTAATTAAAAAAAAAAAAGTGAGCGATGAAAAACACAAATTAAAATAACTGTAATTTTGAGACAAATTTGAGAATTGAGAAGCAAGTGTCAAGTACATGTGTTTGATTACGTTACACTGAAAAATTGACACTGTAAAACACATAAGCGAAAGAGTTTTTTTCCAAGCAAAAGTAGTGATAATTTAGCAGTTAATTGAATAATAAAAAAAATCATCTTAAATCATAAAAAAATTACAGAGCATAAACAGAATATATCAAACTTTATACAAAGCGAATAACATTTTTTCCCTAAGCGTAGTTATTAATAAAAAAAAATCAACAACAAAAAAATTTAACACAAACGCCGTTAAATATAAAGGATTTCAGCAAAGCGAAACCGTTAGGAAACAGAGAAAAAAAATATGAAGAAGAAGCAAAAGAAGGCAAAGTCAATTTCCGCATTTTGAATTATTATTTTTTAAAAATATACAAGAAGAAGAAGAAGACGACGAAGTGAGCAGAAGAAAAAACACAACAACAACAATACAATTTACTATAACTATCAGCATTTTTGAGCAAAATATTTACTTATTAGACGATACCACTTAATACTCAATCAAGTATTCGATTTTGATTTAATTATAATTTCCGAGGTCTTAAAACAAGAATTTTAAATGTCTTTGTATGAAATGAGACTTAAAAAACGGCAGATGGAAAAGCTCTTAAATAAAAATATTTCGAAAAAAAAACGATTCGAAGTCGAAACTAAAACTTACAATTTCCAAACTCAAATTCGTAATAAAAGATATGAAAAAGCTTGCTATAGAAATCAAATGTCAAAAAAAAAAGAAAAAATTAGAACTTCGAAATTATTGAAATCAATAATAATTGAATTGAACAAGTTTACCGTTCAAAGCTAGAAACATTTCAAATTTGAATTTTATTCAAAACAAAAAATAACTGACATTTTAGGTTGATTCTTAAAACTCAAAAGTAAACACAAATTTAAAATATAAAATGTTACAATTTAAAATTCGATTATGAAGCTTTGTTCGAAAAAAGTATGTACTTTCGAAGTTGTTTCTTAAGTAACTGAAGTGACAGTTTAAAAGAGAGCATGTTTCCATAATCTTTGCCAATACAGATTATTTGAAGTTCTTGTTCAAAACTTCACAAAAACATTTTTTAATACAAAAGTAGCGCTTGAAAAAAAATAAAGTGAATGAAAAAAAAAACCAAGAGGGTAAAAACGCAAATTTATACTCGAGAAAAATGCATACAACTTTTTTGTAGATTTAATATTTAATAAAAAAAAAATCGTTAGAAAAGACTGAGCTACACAAAAAATATGAATATATATAAAACAAAATAATAATAAAAAAAATTAATTGTTTTTGAAAATGGTTTTGTTGTTTTCAATAATGCGCGCATTTGATATCAGCGCAAGCAAGAGAAACAAAAATATATATATATTAAAAATAAAATATTTTTCAAATTTTCGTCACTATAATCTTTGTTGAGTAAATGAATTACAAAACAACAACACAAAATAACTGCCTTTTTTTTAAATATACATTTAAATAAAAATTTTTTATGTTGATTTTTATTTTATTTAATTTTTTTAAAGCTGCTTGTTTTTAAACTAAACTTTTGTATAAGTCATATAATTTTTATAAATAAAAAAACCGTTAAATAAGCGAATTATTTTTAAGAAGTTCCTAAAGCATTTAGCGCTTTTTTTAACACACACTCACACACGAAACTCATGTAAAGCAAACCAAAAAAATATAATAATAAAAATAATTATAAAATAAAATCAAAGAAAGATGCAGAAAAGTAAACAAAGAGTTATATAATTGTTCAATATTGTTAAAGCGTTTTTGATAGCAAGGAACTTCGGCATTTGTTCGGCAAATATTTTTCGTTTCAAGTTTGAAGAAGCATAAAAAAATAAATAATAAAAATCATTTGTATTAATTCAAAGCAACCAAAAAAAAAATGAGTATAATTCAAATTATTACGCACAAATTAAAGCATTCAAAGTGAGAATTAAATAATAATTTAAAAGTAAAAAAATTATTAACTAAACATATACTTTTATGAAAACTCAAAAGGCAAAAAGTTTGTAACCGTTATATACGTAAAAATAGCGCATTGTTTTAAAATTGTTTTCCCAAAATAAATAAAAAAAGTTGAAAAAAAAAAGTTATAAGAAAATACACCGAAAACATTTTTTGAAGCAATTCGTTCGGCAGCAACAAATTATAAGCAAACATAAAAAAGCAGACACAAGACAAAAATAAAAAAATATATTAAACTTTAATGATTTAATGGCAAAAATTAACTTAATTAATGAATTACATATATATATAATATATATATATAGAAAGACGAACTCATAATCCAAACAAATGATTAAGAAGAAGAGAAATATGATGAAAAATAACATTTACTCAAATTGCTTTTAGCTTTTAATAGATTTCATTTCATTTCAACTTAAAATGAATTATTTCGTTAAGACTCGAAACAAGAAACAAATTAAAGAACGAAAAAGAAAAAAGAATCGAAGCGAAGAGAAGCGAAGCGAAGAGAAGAGAAGCAAAAATGAAGATGAAATCACAAAAATGTTACCAATAATAAAGTAAATTTGAAATTATTAAAACAAAGTGTAACAAAAAAAAAATAATACAAAAAAAATAGCAACGCAAAGGAAACAACAACAACACTAAGTCACTGAATGACGACGAATTCAAGCAAAAGTATAAAAAAAAATAAAAAAAAACACAAAAAAACGAAAAAAAAAAATAACAAAATAATGAAATAATATGAAAACCCTTATTAATTATTATATTGTATTATTAACTGAAATATTTAGATGAAATGATGAATTCTTAATTATATATAATATTATAGATACTTACAAATAAACTTGACGAAAACAAAAGAATTAATAAAAAGAAAAACAAATAAAAAAAAACATTACACAAACATAGAAAATATTATATTAAAAAACAACAAAAAATCAAAAAGCGATCTTTTCATTTTATTAAAAACTTGATTTAAAAACTCCCTAGTGCATGAACAAAAGAAACAATGACTCTAAAACCCCCCAGTGACTGAACAAATGATACAATGACTCTAAAAGCTGTCAGTGTCTAAATAAAAGATACAATGACTCTAAAACTGGGCTTGCCAAAACATTTTCTGAAGCACTGTAACCAAAACGATTGGTTTTTGTCCAAACTGAAGCGAATGATACAGCTCTGCCACCCTAATTTTCCAAGAGAAAAAATTCCCCCTTTTTAAACCATGCTTGCCAGAAAATTAACATACTTATATACTTTTCAATGTTTTTTTTTTTTGTTTATATTCTTTTGCACGTCACTTTTGAGTTGACGTTGGGTATAGAATATTAATAAAAATAGGTTAAAATGTACTCATATACGTATGAAAAACTTGAGGTTGTCACAAACATTTTCTCTTAGTTGTCAGTTGCAACTGCTTGGCTTATGTATTCTTGTAATATGCTTACCAATGTGCTTGTCCAATTTAAAAATGATTTGAAAGCAGTTCCGGAACCGTTGGATTTGAAACCGTCAAGAGTGTCAACAATTGACTTGCAAACTTGAGTTAAACTGACTTTACAAAGCATTCAAATCGGTGCGTGCTTTGACTGTTATTTATTAAATTACAAAAGGTATTGCCGTATGTGTCCAACGGGGCCCTGCCTACTTTAGCCAAATGCAATTTTAAATTACATCATTTAGCACGTAGTCCACAACGACGTACCGAGTAAATTCAATGAAAATAGAAAGAGACAGTGAAGTCTAATTAACCATTTTTGATTTAATTATTCCCTAAGTTGACTTTATTCGGGTAAATAAACCAATATTTCTTTAACTTTTTCTGCTTTCACTTATATCCGATCAAGAATTGGCCTTATCATGCTTTATATCTTTCCCACTCAGAGGATTTTCAGACTCTTTTGTTTGACCAATTCCACGATTGAAGTATTTTCAATATACAAGCCATTCAATCCCGAATGAAAAGAGTAAGTAACTTAAATTTGTTGAAGGATGGCTTCAAACAATTTACAAAAACCAACATAAGAAAGCTTTCGTTTTACATCCTTAGCTGCGTTAATTAACATCATGCAACAACAGACAACTTTCTTCTAAGCAGACACGCGAAACTTATTTTCTGCAAATTACACAAAATGAACCAAGCATGTGTCCTTACCGCACAAATGTATTTCCCACTAAAACTATTTTTGGCACACATGTCTGCGAAATGTAAAAATAAAACTGTTGACATTAAAAGAATTTAAACACGCGTTGTCAATTACAATGTCCTTGCGGCAATAGGCACGTGCGGCCACCGCCTGTGAGGATAATAATTTGATTGAGATAATACATGTAAATATGTTTGTATATATGCTTATATGGGTGTTTACCAACACGTGACTGTGCCAAAGCCAACGTGCTTGCTTGACGCTCTCAATAATGCCCAGCAGGACACAACTTTGACTTAGACTACCAAATTGTAGCGAAATAAAAATTAAATAAAAAACTACCAATTTGCTCAGATTGCTTAGCAAATAGCGCGTAAAAAGTTTAATAAGCTAACTAAAATATTACGACTACAATTTTAGTTTCTTGGCGTTAATTCGTGTCGGATCCGCAAACGGTTTCTTTGCAGCTCGTTTGGAGCCCACGTTGCCTTTGTTGTTAGTAGTGTCCTGCAGTTTGTTAAAGAACGACTTTGATGATTTTAAGGCGCCCTGATCATTGCTTGTGGTTATCTGTAATAAAGAGAAAGTATATCTTGCAATCGGAAATTCAAGACACAAGCATTTGCTTACCGTTTGCACATTACGATGCTTGGTAATGCTCTTGAGCAGTTTTGCGCCCTCCACCTTCTTCGAAAGCGGCTTGCCTTGCTTCTGTCGCTCAAGTTCGCGGGCATCGATGGCTTGATGTATGGCGCGTTGTTTCTGTTTTTTCTTACGACGTTCACGATTCTTATCCGTGCGATTGCGTTCTGTTTTACCGAGCAGATCATGTTTAGGTCCGCGGAAGACTTCTTCCGGTGCCAATAACTTGGCATCGCTCACGGCCACCGGCGCCACTTCTTCCATAGCCACCGCTGGTGTATTGGTGATTATCTTCGGTTCGGGCGCAACCGGTTTTGGCGTAAAGTGGAAGTTCGAGAGTGCATCCAATTTAATAAAGAGCTCACGCATTCTACGCTTAATTTCTAAATGTTGCTTAGATTCTGGCTCAACTTCGCCATCATCGCCATTTGGATTCATTTTGTCAAGTTGACGTTGGTAATCTTTTTCGTAGATTTGTGCCAGCGATTCTTTGGATTTCTCTTGATCCAAGACAAGCTGCTTGCGTAATTCTTGCGGCGTCGAAGTTGGACGCACTGTACGCACAACATCATCATAAGCTTGGTCTTTGATGCGTTGTCGTATAATGTCTTCCAAGCAGTGTGTTGTCGCCTCTGTGATCACGGGTGCCGGTCGTACATTTGACTCGAACTCAAGTATCTCTTCGAGTAAAGAATTTTCGGGGCGGTTTGCCGCTTTTACTTCACCACGCAGTTGCCAAGGCTTTTCGCCAAGCACTATATCTTCATAATCGCGTATTCGTTGTTGTAATCGTTGTTCGCGCATTTCGAATGATGATTTCTGTTCTTCCGTTTCTTCTTCTTCTTTGTCTTCATCGTTGCTCTCATCACTGTCATCACCGGAGTCGGTGCCAGAAGCAGGTTGCATATTAGCATCTTGTTCGGCTTCTGAATCGCTCCCGTCCTCACCAGCATCCTCATCATCAGTCGCATCATCTGCAGCTGAGTCATTCTCTTCTCCTGATTGCTCGTTCTGTTCGTCGTCTTTAAAATGATCCTTCTGTTTGGTTTTTTTACTTGTTTTCTTCTTCAAATCCTCATCATCATTAAAGAAATCACCGTAGTTCGCATTATCCTCGTCGCTATCCTCTTCGCCTTCACCCAAATCTTCGGCAAAGTAATCAAACCCTTCTGCATTATCCCGCTTTCCCTTTTGCTTGTTTAGCTCTTTTTGATCTTCTTGTTCTAGAAAAGCCTCCATTTCACTGAGCTTGAAGAACTTGTCATCCACAATTGATTTGCGACCTCTACTTTTTTGTATTTTTTGTGTGCTCTGTACTTTATTTTGCCCAAACTCGTCTTCATCTTCATCTTCGTCATCTTCTGGTTCAACAATTGTTACTTGTTTATTCTTTTTCGGCAAACTTTGCTTATCGTTTAATTCTTCATCGTCTTCAGATGCTTCATCATCATCATCATCCTCTACAACGTCCTCACTATCACTTTCATCCAAGTGTATTTCAAATTTTTGCTCATCCAATGCCAATAACTTGGCTATGCGTTCCACAAATTGCGGAAAGACGACAGTATTGCGTAGCTCCAGCTGCTGCCAGATCTGTTCTTCATCCATGTCCTCGTCCACCACCAACTCGGGCAGAATTTCGCTTGACTTTGCATTATGTACGTCACTCCTTAGTGTGGCGCTGTATGTCTGACTTATTAACTGTCGCACATTGCCGCAAATCTTCGGCTGTTCTCTGGAAATATTCAAAATATGAAAAACACGTGCAACATGTTGTTGCTGTAAGCTAGCGGCTTACTTGAGAAACTTGTCTGCATTCTTGGTGATAGCGGCCAAATTGTCGGCAATTTGGGCATACAATTTTTTGTTATCGCGGTCCTGCTCAGCGCCTATCATCTTGATTTCATTAAACTGGGAATAAACACTTAAAATCGCGAGAAAACAAAAACTAACAAGCTTTGTTGTTTTTGTGGCTCGCGTGCTGAGTTGATGAAACAGCTGTGGTTTACTTTCTAGAGGCTTGCCGATACATTCATATTTCACCAATGTATCGATGTTTGAAAAATAATACCCAGCATCGCTACATAATTCTGAACATCAATGTTAACATCGGCCAAAATGTTTGCTGTCGAGAATGAAAAATGGCTAAAAACAGTAAACTTGGCAGCACTGGTCGCAGCAACAACGTTTTTGTTTTCCTCCATCCACCGTTCTTCGGCAAACTCTAGGCATGTTATTTTTTTGTTGCTTGCCCGAAAAAAATTAGAAAAAAAGAAGTGAAAATGAAGTTAAATATACTGGCGTTGCTGCTGCTTGGTGGCGCTATGCGTTATTATTTGAGCACAAGCGGCTTGGCTCAAATAATAAGAGAACGTGTGGAAATAGCGACGCCGCTTAATTCCTACCGGCGCAGTAAGTAATCAAAAACAAGAGATCACATTGCACAATTAATTGTTTTTTATTAATTAGTTTTGGAGGGCATTTACCTCACTGGCCTGGGTGTGGATCCCTACCGTGGCGATCTTGTACACGAGCCGCCGCTTATGCTTAAAGCAATGGGCGTTATCTACGGCCAAGCACCACAAATTGTGCCATTATTGTACATATTAATTGATATAATCACAGCCGGTGTGCTGTATAAGCTCGCTCAGCGTTTTGTACATCACAAACTTGAACAACAGCGCTCAGAATTGTCTAAATATGCGGCCGACAGCAAGGAGCTGCAGTATCATCCCAGTGATAAGCAGGACATTGCACGTCTTGTACTGCTGGCGTACCTATTCAATCCGTTGTCCATACTGAACTGCGCAGCGTTGACAACAACCGTCTTCAGTAACTTCATGCTGACTCTGATACTTTATTGCCTCGTTGAGCATCATCTCTTGCCGGCATTGTTGTTGCTTGCTTTCGAAACGCTACGTGGTCTTTACCCTGTCGTGTTAATAGCACCGCTTGTACTTGTCTTTTCGAATCGTTCCGTCAAACTGGGTGCAGTCATATTAACTCTTTTTGTGACCAGCTGCGGTGTGATTGCCGGTCTAAACTTCTTGGTCTACAACAGTTGGAGCTTTATTGATGGTACTTTGGGCTTTATGTAAGTAAATACCATACAATTATACTTTTCAGTATGTAGAGTTTTTTTCTTCTCGATACAGATTCTTCTACCGTGATCTCCGTCCAAATATTGGTCTCTTCTGGTATTTCTTTACCGAAATGTTTGATCATTTCCGTACACTTTTCTTAATAACATTCCAAATGAATGCTACCGTTTTGTATTTAGTGCCATTATCGGTAAAACTCCGTAAGGAACCTTTGCTGCTGGCCACCGTGCTTATTGCACTAATGGCGGTTTTCCGCTCATATCCCTGCCTAGGCGATGTCAGCTACTACTTGGCTCTTCTACCACTTTGGCGACGTTGCTGGAAGTGTAAGTATGCCATTGCCAAATTGCAAGAATTCGATTTTAATTTTATTTTGTTATTTTTACAGTCATGACGCACACTTTTGTGGTAAGCTGTTTTTTCGTGCTAACGCTGGCAATGATGGGCGCTTTATGGCATCTTTGGATGGATGCTGGTTCGGCTAATGCTAACTTCTACTTTGGCGCCACTCTGGGATTTTCCACGGGTCAAATATTCCTTATCACTGATTTACTATTTGCCCATGTTAAACGTGATTTTAGTCTTCGGAATGGGCAGAAGATTATGGTCAACGGTCAGGAGGCGAAAATTATCTTAGAATAAGTATCAACAAAAAGTCACCTTAATTTAAAGACTAGAAACTAAACGAAGAACGTTTAAATTTCATTTAAGATTTGTTTACACTTAAATAAATGTTAATTTATTTTTAACTCTACCAAAAGACAAGACTTGCTTCCTTTGTTCGATGCACTGCACTTTTGACACAATTATACAAGTTTGTCTATTAAAGTGTCTACGCCAAAAAAGTGTTTAACATTAGCACAACCTCTACTATCATAAACTAACGTGGTGAGAAGCCAGTCTTCGTCTTGCGGTTCAAGAATTTATACATATATAAAATACGCTTTTGCATTTCCTTCCATTTCGTTGGTCTGGCAATTGGATACTTGGTCTTGGAGAGTAATCTTCGTTTACGCAGCAGCACTTGATATTCGTTGCCGGATACACCACGCAACCACGATGGAACAGAGTAGAGCACGCGTGTGGGATGCAGACGATCATTGCCCAATATATCGATGTAATCGTTTTGTCCGAACAGTGCACGTTTGGTGGTCCAAGCATTCTTTGGTCGATACAAAGGCATTGGCAGTTGTTGTCCACTGTCAGAGCGCGGCAGCAAGCCGCTCTGAAAGATTTTGTCCTTGTAGCCGTAACGGCGCACAACCGGCCCACGTGCACGTTTCTCTGCAAAAGACAGGCATCGCACTGATGCCATCATTTTGCCATAGCTGATCGGCTCCTTAATGGCGGTAAGCACCGTAGCACTCAAAGCCTTTTGTAGCGAACTCACTAGCCAAGACATGCCCAATTTTAATAATGTTTATATAATTTACCGCAAAACTCTACGATGAAGCGGCTAACTGATGCGAAACAGCTGATTTTGACATTCGTTGAATTTTCGATCACTGGCGAAATTTTATCACAAAAAACAACAACACGCAGTCTGCACTTGTTTAGATAAGTTTGAATAACTTGCTATTTGAAATAAGTAAATTGCGCTGCTGTTAGCTTGTGAGATGTCTTCACCCTCTAACGAACCAGAGATCGACGCCTTACGTCGGGAAATAACGGCGTTGCATGACACTTTACGTGAAAAGGAGCGGCGATTGCTTGAACTGGAATCTAAAGCGCAACGCTTGGATGTGATGCATGAGCATGGACTTAGCAACGATGACATTGCACGTTACAGCCGTCAATTGATTCTGCCTAATTTCGGCGTCAAGGGACAGTTGAAGTTGAAGCAAAGTGGTTTTCTTATCGTCGGCATGGGCGGCTTAGGCTGTCCCGCAGCACAGTACTTGCTTGCTGCAGGTTGTGGTCGTATCGGCTTAGTTGACTATGATACTGTGGAGCGCAGCAATTTCCATCGTCAGACGCTACATACTGAGGCAAGGGTAGGCATGACAAAAGTGGAATCCGCGCGGATTGCACTGCAAGAAATCAATCCAAAATGTAAAGTGGATTGTCACATAGATTTGCTGGACAGTATTAACGCTTTGGATATTATTGACGCCTATGATGTTGTACTCGACTGTACGGATAATGTGGCTACACGTTATCTACTTAATGATGCATGCGTCAAACTACGTAAACCGCTCATTTCTGGCAGTGCTCTACAAATGGATGGCCAACTTACAGTGTACAACTATGGCGAGACAGGTCCCTGCTATCGTTGTATTTTCCCAGTACCACCGCCACCAGATACTGTAACAAATTGCGGCGATGGCGGCGTGTTAGGCGCCATTACAGGCACTATTGGTGCTTTACAAGCACTCGAAGCGATTAAAGTTGCCATTGGCCTTGGCGATGTACTCGCTGGTCGTCTGCTTATTTTTGATGGCAATCGTTGTGTTTTCCGAAATATTAAAATACGCAGCAAGCGTTTAGATTGTGCAGTTTGTTCACCTAAGCCGCTTATTACCGATCTAATTGATTATGAGCAATTTTGCGGCATGAAAGCCTCCGATAAAGACTTTGCTCTGGACATAATCGTGTCTAATGAACGCATTACAGTCCATGAATACAAGTCAATGCAGTCAAAACCACATTTACTCTTGGATGTGCGTCAACCGGCAGAGTTTGAAATCTGCAAGCTGCCACAATCACATAATGTACCACTCAAACAACTCCTGGCCGACAAATACCTCACTGACTTTAAAGACGAATTGAAGAATACTGATCTTCCGGTGTTTGTGCTCTGTCGACGGGGCAATGATTCCCAGATTGCTGTGCAGCACATGCGCAATAAACTACCAAAGCACTCAATACGAGACATTGTCGGTGGTTTGCACGCTTGGCACTACAAAGTGGACAAGAACTTTCCAATTTACTAATTTTTGTGTTTTGTTTTATATTAAGGATTATCAAACTAATGTGCAGTTGTTAGAATAAAAGACTATAAAAAATTACAATCTAAAAATTTGAATTTTCTTCAGAATAGTCGCTTTCCTTAGAATTCATGTTTCTTTTTTGCATTATTACGTGGCGCTTTTTTATCATTCTCACGTTCAACTTCGCCACTATCATCAATCTTATCAGAATTTCGTAAGTCCGATGTATTAATATATTTATTATCTATCTTAACTTCTGCTTATTCATCATCATCGTCGTCATCTTCCTCATCATCATCATCGTCTTCTGCATCTTCATCATCGTCGTCTTCATCGTCATCATCATCGCCACCCTCTTCGGCATCCTCATCAACTTCCTCGTCGCTATCACCTTCAGCGTCTTCTTCGTCATTGCTGTCAACTTCGTCGTCATCTGCTTCTTCATCCTCCACTTCATCTTCACCACTATCATCCTCAGCATTTGCGTTTTTCTTTGCATTGTCCTTAACATTATCTTCCTTACGCGCTTTCTTTGTTGGCACTTGACTGTCATCGCCGTCGTTGTCAGCTGTTTCCTCCGTCTTTTCTTGTGTAAGCGCTGCGTGTGCCTCCCTCAATTTACGTTTATGCTCAACTTGTGATGGATTCAACTTAATCAACGTTGCATCCTTGGTCAATGTAAAGTTGGCCAACACCTTGTTAGCATCGCTCTTCAACTTCAACATACGTTCCTCACGTGGACCAATAACAAATGGTGTTTCTGGCGGTGGCAGACTTGTGCTTATATAGAGCGGCAACGACGATGTACCCCTGATGTCGATTTTCAAATGCAACGAACGTATATTGGCATAGCCACCAGCCTGCAAAGTCTTCAACTGTTCAATGACGTGCAAAATGTTTTCGTTTAACTGAGCGATGGTGTAGTGATGACTACCCACGGGTATAGACGTCAAATCACCTTTCTGAATTTGTCTGTAGGCAGTACGACGCAAGCCGCGTTCGATCTCATCTTTCACATTGCTCTTAATGAGACGCACAGCATGCAAAACGGCTCTAGGCTTTTGTGTAAACTATTAAAAGAAAATGTTTTTTTATAAAAAGGCTAGAAGATATTACAAAACGAGAACAAACCTTGCCGAGGAATGAGTGGGCTTGACCAACTAAGCGACCATCACATAAAAAGTAATCATACGAATTGCAGAATTTGCGCTTTGCTTCATATGTGTTCATCTCATTGCGCAGCTGATTAAATGGTATGATTTTCAAAGGGCGTACGACGCCAGCTTCGCGTAACAGATCTTCATAGTGTTGTATAGTCGGCTCATACTCCACCTTGGCACCACGTTGCAAATCTGGCACGATAATGGCCACGTCCTCATCATCGTTGATCAGCGAATGTTTCAGGCTCAATTTAACCATGCGTTTTGGAACGTTCGGAATTTTGAAGTTAGCAACGTTCAAAAAGTACCGATAATCACTGAAAATTGAGGTCTTCTGTTTTTTGACTTCTTCCTCGACAAGTGTCTTTAACGCTTCTGCGATTTTCTCAACATTTGTTTGATTCACGATCGTATGGAATTTTTCTTCATCAAAATTAGTCGGCTCTATAGTAACAGCGCGTACTGGCTTCTTCTTTTTTTCCTTAGTTGCTTCTTCGCTCAGATTCTTAGCACGTTTCGTCTTCAAGAAAGCACGTTTGATTGTCTTAGTGCGTTGCTTTTTCGTTAGTGGTTTGCTTGGCTCGACGGGTTTGGCACTCTTTGTTGCTACTTGTACCTTTGGCTTCAATGCTTTTTTTGCTTTCTTAAGCGCGGCGATACTCTGTCGCTTCTTCGTCTGCTTAACGACCGGCGAATCGGCAGGCGCTGCCACTAAAAACGCTTTGCTTTTCTCATTCTTTTGAGTTTTTTTAACAGCTTGCTTCTTGGGCAGCACTGGTGCTGACACCGGAGACTCCGGCGGTGCCAAAACAAGCGGTTTTTGCTTGGCGGCAACTTCTACCTTCTTTATTGTCTTCTTCTTTTCAATTGGTTTTTTCGGCGGCGCCGGTGTTGATGCAGGTGACTCCGGTGGTGCCAAAACAAGCGGCTTATGCTTGGCGGCTACTTCTACCTTCTTTGTTGGCTTCTTCTTTTCAATTGGTTTCGAAATTGGCTTGACTTTTTCAAGCCCTTTGACTGCATTTTCTTTTTTATTAACCTTCTTTACTGGAGTTAAAATCTCCGCAGACTTAACTGTAGTTTGCAATAACTGTTTCTGCTTTTTGCCTGCTCCTGCCTTGGCCAATGCAGAAGCTTCTTTCTTTTTAGTTTTATCCACACTACCTTGACCCAGTTTGTTAAGGGATTTTGGTTTAGGTGTTTGTACTTTCACCATATTTGTTTATTTTGAATTTTATATCGCCTTGTGTCGAACTAAAGCGTACAAAAAATGCGTTGAACAACAACACGTGCGATTTAGATGTAGCTTACTTTTTCTTAAGAAAATGTTCTAAAAAAAACCAGAGCTGCCTGACGAAGAATATTTAAAAGTGCAGGAAACGATTGGCAGTTTCCAGTTAATGAATAACATGCTGTTAGCTGCTTAAACCCTGTGTATTCAAAAAGAGGAATTAATTGTAAGGGTGGGCCCAAGAGAGTATCAAAATTAACAAGAGACCGAAGTGCGCTCACGCAGAGCTATCAAAACATTGTAAAGTAACATATAACGAGAAAGATTTATGACAGAGAAATAAGATAAGCAAAGTATGTTTTTCTCGCTCATATTACGCATGCCAAATTCAATGAAACTATGAATGAATGTTATGCATTGTTGCCAAAAATTGTAAATACAAAACAACTGTTATTGTCTTCGTGAGTTAAGTGGTGCATGAACATGATATGCGTTGTTGTCAAATCATCAATGCAGGATTTGAACAAAGAAAATTAAATATTAAATTGACCAAGCGCCGTTGGCCTAACATTGACAATGACGGCACTGCGCATGTAGTTTTCACCTATTAGGCAAGGAACGCCTATTAATGAAAAGTCTAATGCTTTTGCGCGAAGTCAATGTGTCTTATTTTATAAAGCAGAAATAAATAAAAAGATGATTTAAAATATATTATAAATTTCCAAGGGAAGATATAGATTATTTGCAGCGAAAAAAAACACAAAATCATTTCGCTGCTGGCCCATTTCTTAGACTTAAAGTGTTTTGGTGTGCGCTGAACTGCTGAATGTTATTTGGCGATTTCACCGAAACATAGGGCACAATACTACTGCTTTTACTGGGCATTTGATGGCCGGCTGCGTTTCAGCGGCATAACGGCCGAAACTGTTCATGGCTAAACTCCTTTTTTATTCTGGCGGTAGATCCGATCCACCGCTTTTGTTTCTTAAACGGGTTTGTTCATAAATACAGCTTGCACGTTAAGTAAGCGCAAGCCTTTTGTCGTTCACTGCAAGCTTGCGCAAGCTGTTCGTGTGGCTTACATAAAATAAACTACAACAAGCACTTAAAAACAACATATTTGAGTTAGACACAAGCAAAAAACAAAAGCTGAATTAAACATAAGCTCTATACGAAAAGGAAAGCACAAGCGATCATTAAAAAAATAAATAAAGAGCATAAAATAGCAATAAAAAAAATTGTAATCGTCTATAACGTAATTTAAATCACAATTACTATTCTATTGAACGTGCAAATTCACACATCATTTGGTTTAGCAAATGACAAAAGGCATATTTAATACACTTTTTACAAATGAGTTTTAAATGAAAAAATCGTATTACGTTTTATTGCTTATTTGACATTTACATTCCGTGCGTCATATTTGTGTTAAGAAATTAACATTGTAAGATTGTAAGAAGACTTATTAAAAACGACGACCTTGAAGCATATCAATTTATAAATCATCTCCAAAAAGAATATAATTTCCAATGTCTCAATGTTGGTTATTTCCGTCGCATTTTGGCAAATGTGTCTTTCCTAAATCTTGTTTATGTATTAATCGACCATAATCCTTCTATAGGTCAATTTGAAAATTCAAAGCAAAAAAAAAAATTGCATACTTTCAAGCGCACGTGGTGCATCGCTTTGCTCAAGTGTTTCAAAATTACGGCAGAAATCACTTTAAACGACGACTTAAGTCAAAATGTGCAATTTGAAGCGTTGAACCTTTTTATTTAAACAGATTTACATGGCACGACGCCAAATGACGCGTCTAACAAGCGAATGAGCCCGACAAAAGTCTCCCCGGTGACTACAAGAAAATGCTTTTCTCCATGACGTCGCCGACAGACGACAGCCGACAATGACTATGAGTGAGTCAGTCTATCAGTCAGTCAGTCAGCTAGTCAGCTAGTCAATCAGGCGTGTCAATCAGCCAGCAGTGAACTGATGTTTGGCCACTGCACTCGAATGACTCAATGCCGCCAACATTTGTGCTAAGAGTGCGCCGCGATTATTAGTTGGCCCAAAGCTGCTGAAAATCTCATCGATTACGAAAAAATGCTTTTGATTTACGCCGAAATTTGATAATTTCGCTTGCACGGACGCAATTCGGCACGTAGCAATCTGTTTTGTTGGTAGCACAAAAAATATCTTTTATTGCAAAGACAAAAAAACAAACAAAATATTACTGCATGTGTACTATGCGCTGCCATAAGGCAAAAGAGGAGGCGTCGGCATTTTGTCGAATTCGTCGGCATGACGAGGCAAAAACATTGTAAAGCTTTTATCACCGCGCTTTTATCACAGGCCGTGATGCTTTTTGGGCTGCTCATTGCTCATTGCTTAACGCGTACGCGTCACGGCCCTTCCTGTTACTCAAAAGTCCTAAAAAAAAAGAAACAAGATAGGCAAAAGAGTAGGCAGCAGCAAGAAGTATATTAGTTGAGTGCTTCTAATTACGTACAAATGTTTTATGATACCGGAAATGTCATGCTTAATTTGCATTTACATATGCAACGTGCTTTCACACAAACAAACGTTATTGCCGGCTTAAAATAGTTCATTTTAATGATTTCCTTTTGTTTATAGTTGTATGCATTAAAACAAATAAAACCAAGCCTCTATTCAACAGAATGACGGTATTTGCAAACAAAGTTATCATGTATTGAAAATGAGTTCGGTACAAAGTCTTATAACAAGCTTGGACTGGTAAGTGGTGGTAGTTAGTTTCCTTCATAGCAATTCGCCTGCTGGAACTACATTAACCAAAAACTCAACATTAAAAATACAAAACAAAAAACTACACCCAAATGACCTTCCAACCAGCCAACCATCCACTAATCCTTTAATCAACCTCCCTCACACATGACTCTTTTATCCAATCTTCCATTTTGTAAAATATTCTCACCAATATTTTATAGCTCTTAAGATGATTAGTGTTCTCCCTAATTAAGAAAAAAAAAAAGTAATAATAACAAAAAAATGAGTTAGTCAGAAGTCCTTTGCTTCAGCGTTCACTCTACAAAGCTCTGTTCTGCTAGTATATATGTATACTGGTATTGTGCTGTTGTTATATAGACTGTTAAGCTACTGTTATTGTTCTGCTAGCTGCATAAGCCAGAAAAAAAGAAATATTTAAGATTTAAATGTGAACTAATATTTTAATGAATATTTTTAATGAACTTTTTTTTACATTAATTTATTTTATTATGGTTGAGTTTAGCGACCTTTCTATTGTTTAAGATTTGATTGTAAGCAGGCTCGAGGCCGTTGTTATTATTATTTCAAAAGAAAAAAGTCGGTATGTTTTTATTCTTTTTTTTAATAATAATATTTTTATTCCCGATATACTTCTGACTCCACCGGAGGATAGTTTGAGTTCCTGTATTGTTTTGATTGGAAAAACTTTCTCGTTCATTGTTCGACTGGAGTTTTTTCATCAGGACAATAGCCCTGCTGTTTGCTTCAATTATTATTTCTAGAGAAGAAAATAAATTAAACCAGTAAGGGAGCTATTTTCGGCTATGCCGAAACTTATATACTCTTGCAAACGTTTTCTCAATTATTCTTATTAGAAAATCCTTTTTAGATTTTCCAATAAGAATCATATCAAGCCATGCCTATATTCTAATTTGTCTTAAAGAAAGCAATGTAGTTAAACTTCACTACATTTTGTAATCTTGTATCTCGTCTGCTTACAGAGAAGTCCTATGTTAAGTTTTTCGCTGTATGGGTGATACCACGCCCTTATGTCCAATTCCTATAAAACTTTGGATTACAGTCAGAAAAAGTCTTTTGAACAAAACCCTTCCTCCGATCGTTCGTACGGGAGATATATGCTATAGTATCCCGATCTTAACTATTTTTGCATCATATCTTTGTTTATGTCATAGAAAACCACGTGCAAAGTTTTGAGTTAATAACTCCAAAATCACACCGTATTTCAAGCAAAAACCTCATTTTCGACCGATCATTCCTATGGGAGTTATATGCTATAGCTGTCCGGCCGAAATAATTAAGAGATTTACAATGGGTGGGCACATTTGATATGTTTAAAACCCTAGGAGGGCAGGCAGTATACGCATATTGACATTAAAACGTTCCTTGCTTCAAGGGTACCTAATATCAAAGACAATATTAGACATTAGATATCAACCTAGATGGGTTACCATTAATACCGGCAGGACATTATCATTTAAGATAAATAACCAGCAACTTGAATCAATTTCAAGGAAGCTTCTCACGTTGCGACCCTTTATTATCAAAGAGTTTGTTAGGAAGCCTAGAGGATTGGAAAAGTGATCTAGATGGAAGGCAAAAGAATTTCGGCAATTCATTATGTATACAGGACTGGCTGCTTTGAAAGATGTTATTTCCGACTACTACTATAATTTTTGCTATTTACTTGCGCCTACAGGCTCATCTCATCCGAAAAATTTGAATCGAATCTTGATGTAGCACACGAACTATTTAAGCATTTTGTGGAACTATTTAAGCATTTGTGCTCCACATTGTTCAATGTATCAAGGAAGTTGGACACATACAAAATTTTTCAGCCTACAAGTCCGAATCATCATATCATATTTCACTTATCAATATGAGTCTTTCGATTATTGAGTAATCTTCACAAAAACAATGATTCATTTAAATTTTCTTGAAATGACCGAAGAACTTGTGAAAAATCGCCAGTGTCGGTTAAGATAACAACAAACATGGCCATTTAATAAACGCTTCGTAATGATTACAATTGACATTTTCACATAAAGTAAAAAAATGCAGACATTTGACATTTCACTATGAAACGATCATTGGAATTTTTTTTTTCCCCCGCAAATACATACATATAATTGATGAAGTCAGGCTAAAATTGTATGAAGTCATCAACGATTTGGCCAATAGAATCTGACATATGAGGGCACAACGTATCTAATCGCTTGAATTCAGGAAATAATTAATAAAGCGCACAACTTACATATGCGTTGCAATGAGTGAACAAATTTGCACAGATCGACTGGCAGACAAATGGACAGTTAGGTAGGCAGATAGGCAGCATTATATACATACATACATATATGAAATGAGCTCAGCAGTGATAGAGTAAAGAGTAATTGAATATCATAAATTGCTTTATCTGAGCATTCAAATTCGATAATTGTGTGCCTAATTGATGATGATGATTATGATTGCTGATAACAAGCAGCATGATAAATACTTCTGGTTGGGCGTAATTATAACGCAATGGTGTTTTTATTTTTATTAAATATTGTTTATTGCCAAAAATGTTGTTGCCCACATGTTGCACGTGAGTGTATGAAACAAGGCTGCGTATACAACACATAAGCAAAGCAAAGCAAAGCATATTTCTTTGCCGAACAAACAAATGGCAATCGGCAACAGGACTTCGTTTAACACCCACGCAAACTCTACACACACACACAGACACACACACAGCCAGAGCGTTGCGTGTAGAGTTGATTTTTCGAATAATAACCGTTACAGCACACGGCACAAAACGAGCGCTAAGCAGCGACGAATCGGCTTTCTTGACAGCGCAGCACGGCACATCCCGACGCGTATAAATCACGCGCGTCTGCGACTGCCATCATCACTAGCATTCAAGGAACAAACTTGTGCAGTTATCCCTCTCAGCAAAGCAAAAGTATCAAAAGTGGTGAACTAAAACAAAAGGTGTTTTCAACTGTTTTTGATTTTATAAAATTTCTGTGTTTTTATAAAGAAAAAAGTATTTAAAAAAAATAATATATAAATTTTGTTAATATTCTTTGAAAAATAAATATAAACTTGAGACTTCTAACGTGTGTCACAGCAGTGCGAATTAGAGTTGAACTAACAGATTTTCAAAGGTAAGTTAAAAACATTCCTTAGGTTCGTTCAATCAAAAGTGGCATTTTTGCACATTATTAAATTTAAAGATTAAAAGAAAATAATATGTAAATTAAGCAGTTCTCGTATATAAGTTAAACTTTTGGATTGCTCAACAAAAAAGTGGCCAAATCATGCGAGTGCAAATGTCTATCCCACTTTATGATTTGATATATTCGTTGATTGTATCTATAATGAAAGATATGGAATAAAATGAGTTGAAGGAAACGCAGATCAAAAACTAAAATCAAAAAAGAAAATATCCCATCAAGCTGATTAATAAAAAAAAGGTCTTAGAGGCGTTTGGTCAATAGATCAAATATGTTTCAAGACTGGTGCAAATATATTTATAAAAAAAATATATGTTAAAAAAACCATGAAAAACTGCACAAGCTGAACTTTAACTTTACAAATTCATTGATAAAAGTAGAGGTAAAAAGAGAGAGAGCACAAAGAGTTTAAAAGCACAGTTATTAAAAATCCAGTTAATATCAGAAGACAAAAGAAAAAAAAGAGACAAACTTTTGGATTGCTCAACAAAAAAGTGGCCAAATCATTCGAGTGGCAATGCTTACCCGCAATACTTTTTGATTTGATATATTCGTTGATTCTATCTATAATGAAAGATATGGAATAAGATAAGTTGAAGGAAACGCAGATCAAAAACTAAAATCAAAAAAGAAAATATCCCATCAAGCTGATTAATAAAAAAAAGGTCTTAGAGGCGTTTGGTCAATAGATCAAATATGTTTCAAGACTGGTGCAAATATATATATAAAAAAAAATATATATAAAAAAAACCTTCAACTGCACAAGCTGAACTTTAAAGTAAATCATTTTTTACACATTCATTGATAAAAGTAGAGGTAAAAAGAGAGAGAGCACAAAGAGTTTAAAAGCACAGTTATTAAAAATCCAGTTAATATCAGAAGACAAAAGAAAAAAAAGAGACAAACTTTTGGATTGCTCAACAAAAAAGTGGCCAAATCATTCGAGTGGCAATGCTTACCCGCAATACTTTTTGATTTGATGTATTCGTTGATTCTATCTATAATGAAAGATATGGAATAAGATAAGTTGAAGGAAACGCAGATCAAAAACTAAAATCAAAAAAGAAAATATCCCATCAAGCTGATTAATAAAAAAAAGGTCTTAGAGGCGTTTGGTCAATAGATCAAATATGTTTCAAGACTGGTGCAAATATATATATAAAAAAAAATATATATAAAAAAAACCTTCAACTGCACAAGCTGAACTTTAAAGTAAATCATTTTTTACACATTCATTGATAAAAGTAGAGGTAAAAAGAGAGAGAGCACAAAGAGTTTAAAAGCACAGTTATTAAAAATCCAGTTAATATCAGAAGACAAAAGAAAAAAAAGAGACAAACTTTTGGATTGCTCAACAAAAAAGTGGCCAAATCATTCGAGTGGCAATGCTTACCCGCAATACTTTTTGATTTGATATATTCGTTGATTCTATCTATAATGAAAGATATGGAATAAGATAAGTTGAAGGAAACGCAGATCAAAAACTAAAATCAAAAAAGAAAATATCCCATCAAGCTGATTAATAAAAAAAAGGTCTTAGAGGCGTTTGGTCAATAGATCAAATATGTTTCAAGACTGGTGCAAATATATATATAAAAAAAAATATATATAAAAAAAACCTTCAACTGCACAAGCTGAACTTTAAAGTAAATCATTTTTTACACATTCATTGATAAAAGTAGAGGTAAAAAGAGAGAGAGCACAAAGAGTTTAAAAGCACAGTTATTAAAAATCCAGTTAATATCAGAAGACATAAGGAAAAAAAGAGACAAACTTTTGGATTGCTCAACAAAAAAGTGGCCAAATCATTCGAGTGGCAATGCTTACCCGCAATACTTTTTGATTTGATATATTCGTTGATTCTATCTATAATGAAAGATATGGAATAAGATAAGTTGAAGGAAACGCAGATCAAAAACTAAAATCAAAAAAGAAAATATCCCATCAAGCTGATTAATAAAAAAAAGGTCTTAGAGGCGTTTGGTCAATAGATCAAATATGTTTCAAGACTGGTGCAAATATATATATAAAAAAAAATATATATAAAAAAAACCTTCAACTGCACAAGCTGAACTTTAAAGTAAATCATTTTATTACCAATTCATTGATAAAAGTAGGGTTAAAAAGAGAGAGAGCACAAAGAGTTTAAAAGCACAGTTATTAAAAATCCAGTTAATATCAGAAGAGAAAAGAAGATTGAAGATTGAAGAATGTTAAAAAACCATGAAAAAAAACACATACTACGACAACACAAATTGAACTATAAAGTAAAATATGATATTAAATGATTGACAAAAAAGATTATTTTATTGCAAATTCATACACGATCAAAATTGCAAAAATTATTTTAGAAAATTTTGTTTGCAAACATCACAAAAATAATGAAAAACACTTAACCCATTTTCATTTGGTGATTTTGAATTAATTTGTCATATATTTAAATAAAAAAATAATTTAAAAACAAGCACAGTTATTAAAACTCCAGCAAAGATTAAACATTAAATTAAAATGTTTGAAAACATTTGCAAATGATAGAGTTACCATCAGAGACAGACAGACATTCTTCAATGTTATAAATGAAAAACTGCACAAGCTGAACTTTAAAGTAAATCATTTTATTACAAATTCATAGATAAAAATAGAGTTAAGTTAAAATATAATAATCTTTTTATTTATAACAGAATCATGAATAAAAAAAAATCATTCAAATTTATAAAATATTAAAATTGATATGTCGACCACAAAATAATAATTTAAAAACAAGCACGGTTATTAAAACTCCAGTTAATATCAGAAGACAACAGAAGATTGAAGAATGTTAAAAAGCCATGAAAAAAAACAAACAGTACTACTACGCAAACTGAACTTTAAAGGAAAACATGATATTAAATAATTGACAATAAACATTATTTGATTGCAAATTCACTAATAAAAGTATAAAAATAAAAATTCTTTAAATATATTAATATATCGAGCACGAATTAAATGACACCAACCACAGAAGCACAAGTGTAATCTCTACTTTTACAATATGCTGTCAACGCCGACGGAATTTCGAACAAAACACATTCATACATTCATTAGTACTACAAGAAGATAAATTTAAACTCAAACAAGAAATTTTCTAATATGAAATACGTTTCAATATTTCCTATGATAAATGAAAAATTTTACAATAGTTTGTTTATTTATTAATTCGTACAAATTTCGTCAAAAGAAGAAAAATATTAATGACATGAATTCAAAAGCAAAAAAATATATAAATAAAATAACAAATATAAATTTCTGATTTTAAAACCTGCTAACCAATACAGACAAAATGTCCGTCGGCATATGAGCAGTCACACGCTTGACTTGATTTTTAGTTTGCTCTGGGAACTCATTCAGCAACCTGACTTCTGACTACATATGAGCTTAGATTAAAATTGATGACAAATACGAAAGCGACTAAATTGAAAAAGACAACATGTGAAGACACGAAACTTTAATGCAGAAGGAGAATAAACGAGAAATCAATCTGCAATTCAATTAAATATTGTGGTGATATTCAAGTCCAACATATGATACATGAAAAAAATATGAGCTTTTCAACAAATTTATCAATAAGGTTAGTGAGTTCACTCAGGAGTAAAGGATCGTGCAGTTGAGATTAATTCAAGCGCTTGGAAGCTTAACCACAACGACTTTAAAGATATTCATTCCACAAAGCGCGAGAATCTTCCATATACAATCTTGACAATGGGAGAGAATGTGGTCTATAGATGACATATGTAACTCTTCCATATATGTAAAATAATATAAAAGAACATCATAAAAGCGTGAGTATGATGTAATAAATAGATGGGTTTTACATAATCATTCCTCAAATCAATTGCAAAATCTCAGATAATTTTGGTCACATTATTGGTTAGAATTGAAAGCATTAATCGATTGTTGTTTAACGTGAGCAATCGTTAATATCTTTGGATCAATGCCTTTCTCACACTCAACGAACATATCATACGGCGCATTGATATGAATCCCTGCTCTTCCTTCTGAGCATTGTTGCCCATCTTTAAATGTGGAGTTACTTTCCTGAATGAATTTCTCTCTTGGCTTGTCTCATATTTTCAGACCATCTTTAAAATAAAATTTGAAACTTTTGTTGCATTGTTTGCTCACAAGGCACACATGCTTTATTATGCGTGAATATATATTCATATATACATATGTATGTATGTATTTAAGCTCCTCTTTGGCTGGCAACAAATTTTGGTGGCCGCATTGTTTATTGTTTAAATAAAAAAGTAAACAAGCTTATTTCAAATTAAAAATTTTAAAAATATTTGTGCGTTTCACGAAAATTGCAAAATGTCAAATTGTAGGAAAAAGTACATAGTATCTGCATGAAAATGCGTAGCAAAGTCAAAGTTTGCGGCTAAGCATAGACAACTGTTTAATTAATAAATATGCAAATTTAATTAGCGAAGCAGCAAATGTTGAGTGTTAATTCATGCCGCACACTCGTTGCCCTCAGTGAGCAACGGCGAAGTGTTGATTAAGCCAAGTTGCAAGTTGCTGTGTGCGTTGGCAAAGCAATTACGAAAAACCATTGAATTTTCAAGTGAATTGCACATGAATGAAGTTTGAAAAAAGGTTGAAAATGGGGAAGAAAATTATAGAAACTGTTGCACAATCAAAATTAAGGACATGCGTCGGTTCAATGCGTGCCCAATCCTGCGGCCAAAGGCAAGTTTTACCTTTTGGTGTCGTCTGTTTTCGGCATGTTCTATCTTGTTGAACAACTTAATGCGTGCCGAGCTAAAAAACACTTAAGCAATTGCCTGAGCAACTTTTGTATAACTTTTGAGCCTTTTTTTTCTTGAGTCGTTACGCTTAAGCACTTTTTAATTGAGGTTCACGTAGGATTTTTTCAGCTTTCACCAAGACATGAATTTTTATAAACCACAAGAAAAAAAAAAATAAAATTAATTGAGCATGCAAACTTTTTAAAATTGTTTTCAATAAGAAATTAATTTTTTTGCCTTTTTTTCGCTTTTTTAATGGTTTGTCTAAGCAACTTAGAAAGCTGTTATAATTTGCGCAGATTTCATTAGGCAAAAGTTTATTTAACGCAAATTTAAAGCAAATAAAAGCAATAATAACAAACAAGGAAGCAAAACAAAAAATATTTCCCACACAAAAAAGGAGCAGCAAAATAAATTGTCACTTGGCCGCTTCGAATTTCGCTTACTGTTGAAGTAAAAATATCTTGCGGCAAAAGTTCACTAAGCAACCAAAAAAAAATGAGCATATTAAAAAAAAATATCAAATAAAATAAAACACAAAAAAGCAGCAATAAATAAGTGAGAAGCACAAAAAATAATTCACATGAAACAAAATCTACTGCGCACAAAAGTATGCAATGAAGTTTGCGCTTTGAAGTTTGCCAAGTTCTTGACTGTGCTGCTTCTGGTCGATTTTTTTTTGGCGTTTTATTTCCTTCAATGCCTTCATTGCCGCACTTGAGTGAATCTCGCTAAGCAGCTTTAAATTTTTACTATACTGCAAATTTCCAGTTAATTGTTTATTGCCTTTCAACTTGTTTTGTGTTTAATTAATATATTATTTATTTATTTACAATTTGGCCAATTTACAAATGTTGCTGGCAGACAATAAACAACAAAGCGCACAGACACAAGTTTTACCTTAACTCAAAGTAAAGTAAGGACGTGCTTTCTTGTTGATTTAAAGTTTCGTGCAAATCCACGCCTCAGCGCACTTCAAAGCACACTCACACACACAATTTGTGTTGTTGTTCTTAACTAAAAATGGCGCTTGTGGCGAAAATCAAAGGAGTTCATTAGCGTAAATTGTATAAAATAATGTCGTGGCAAGTTACAAGTACTCTTACATATATATTTCAATAACTTTACCGACGCACATTTATTTTTATTGTAGCATGAAAATATTCAGCAGAAAATTTCATTATTTGCACCTTTTTGCCAACATTGTAAATGTGTGTGTGTGTGTGTGTGTGTGTGTGTGTTTTGACACAACTATTGTATGAATGGCTTATATAAAATGCGTTAAATGGCATGAATTTACCAACGCACTAAAAAAGGGTTTAGTTTAAAAACTGTTTGCCACAAAATGTGACGCGCAAATGTTTGTTTAAAGTACATAAGTTTTTTTCTATTAAATGCTTTTGGGTCGTTTTGCAATTTCATATCGATGCTGTAACAGCTTCATTGCCTGCTCTGGCTCTGGCTATGGCTATGGCTCTGGCTCCTGCTCTAGCTATGGCAATGATGAAAGTTGTGCATTGTTGTCGCAACTTTATTTCATTGCCAACAAAAAAACACACACACAGAAGTTTACTTGTGTGCCTCAAAACATGCGTCGTCATCATCATTGCCTTGCTGAGCGTCATCCAGTCAGGCAGTCAGTCAGTCAGTTAGTCATTTAGAAAAGCAACTTTTGTCAATTGTATTTTACAATTAAAATGTTTCTATTTATTAAAGTTCTTTAACTTTGTGATTTTTCATTTTGTGACATTTCTATGTCATCATGTATTTTGTACATAGTGGCAAGATTAGTCGACCCTGATTGAAACCAAATATGAAAGCTTCGCGCCAGAACTATTTTAACTCTTTTAACTTATCCTTGATGTCGTTTTTAATTGTTCTTTGGAAGTGTGGCAAGCACTTAAAAGTTTTTAAGTAAGAAAGTTCATTGATTAACAAATCATTAAATTAATGAAATTCACAAATGTAATGAAAATGAATTCCTTAATTAGTTAGTAAATACATATATTTTATGAAAATTATCTAAAATAATTATTACAAATCAATTCGTCAATTTGATGTAAGTTAATTTATAAATATAAATTCATCAATAAACATTACTTCAATAAAAATTTTTGTCTGTTAAATAAAACTAAAATTTCATCGTTTTAATGAACAATAATTCGTCATTTTGCTGAATTGTTTATGAATTAAAGAAATAATTTTTAATTAAAGAAATATTTCTCGATTTGTATCGATATCGACTATGGCTTAAAACTGAGTATACAATTTTCCAAATATGACTTCAGCTTTTCTTTTCATTTCCAGACGATACGATTAAACTAGGAATGAAAATGATTATACTCCTTAGGTGAAGTAACAGTCATAGTCAATTAAATTTACCTCATTGACTTTAACAAATCAATTTCATTTCATAGTCGAAGCGGCTTACACTTTAATCAATTAAAAATTCCCATAGTGCAACTGCTCTTCTTGAAACTTAAGAATAGTTTTTTGCAGAGGTTCAAGCACGATGCGATAGCTGTTTAGAAACGCTCAAAAATCTTCTCATAGTTCAAAGTTTTAATTATATTAACCAAAACATCCTTGGCTGCATAGACGTTGTTAACCATGTTGTAAGTAGATCCCCAACGTTTGGGACAATCAAGTTGTGGCCAAATTTTTGCAATTCATCAAGTGGGTTTTGATGGAAGTCTCTTTAGTAAATCAAGCCATTTTCACTTACAAGACCGACAAAACTCCGAAATAATTCTTTCTTGCTAATTTCGATTTTTAATTTTTTTCCTCACTTATTCCACAATCATACAAGTAGGCCAGTATTTTTTAATAATTAATCTGTTAAACAAAAATAAAATTCATCATTTTGATGAACACTAATTCGTCGTTTTGCTGAATTTTTTATGCTTTAAAGAAAAAAATTCGTATTTCAATCTAAATTCCTTAATTTGTGGTAACATGAATTCATCAATGAAAATAAATGTGAGAAATTCAAGAGTTTGATAGAAATTGTGGGAATATTTTATTATTTATTAAAAATATTTTTTTATTATAAAATAAATTTTTTTTCAGTTTGTTGCAACAAAAATTACCATCAAATTCATTAATGAAAATAAGTTCATCAATTCAATGAAAGCGAATTTTTATTTATTTATGTTCGGACAAAAAAATTCAGCCCAATTTATAATGCGAATGCGTTCCATCCATATTTTCAATGCTCTCACAAATATGTTTTATGTTGCATTTTGTTGTTGAAAATTCCAACTTTATGCGAGATAAGACATGTTTCTGCAAGCACGTCCTTGTGCGTTGCTTCCGTGCTTCCGGCCAATCGCGCTTTCCCCGCCTTGCGTTGCCATCGCTTGGCTCATCTTTGCTTTTACTTGTTTGCATTAAACGCGTTCGCCTTTTATAAACTTCTTCTTACCCCAACCCACCCCAATCGACCTGGCATACATGTACACAATATGTAAGACACATAAATGTTTGGTAAAACGACTTTAATATTCATGCGCTTCTCGGCATTTCAATTAAATACTTACTTTGTGTTCATGGGCAGAACGCACTCAACGCAAATTGTTTCGCCA
Source organism: Phortica magna (assembly GCA_037044515.1). Classification (NCBI taxonomy): domain Eukaryota; kingdom Metazoa; phylum Arthropoda; class Insecta; order Diptera; family Drosophilidae; genus Phortica; species Phortica magna. Next base: position 158,350 of record JBAMBP010003328.1, on the reverse strand, counting down.
AAAATGCAAAACAAGAAAAGAAACAACAAGTTAAAATTATTCGCTGTATTTACATTGCGTGCGTCGCTTTTGATGGAAAGTTATTAACCTTAATAATGTATTAACCTGGCATTTATTTGCTCTTTACTTCAATTCAATGTATGAATAATGGTTTGCATATCGAAATTGATTGATATTGCCATGTCAACATAATGGACCACGCCGAAGTCATTCGGAAGGTTTGAGTTCATATTGTCTTAAAGCACACATTAATTAACTTTTAAGCAGCCACGTCAGCCTTCAAGGCAGTAAACAACAAAGGAACAAAAGTTATAGAAAACCGATGCTTAATTGGATCTTTAGTTTTATTTTTTTAAACCTTTATTGAACAAAGTCGGACAGAACAATAACACATGGTGTTGAAAGTTAGTGGGTGTATTTTTAAGGCGTGGCATTGTGAGTAAAAGTATAGATTTTTGTTTGAATAAAATAAATTTATAAAAAATCGGGGTTTCTTGAACATTGAAGCACTTTCCGTTGCTCAACTTTTTGGTTTATTAAACTAATCAATGAGATTTCGTGGTGGTCGTCTTTGAGCTTACCGTCAATCGTCTTATAGAAATGTCATAAATATTATCTGTCCCTTTTCTAGCCATTTTTTTATATACTTCAGACCACACACGTTGAATACTTTAAAAATCGCTCAATAAATTCAAATCAAATTTGAGCCTTAGCATTTTTAATAATCTTATTAATATGTCATGATAAGCGAATCAACTTGATCAACTTACTTTGGTTTATTAAGTGAGGTTAAGTCTGTAGAACATGAGCGCACAAATACTGCATTCAAGAGCCATCTGATTAACCTTAGCTTAAGAAGCATTTAACTTAATCAACTGAGACAAAAAACATTTAAAATAATAAAATTCGTTCAATAATCAATTAAACTAATTTGATTTGATTTTGGACTCAAAACAGAGTTCTCTCTCTCTCTCTCTCTTTCGCTTCGAGAACACTCAAGGCTAACTAAAAGGTTTAAAACGCAAAATTTAGAGACTCACATAATCATGTCATTGCAGCGCACACGAAATCAGATTGAATAATAAAAAAAAATGGCTGGAAAACCAAAAGTATCTTATGTTTAATATGCGTATTAAGTGACCACTTGATTGAACGGCTTTGATGGCCGTTAGGTCGTCACCTACGCATGTCGAGCGCACATACCTGACGACCATTCAAGATTTGCCATTTCACGTTTGACGTCAATGCAAAGGAAAAAATGTCACGAAAATGGCAAATAGGATTTCCGTTTTGAGCAAAGGATATCGACTTAATCTAGCCTTTAATTGAAGCATAAAAATGTATTTATATACGCATGGGTTTGGGTTCGAAGCTATTATTGAAAGTCGATTTGAAGTATAAAAAAAAACCTCAAACTCAAATGAAAATTGCAATGAAATGTGATCAGTGCGATTTAATTTTATTGTTCAAATAAAGCAGAAGAAGTAGCGAAACTGACAGAAAATGTGAAGGCGCTAAGGCTGTAACAAGTGAACAAACACAGCTGCGAACGTAGGCAGGACGAAGCCACAGGTTGCCAAACATGGGTGGACACATACATAAGTACATTTAACAAGCGAAGGGATTCTTTTTTCTAACCACAGCGTTGTGTGTCTGTGTGTCTGTCTGTGTGTGTGTGTCCGTGTGTTTGTAAAGGAAACAAACTGTACGCATTCATACAAATAAAGTAATCAACGAATTTTACGCACCACAAGACAATCTCCGCTCAATTTCGTATTTTGTTCAATGGCGCACACGGCGTATGATTATTTTTATATACTTTTCGCTTCTCTGTCTGGCTGGCTGTCTGTTTGTTTGTTATGCTGTGTGTCTGCTCCTCTACTCACTTCATTGACGTTGCCTCTTCATCAACATTTATCAATCATTTTGCCGGAGTTTGATTTATGGTACCGTTATTCGTACCGTTATTCGTTATTCGACTGACCGCAAATAATGAGTTTTCTGTCTCTGTAAATATTATTATTACGCATACGCAATGCATTACTTTGCATTGCCAACAAATGCTAACAAAAACCCAAAATGTTCATGGTTCCTGCTGTGCAAACAACGCACATGGCCAAATTTGTGCAAATAAACAAAAATAAGAATCTAAAAATGGCGAATTATAAATTTTATTTGTAAAGGCCTCAAATTATTTGCACATATGCTTTTCATATTTTTGGTTCAATGCATTTTCTATTTTATTTTAAGTATTTTCTATTTATTATATTTTTCTATATATCTTTTTTTTGCGCTCTGCAGAGAACATAAGTCGTTGCGTTGCATTGAAGAAGAGCTTATGATTTTTATTCTTTTCACACTTGGCTTGCTGCTTGGCGCATTAGTTCGCTGCCTGCCACATGGCTGACGCAACTGCTGATTTCGCAGTGCGTTTGAAATCAGCGAATGAAAAGAATTTATTGTAATTTTAATGATTCAGTCATTTTGCACTTAACGCGCTTGATTGAAGCGAAAGACAAGCTTAATTGTCATTGCCATATGTGCTAAGAATAGCGGCAATTGTATTGAAGGGTTTTGAGTTGTTGTCTTTTTTTTATAATTTTTTTTGCTTAAAATGATTTAAGAAATTTCACAAAAAAATTAGACTTAGCTTAAAAAAATCTCAAAAAAGGTAATAAAAATATTTGTATTAAATTTGCAGTAAAAAAATGTTTCAGAAAACATAAATATTTAAAAACCCAAAATAATAATAGAAAACGAATAAGACTTTAAATTTCTTATGTATTCAAAATACGTGGTTGGTTTGATAAGTCGGGAATCGCTCTCCCAAGATACATGTTCTTTCAACAGTACGGAAACGATTTTAAAACGCCTGCCAATCCATCACGAGGCACAAGAGACCAAGGAACAATCAGGACAAGCAGGAATTCGCTCTAAATTTGGCAGTGGTCTATTAATAGATGGTGGTTCAAAAAGTCACGGACTTATCAAATCACTCTCGTACTTGTTTCATTCAAAGAAGAAGAACATAAAAGTAAAATCGAAGCCTAAAAGTTTCTTACTGCTTCCGCTCTGTACATGACAATATTTGCTAAGCAATCGGAAGCAGAAGGTATCTCAAAGCAAACGCAAATAAATAAGTAAAAAAAAGAAAAAACAATTAAAATAAATCAAATTCATCAGTTATGCAAGCGGCCCAACTCACTGAGTCAGCTCAGCTTGGCTATTTGCTGTTTGTCTGTCTTACTTCCGGCCTAACGTGTTGCCATATCCTTGCCTTTGACACTGCCAGTCTGTCTGTATGTCTGTCTGTCTGTCTGCCTGTCAATCATTCAGTCAGTCAATTTCCATCTGTTTACTTAATTTGACAAACGAAATAATTTGATAAATATTCTACCAAGTCACTCTTTGCCATTTGCCACTAATTCAATAAGCATTCAATTACAACACTTTGGCGCTTCTTTGCTTTCTCCCTCTTTCTCCCTCGCGCCAGAGCAGAGCCTCACCACCTTAACGTCGCTTCCTGTCGTGTCGTATCGTGTCGTGTTGCTTCGTATCGTGTCGTGTCGTGTCGTGTTGTGTGCTTTCAGTTCTACGCATTTAATGCTCAGGCTTCAATGAAATTTTAATGTGACATGAAATAATTTTCATAATTGTTTTTCTGTATCTTTAATCTTGAAAGCCTTCAACTTCAAGACATGTCTGCCGCACTTCAAAAGCTTTAATTTCATTTTTCTGTTTCTGTTTGTTTTTGTTTTTGTTATTGTTTGCCGCTCGTCAAATCAAATGCTATTGAAATGTTTCGACACGTTTTTCAATCACAGTCGTGAATGTTGATGTTGATCCATTGCTCAAGCAGCACGGCTCGTCACGCGTCTTTCCTTTTGTGCTTGAGTACGTTTTCAGCTACCAACGCCGCAGGTGGTCAATTTGGTACACTTACTTTTGCTGCTTTGGCTGGCTGGCTGGCAGGCTGCCTGCTTGCTTTTCAAATGAACGGCGCGCCAGCAGCGTGTACGCACACAACAACAACAGCAGCATCATCATCTCAAACACGCCTCTCATCATCCTCCTGAGCCCAGCCCAGCCCACACCATTCATAATCAACGGAATGCAATTTCAATGTCTGCCATGTCTCCGTGCTGCTCATGCGTCAAGACAAGTGTGCCTTGCTTGCTCTTCAAGCCCAAGCCTTCTGTTCTATTCTGCTCTGTAATCACATGGGTGAAACTACAGCACATTCTAATCTCATATACGCAAAAAATTAAAGGCAAAGTACGAGTGTAAGACCACAAAATTAAACAATGTCAACACGTTTGGCAAATGTGCCATTTCGGCATGGCCTTGTGTCCAATATTCTCATTACGCAAAGTGTACTGAACTGCGAATTGTTGCAGTTCGTTGACAAAATGTGCTGACATGGGCATGACATTCGAGCAGTGTGTGGGACTGAGCGCTCGGTAAGCTCCTCTATGTATATTCAAACACGATATTTAATTTAGACAACACCTTTTGCATTTGCGCTCTTGGCCATAAGCAATTAATTCTATGCTTATGATGGCTTCTGCCTAGCTCAACGTAGACTCAGCTGAAATTGTAAAGGTTTTGCTGCTGCTGAGACATTTTGGCATAGCTTTAAGCCACGTTTGTATATTTTTAGCATTAAAGACGGAAATTTGTACATTATTTCTTATTAAAGATTTGATTTATTTGCGAAAGTAAGGACGAGATTATTTTTCTACAAGGCGTTGAACTTAAAAAATCCAAGTCAGTTAGTTGCTATAGTTGCAGAGCTGAACAACAAGTTCGTAGTCGGCATTTGGGCATATAGAGCGGATCAAAGTTGTTCTTGTCTTGAACTTCAAAATTACTTTGTTTATAAATCAAAGTGCAACTAGGAAATATTAAATGATTTTCAAACTTTTATAAGGCTTATTGGAGTATAATTGATATATTCTATGACAGAAAGACTCGAATTTGTGGCTAGTTAATATTAATAACTATTTGTAGGTTTTTATATGAAAGTTTGTATGTCTAAGCCACTGAGCCCATATTCATGAGTTTGCTTATATTAGTTGAGTTAGCATAATGAGTTGAATTTGAAAGATTCAAAAAGAGTTTTAGATTAATAAATATGTCAGAAAGTTCCCATATAAATAAATCTATTCTAAATTGATTTATATAATAGTTGCAGCAGGCCGGAGTTGTATTTTTTGGCTATCTGCCTCCGAAGATGTTATTTTGCTCTCCCACGATCGCTTGATATGCTTTGAGTGAGGAATAGAACACGTGAGAAGCCGAAAATCACTGAACAAAATCGGATGTGCAATAAATGTTGTTTAAGTTATTGTAACATTGTGGTACTTATATGTTTTATCCTTCTGGATAGTTCATGAGAATAATAAGTCCAAAGGAATTCACAGTCTTGGCATAGTACGACGGCTTCTCTGTGAATAAAAGTTGGGCCAATATAATACATCATTTTGACATTTTCTTTCGAGAAACTTTTCTTTTATAAAATTCTAACAAAGATGATTAATAATAGTGGAAGATCTATCTGTTAAAAGTATATTCTTTCAGCCACCTTTCTCTTAGATAAAAATTTGTCTTTGGGAAACTTTTTTTATCAACAGATTTGTCTATCGCGCTACTTTAAAATTACCTTGAAGTGTTAGCTGTACCACCTTCAACACTAGCATACACAATGTGAGCAACGTAGAGCAAATAAAGCATAATCAAAATAAGAAAACGAAGGCAACACAAGTCTATGGCGTACCATTCTTGAATGTAATATTTATACAAACGAAATCACCTGAGGCCAATTGGCAAATTCGGTAAAGGAAAAGTTTGCATTTATTTTTATTACTAGCGTAAACCAAAGTAAAAAGTTAAAAAAAATGAAACTCAACGTGAAAAGAACATAAAATTTGGCATGAATTCTCTAGAGAATAAAACCTGTTGCCTTTATAAAATTTCGCTTTTGCTTGTTTATGCAAGCGCAATTATTTTAATCTCTCTAAGCAACTTTCTTTGCCATTTTGCTGTCGTTTTTGAATAATCTGTCTTTATGGTTGTTGTTCTTATTGTTTTTGCGTGGCACAGTTTTGAGCATAAGCCAAATTCCTTGGACTGCAATGAACGCCCACGCAAATACAATAATAACAATGATGAAGTCGGCAGAAGCAGCGACGTTGACAGCACACGGTTAGCAGTTGGCGCTTAAGCCAAAGGCTGCTGCTGTTGCTTTGGTCATATTTGGCGGCGTGTGTTTGAATGCTTTTAACCGCAAATAGTTAAACGATTTTCGGCGCGTGTCTCTTGAGAGTTTTGCGTTTTCTTTGCTTTTTTTCTGCTTCTTTAACTTTTAGTATGCTCATTTACAGCGGCGTACATGTGCGCATAAAGTTTACTCAAGTCACATACCTCGAAAATAACTGTATTTGCTTGTGCTGCTCTTGTGCCTGTGTCGCACGCTCTCTCTTGCCATTACTTGCGCTCTCCCCCACACTTTTGTTTTGTTTCTTCATTCACTTGTTTCACTTTTGCGGCTGGTTGCTTTTCATTCACTCACTCACACTGTTCACTTTGCCGACTGTTCCCTTTTTTGTGCCGTTACGTCGCACGTCACGTTGTGTCGTGTTGTTGTGTGCTGTTTTTGCTTTCACGTTAAGGTCAAAAATTCTTTTGTTTTATTTATTCTTTGTCAAGTATGTGTAAAATGCTGCGTCACAACTGCAAAAATCTTGTGATGTTGTTCATATCCTTGTTGTTGTTGTTGGTACGCCAACTTGACGATTATGTTTTATGTTGTTGTTGTGGTTGTTGTTAATGGTAATGTTGTTGTTAATGTTGTTGTTGCGTGTATGCAACAAAAAGTTTTGTCTCGTAGGCTCTTTTACTTGCAAAAAAGTTTCATTCCCTGCAGGTTTACCTTACAGTTCTGTAAAAGTTTTTGTTGTTGTTGTTGGCAACATTGTATTATACGACAGCATAATTAATACTGTCATACAGTCAGACAACAGAACAGAAGAAAAAAAGAACAAGAAACAACACTTTGACACGTCATCAATTATTCACTTTTGCAACAATTACGTTTAATTAGGAAAAAGATAAAAATTGGCAAACAAATTATGACAAAAGTAATAAGTTTATTAGACATTTGTTCTTTCAATTTTATAGTAGAAACTCTTGTGCTCTAAGGAACACGATCTTTAGCTAAGTGAGCATCTTGTCAACACTGAATAGGCAGGGTAGCAATTAAAGTGCGCTCACAACGACAATAACAACAACGTAGGCTATGCTCAGTGATGCCAAGTGATGCTCAATCAAATGCAATGCTTTTAATATTTGAAATGCCAATGTTACACAGCACCCACACATATATTAAGCAATGCCCACCAAACACATGAGTCAATTTACCGGCAACCAGGCGGTATACATTGGCATCACGTTGGCAGACATGTACATTGACACCTTTTTTCATTTTTGAACAATTGTAGAAAAAAATGTCTTGTTTTGCATTTGGCATGAGTATTTTGGCTCATCTTCAAAGACTTCTTTCATAATTCAGCTGATATAATTTTCTCATAAAAGCTGATGAAAGAATTTGTATAAAAACTTTCTCGTTTAAATCAAAGTCACTCAGTAACGCAAATTGTTTGCAAGCCGCAAATATAAACGTTTTGAAATAAAAAATATTAAATTCAATTTAGTAAACTTTAAATAACATAAATTTGCATGCAAAACGAGTTGAAAATTGTCATAAAAGTTAAACTCAGATAAGCTCAACTTACATGAATTACATTTCTTCTTATGCCAACAAGGTTTTCATAAGCACTTGAATCCCACGACAACAATAACAATTGTAGAAACGCCAAGCCACAAAGGCAACTGTCAACACACAAGTGTAATTCATAAATAAAACTTTTCCGATTAAACATATTGAATTGCATACGAATGACGTTGCAGGCAATGAATTTGCAATGTCGTCAGCGCTTAGAAGTCAACTGTAACTGTAAATAGCGACGCCATTTTGTGCTAAATATTGCAAATGGCAGTGTCAATGATGACTACGACGAGCTGTGTAAGCAATAAAGTCAGTTGGCGGGTGTGTGGAGGGGCAAGGCCAACCGGAAGCGAAGCGCAGTGACGACAAATGACAACGTCAACGAGGAAGAAGATTGTTGAGTACGACTTGTGTCGTTTAAATGGGTTTATGACAGCTCAAACGCTTGTATCGACTTATGACAGCATCTGTCCGTAATGTTGTCTGTCGCACTGGCAGCTCAATTGACACTCTCGTTAGAGGGAAACGACTTAATGGATAAAACTCTATTAACAGCGTACGTTTTGCTTTGCTGGCACACTAATCCCAGTTTACATATTCAATTGATTTTTAATTGCTTGTTAATGTTGTTGTTGCTGCGCTTACCCCTTACAAGTTTATGCTTTGCATGCAACATGACGTACACGTGATTTAATATTTAAATGCTATAATTGACACTTGCGTTGGCACATTTACATTTGAGTACGTCAAAGTGTTACTTAAAGTATTCATTAAGCAATTAGTGGAGCAGCTTAGAAGGCAAGTTAAGCATGAAGGACAAGTCACCTGAAAGAAAAATTTATTAAGAATACTTTTAGAAGAAATTTTAGTTCAAAGCTGATCAAAATATTCGACATAATACCATAGATGCGATTTGTTATGAATAAATTTCAAAGCTAATTAACTTAACAAATGTTTCTTAACTCATTTCAGATACAAAACACTAAAATGATGCCTAACAAATCTGCTTTCTGTGCTTTGGCCTTGATGACCATGTGCTTGCTGTTGATCACCACCATTGAAGCAGCGCCCAGGTAGTTGTATTTAAGACAGTTTGGTTGCTTAACATCATCTATTTTCGATTACAAACAAGCGCTTCAAGCATAGGATACTCCTATGTTTCATAATGATAACCAATACATGCGCTTGTTTGTTATTGAAGTCTAATAAACATAATGTTATGTTCATTTGGTGTATAAAGTGCTGAGTTATCGGCAATGGTGTGCTCATGAGCTATGACAGAAGTGCTTAGACGAATTATAAATTATAATTGTCTTCGGGAAAAAACAAAAATTTATACAAACATATTTGCTTAAGACAATTAACTAAATTTGTGTATGGTTGTGTACGTGCTACGCTTAGGGGGAAGGGAGGTATGATGCGCAAAGTGCTGAGTTTCGCGAATTTTCTCAAACACTTTTCAAGCAATAATTTTAGCATTTTAGCAATTATTGCGTGAGGCCTCCTTGCGTATTTATTTCTATACATACATATACTTGTACATAAGTGTGTTTGTACGTGTAATTGTATAATTTTCGTGTATGCATGTGTGTGAGTGTGTAAGCAATTTTGGCACTTGTTTTATTCAAACATTTATTTAGACATTTTGAATGCGTGCGTTCGTCTTCGTTATGCATATTTAATTTTGCTGTCGTTTTGGGTTTTCATAACTCTCTTTGGGTTATGTTTTTTTGATTATTATTTTGTTGTTTGTTTTCACGTTTCTTTTAATTAATAACAAGTATACTCTTGCATAAAAAAGTGTATTTGAAAACCGTTTTGAAGTGCATTATGTCAACAGAGCAGACACTCAACATAATTGCTTTTTTAATTATAAAATTAAATGAAATCAACATAAAATGGAATAGGAACCTTTTTAGAAGCATTAAAAGTTGATTTATTTGAATAACAGATTGGTGAAACAAAAAGTCAAATGCTTCAACGAAGCATAATTCAAAAATGATCAACCCCGTTTTGTAAACTCACAAAACATATGATTAGCAACGTGAAATGCAAGGTGCCAAATCACCTCTGACCAACAGCAAAGGTTAAACGAAGATCACAAAAAAAAAGTGAGTAAGTAAGCGCACACATGTTAAAGTACAAGACGAAGTGCGAAAGAAACAAGTGAGCATGAGTAGGACGAACACAGACGGTCGCAATCCCACACAGCCGGGCCAAGCACAAAGCTCGCAGGCACATGAACACCAAAACCAAAACGGCAAATAATCAAAGCTTTAAGTTTACTTACATTGCCTTGTGACATGTATTACTTGCACATTAAATGTCGTGCTAATTTGGTTTAATGTGTTAAGCGTTGTCTCAGGAACTTAACAAGCATCCCACGCGCTCAAGCAATCAAATAAGTTTTCCTGCATTTTAATGTGTGCCACAATGACAGAATTAAGCCTGTTTACTAATCTTAAGCTAATCTTAATTTGTCGAGCATGATTTTCGATTCGGCTCAGTTCGGTTTGGTTTGGCTTGGTTCGGTTCGGTCAGCGTAGGTTTTGCTAAGCAGCTAAGCTACCAACAGTTGGTAGAAACTGTGTGGTGCGGGTGTGACTTGGCGTACAAATCAAAATGAGACGCAATAACAACAACAACGACATTAACCAAAGCAATTTAATTCGCATGCAAATTAAATGTGGCCTGTGGCCTGATTATTTCTTAATAACACTTGTTTTATTTGTTGTTGTTGTGTTGTTGTGCGTCGAAAGTTCTCAAAGCGCAACGAATGAAAAGTAAAGAAGACAAGACAAGACGGACGTTGACGTAATTAGACGCATGCTGATTTTGTTGAAAATGTGCTTGAATAACATTAACATTCATGATGACGTTGAGATACTAGACACTAAGATACTGAGATACTACTCAAAGCGTCTTTGGCCGTTTGACATAATACGAACATATTTTCTTAGCTTTGCTTCTGATTTTTTGTATTTGTATTTGTATAAAAAGCTAATTATTTATGAAATACTAATTTTCCGGTTGACTGCGGCGCACACACAAACAAACAACAACACACACGGACACACCGACACACACACAAACTCATACAGTCAAGGCAATGGCGGCTATTATAACGAGCTGGAAGAGGTGCCCGTGCCCGATGAACTTTTGATGGAGTTGATGACACGCTTCGGACGGACAATAATGCGCGCACGCAACGATTTGGAAAAGTGAGTATAAGAAGCAGAACAAGTACAACAACAACAATAGAACCAATTGCAGCAGCTTGTGTTATCGGTGAGGGGTGTTTGGGGAGGGGCATATTGTATATATATATATAAGAATGAATGATTGACGTACATGCGTGTCTTTAATGTCGCTTCTCTTTGAACAGCAGCGATGATCCGCTCTCTTCCTTTTCCAGCTCAAAACGTACTGTGGACTTTGGCTTGGCACGTGGCTACTCTGGCACACAGGAGGCGAAACATCGCATGGGCTTGGCTTCTGCCAATTTCCCGGGTGGTCCTGGCCGAAGGCGACGCTCCGAAACTGACGTCTAAGCGCGCTATCGAAAATGCCCAAGACTACAAGAACAAGAACAACAACAACAACGATGAAAACACAAAAGTCATACAAACGAAGAAGCAGATTTCAAGAACTACAACAACAAAACAAAGAACAAACATTTTAATTAATAAAAATACAACATTTGATTTAATTATTTCTGCATTTTTTTTTTTGTTTTTTTATTATTAGCAAAATTTTTTAAATAAAAATTGTTTTGTTTTTTTTTTGTTATGTTTACGGCATTTGTATATAAATTAAAACAAAAAAAAACAGTTATGCAAAAAATTTATATATTTAAAATAATATTTATGTGAAAAATTATATTTATAAAAATTTTAAAAAATATATACGAATGAAATGTTAAACTGTTGCTCCAAAAGTTACGAAATATGAATATGAATATGCAAAAACAACAACAACAAAACTTAAACTTTTTATGAATTCATGTTCCTCTCTCAATGTTTACAAATAAAATAATAAAAATAATGAAAAATAAACAAGCAAATATACAAATTATTATATAAAAAATATATATAAACAAGCACAAAAAATCTTTAAGTAGGTATGTATTAGTCTAAGCACCAATACACGCACACACATGCATACACAAATGCAAAATCAAAACAAATTCAAACAAAAACAAACAAAACGAAAAAGGAACGAAATTGAATTGAAACAAAAATTGGCCCCCGTCAAGAACTAAAAGTAGAAGTAGAAGAAGAAGCAGCAGCATACTTATTGAAATGTCAAACATTTACAAAAAAAAAATAAATAAATTAAATATTATTAATATTATTCGCTGTAGTTTGAAACAAAAAATAAGCAAAAAATAATAAAAAAAATAGCAAAAAAAAATATATAAAATTACAATACAAGTTTTTCTTAACAATTCGCGCGTTTAACATTTACTTTAGACAAGTAGCAAGAGTTAGACAACTAACACCTACTGGATGTCAACATTTTTCAGCTGTTTCCGTACCTTCTTGTATTCTCCTGGTCTCCGCTTAAGAGCACAACTTCGCTACAAAGGCACAAAAACAAATTTTGCACTTTGACTTAAACTGAATTTATTTTCTTATTTTTCAAGAATTTTTGTAAATAATAACAGACCAGAAAATGGTGAAACAAATGAATAAAAAATATATATTACTTTCCATACGTAGAAATACATATATTTGTCTAATATAATCGAGTACCGTGAATGATGAATGCATAAAACTAAAACAATTAACTAACTAACAAACTATAAATACAATAAATAAATACAATATTTACATTTAGAGAAACTCTGAAAATTTGACTTTTATTTGGAAGTATCTTAGGAGGGGGAAATATTAAACACACCCACGCACAAATGTCATATACATATATGGAGAAAACGTGCAAATGATCTTTGAAACTTGCAAAGCGTCTACGAAAATGTTTAATATAAACAATAATTGCATACTTCTAGGGGCAAAGTGCATTTGGCTTCTGATTTCATAAAAAATGACATCAAGCACAGATATTCATAGAATCTGAAAACAAATGCTATAAGCTATCTAACAGTGTGTATTATATGTGTATATAAGTCACACTGCGATTTCTATTGTTGCCGCAAAAAGCAACGTTTGATGTCTTCAGTACCTTGGCCTCTATCGTGTTTGCTCTGTCTTATTTTATAATATTTGCATAAACCTTAGTCAATCAGCAAATCACAAGTAATTGAGATTCGATTATCGATAGCAAAGCCAATCAAATGAAATTAACGTGCCTTATCTCTTTAATACAATTCATTGGTTTAGTACATTTTATTACTCACGTCAGTATTATTTTACCTTTCGGTCTAATTAAATGGCCTATAAATATACATTTTTGCGTTTGCTTCTTGATTTCGACGATTTATGTTTTTATCGACCAAAAAAAAAAAACAGATAAAATTATTTTCGTTATGCGTTTCAGTCGAGTCGCGCAAAGAAGCAATAAAATCGTTGATTGGGGAAAAACTCCCATCGAATGAATTAACTGAGGCTAGTGAACTTGTTCTTTCATTATTAGTATCTTGCCCATGTTCAAGAGCAGCACAACAACGGTTTCTTTCAAAGTACCAGCGATCGTTATCAGTGAATGCGAAATGATGTTTTTTTCATATATAATTGAAAATTAAAAATAATAACCAAAAACTCCTCACCATTTCGTCATCCGTTTAAAACAAACAAGTTGCGAAAAAATACTCAAGTCAGTAGGCGAACAATTATGTGACAATTGTATTGCATACTTCTAGGGACAACTTTAAAGGTTTAAGACAGAGCTGTCTTAGCCAAAGCCCACCGCCTAATTTGGAAGAGTCAAGTGCTTGAGCAACTCAAAACTCAAAGACTTCTTTCACGACAGAAAACAATATCATCCATTGACATTTTCAAATTAATTAAACATTTAACAAAAAGCTTGCACGATGCTTGCGCAAATGCTTCATCAAGTTCATTGCCAGCTTCGCTTTAGCCATATTGTCATAAACGTTGTTGTCGTCGAAGTCGTCGTCATCTAAAAAGCAACCGATGCGTTTTAACAGCTTGTGACTCTTATCGTCAGCACACCCCTAAGCCCTTGGATCTTCAGCGGATGCAACATCTTAATCATCAACATTATGAACAACCTCATGCACTTCATCATTGCCTTCATCGACTGGCAGTTCTTTAAGTCGATTCGATGGTCAATCAAATGTCAATAATAATATCTTTGATTGGGCCGTAAGAGACTCAATGACAGATTAGTTACATGGAATATTTCTTTGAGTGTTTCTTTTATTGGCAAACAGATACAACGGTAAGTCAATGTTATTGTGCCTATGTGCATGTGTATTAACTGATAATTATCTAACAATTATCTAAGTAGAATTACTATTTTGTCGTGGTTTTAAGATAAGCCTCCCCTTGTCGTCACAACTCATTTTGAAATCACCGAGCACTGAGCGCATGCGTGAGGTAATAATCTGTGGAGCGATCACCAGTTTCTGTATGCCGAAGAGAAATAGAGTCAATAACGTAATGGTGGCAAATACAAAGACAGGATGTATCCCGAGTGATTCCGTCAATGGCCCTGCTGTTGTACGCCGATCCTGTAACCAATACAAGCCACTGATTGCCGTACATAATGACATGGCCAAAAGTACAAATCCCCACCGTAGAGTAGACGATTTGTATGATGAGACAACTTCAGTCAGACGTCGGTCAAAAGCCTTGAGATCTTCACAAGCCGAAGGCTCCATGACTGATTCGGAGAGTGCTTCAGTGCTTTTATTTGTTTAAAATGTTCCAGTTTATAAAGTTGCTCGATGTGACAAATTCAAGTGACTAACATAATTTTTAAGTTCTTAATGTCGAAATAGATTTTTATCGTCAATAACAAGAAAAGCTTTGCTTGCTGAACGAAACTTTAAACTTTAAAGGCTACCTGGAATCATATTTTAATGAAACATGCCCTGTTCATGAAGCATATAAATAAGGATTAGCTTCGACACTGCCCACCAGCTAAAGCAACCAGAACAGGAAGCAGTCATTTACATGGTTATGACCACCCACGTATCCAATTTGTATAAACATCAATTCGGCACAAGCCAACCCACTATAAACCAGTAAGGCAATGTTTGATGTGTTAGGAACGATTTGAGGAATAATATTGGCAACATCAAGTATAGCCTGTTGTTGGACGGAACAAACGGATGATCTCAACATAATTTTTATGCTTTCCTAAATTGCAGAAACAGCCGGAATTACTGTTTTTAAACTTGCATACAAAGAATCTCAGAAAATATGTGACCGTTCTTCTTGAAGTTAAAATAGGATATTCTTAGCACCAATCTATAATGTACCAAGGGTGTTTTTTGAACACTCCTTTCGGGTGTTATACATTTTGTAACCTCATTAATTCAAGAAAACAATGAAACACAAAATGAGTCATTTCTATATATAATACTATATTTTCAAACGCAAAACTTTTCCATTGCATTCAAGCAAAATTCGTTCAATTAAAATTACTTTCGTATAAAATACAAAAAAAAAAGTAATTATTATAATTAAACAAAGTAATTTTTGTATTTCGAATTAAAATTAAAATCAAGTTCATTACATGAAAATGGAAGAACAAATGGATTACATTGGCGATTGATTGGCACTTGATGGGCGGCGGGGGTTGGTGAAGCGCATATGTATGTGTGTATGTATGAATTCAACGAGTACGAAATGTCTTAAAAAGTAAACTAAACGAATATAATGTTTAAAGTATGATTAAAAAGCATAAATTATGTACAGTCTTCTGCAACGCTTAAACTACGAAAATCATGGCGTACGCGTTTGCCAACACTGTTTGATGTGCACGGCATTTAAATGTTGACGGCATTAGCATTTGACGTTGTTGTTGTTGTTGCTGCATTTGCATTATTATTATTATTATTAGACACATTATTACTATTATTGGAGTTGTTGGCATTACCGGCCGCGCGCACCACCAGCTCCATAAACTGAAATGGCACATGAAAACTTTGACCTTTGTGCTCGACAATCAAGTGGCCACGACATGTCGAAGCTGCGACAACCGTCACTGTTTCGCCCTTCTTCAGTTGCAACTCACTGGCGACGGCGAGTGTTGGCGGCGCTGCTGTTGTTGTTGTTGCTGTTGTTGTCACAACTGGATTAGCAGTGAGTGAATCCTCAGGAAAATTCATTTTCATGATGCGACTTTGCGGATAACCAAGCTTTGTGTTGCCTGTGATGGTATAAGCGCGCGAAGGCGGCACTGGCGGAGGACGCTCCTTTACGAGAGTAGCAGAAGCAGCAGCAAGCGCAACGTCATACATGTTGGTTGGTTGGTTGGTCGGTCGGTCGGTTGTGTGTGTGCGTGGGTTTGTTGAGGCGGAAGAGTTCATAAAAGAGGGATTGACAAACAATTAGAACAAAACACAGAAAAAAAGGGATAACAAAGCATTAGGCTTACGAGCGCACAGACACTGTCCTTACACACACACACGTACACATGCATATAAAGACAATTGCTTGTGCACAAAAACAAATATGAAGAGGCAAAAGAAGCGCTTACCAAATCTAAGCCGAAGAGGCTACAAGTTTGCTGTATAATCTTTTGGTCGCATTTCTCATTCGGATCCGGTGGCGGCGTGCCAGCGATGGGCTGTGGCCGTGGTCGGGTCACCGTACCGAGATTTGCGCTCTTTGCCGATAAACGTGGCGCTGCACAGCCATAAGAGGAGAAAAAAATAGAAATAAATAAAACAATTGAAATGAAAATATATATTCTTCGTCTCTTACCCTCATGCCGTGCAACCAAGCCGCAAATCGCACCGCCACCAGCACCACTGCCGCCGTTCGTATTTGCCGTCATGCCTGCCGTGGTGGTCGTGGCCTTTGCGCTTTTCGCCGGCACATGTAGTATGCCGGCACGTGGCGGTCGCTTCACGCCGCCCATCTTCTTGCGCCACTGCCAGCCACGCCAGTTGGCTTGTATTAGCGTGGCGCTCTTGTTGCGTATCTCCGTGCGCAAGTGCTCCAAGTGCTGTCGTATGCCTTCGCTGAGGAACACATGACGCTTGCCGGGCGCCCATGCCAGTGTCACGGAGCCATCTATCGGTGGCGGATTTTCCATGGCCTGTTGCAGTATCAGATTACAGTCGTCGAGCGCCTTGTCCTCGGTGCGGCGCAGCAGGCGGAAGGGCGCCAACATGCGATAGCGCGCATTGAACTGCTTGAAACGCATGCGATGCGGAAAGCCAGAGGCCATCAGGTTGACCGTCTCGAGCACTTGGAGCGCGCGTATCTGCCGCACGACTGTGGCGCGTTCAAAGTTGCTCAGCAGCTCGGCGCCATTGCTGCGTATGCAGCGCACAAAGTGCGGCCGGGCGTGCACCAAAGTGCGCAGCAGATTATCGAGCCGCGTGTGAAAATCTTGGGTGAGCGTGGACACCGGCTCGTCGCCATTGAG
The DNA here is from genome assembly GCA_037044515.1 of Phortica magna. Lineage (NCBI taxonomy): Eukaryota > Metazoa > Arthropoda > Insecta > Diptera > Drosophilidae > Phortica > Phortica magna. Next base: position 141,036 of record JBAMBP010003328.1, on the reverse strand, counting down.
CAGGTCCGAGTGCGAGGTCGGCGATATGCGAAAGCTGAGGCCACGCGGCGCATTTTGCATGGCATAGAGCGCCTTCAGCTCGGAGCCGAAGAGATGTGTGGCAAAGCCAAAGTTGCACGTGTGCTTGTAGAACACAGCGACCAGATCATCGGGCACCACATCGCGATTGGTGTCCAGAAAGTCCGTCGCATCGTATTCGACGCGGCCGGCAAAGTGACGTATGAGAAACATGCGCGGATCGTGCGGTTCCGCCGTCTGTTTGCTCTCCAAGCGCGTTGAGCTGCGATGTTGCACCTTGATCTTGGCCACATAGCTCTCGGCGGTGCCGCGTACGGCGCACTCGGCGTCCAGCATGCTGAGCAGCCCGGTGCGCAGCGACGATATCAAATCGATGCAGGGCACATTGTCGACATAGTCCACCTCGGTGTCGCAGTTGATGCCCTCGTCGCGGCACGATTCCACCGACGACTTGAAGATGTGCGTGTTGTAGAAGTGTTGCATTGTCTCCGCGCACAGATTGATGCATAAGTGCTCCAGCTGCGCATGCGGCGTTGGCTCCTCGAAGCCGAACATGTCCAGTATGCCAATGAAACCGTCGGTCGCATGGCGCACTGCATTGTTCAGGGCGGCCATCGATTTGGAGCCCGAGTTGCCGCCAATTGTCGATGCGTGCTGTGAGGCAACATCGGCCTGGTTGTGCACCGACTCATTTGAGTCCGAGCTGAGCGTGCCGAGCGTGGAGCCCAGACGCTTCAAACTGTTCGCGCGTCGCACTATTGTCGCCACAGTGCGACAGTAAAGCGCCTTTGCCAGACAGTCACGCGTCATGTTGGACATGTTGGCATCGCACACGGACTTGACCAGTTGGCCGCGTGCGTTGTGCGTGCGTGTGGTTAGACCGCGGAAAAGCGCCGCCGGCGGCACGCCCAGCAGACTGGCCACTGAGTTCAGCTCCGTTTCGCCTTTAACATCAACTTCGAGGCCCTGCGGAGAAGAGTTATATAAGATTAGTTAGTTTAGTTTAATTAAATATAAAACAAAACTAAAAAAGTATGAAATTCTCGCTCAGCACACCGAATTCAGTGCGATTTGTTATCGAACACGAAGATTCAGACGTAAATTACCCGTAAAGCCATCATCACGAGAAATCACATTATTAAGATTAATTAATAAAAGCAAACGGTTCTGTTGAGGTTTGAACCGCGTATTTCATGAACGCAGCATGGCACCTCAACACACAGCGCCATGCGCGCATCGTTTAAGTATGCGTCAGGTTGCTAACATAAGGCACGTGAATTTTGTAGCAATGAGCTTTAACTAAAAGCTGAAGAGTCGACAACTCAGTGAGTCTGTTTTAAATTAACATTCACTTACAGAGACTTAACATTTGTCTGTTAACTGACTAAATTCTACGCCTTTAATGCCTGGTGGGCACAGCGATCGTTCGATTCGCCGATGAATGCACGCAGTTGCAGAACAGTTGGAATTTGAGAATTTACTCGCTTTGTGTTTCCTGATAGTGTTTTTTTTTTTTGTTTCTATTTAAACAGTTTTTTTAATGAAGTAATTTTGCAACGAAAATTCTTTTTTTTCATGTTTTCAGACTTTAGAAAAGAAAGCTCGTTTAATTTGCTTACTCACCCCGCCATCAATGAACTGCACATTGCCCAAGAGCAGTACCGCAGCCAAAACGCGTACCACATCCAAAAATGGTATGCCGAGTATGCCGAGACATGTTTTCCACGCTTGAAAACGCAACGCATCGTCTTGTTCGTTTTGTCCAATGTCGCCGCTCTGCAAATAACGTAAATTCGCCGGCGAGTAACCCTCCAAGTTCAACTTGACGCGTTCCTCGCGACTGAGACCGGCAAGCATTTGATAGAATATGTGATAGTTCTTCTCCTTCGGCAGCGGTCGTATGACACGCGTCTGATCGAGAAAATAACAATGGATCTTGGTCCGATAGAGCGCGCCATCGGTGACCTGCACCTCAATGAATTGACCAATGCGACTCGACTCTGAATTGGTAGTTGTCTTTGCTGAGCCAAGCGAACGCAAGACGGTGAAGGCAGCAGCAAGATGTTTAAACGCATCGGTTTCCGGTCCACCGCCCGCAATCGCGAAAAGCTGACGTAGCAGCAGCATGGAACAGTGTGTCTTGCCCGCACCCGAAGTGCCCGACAATATGATGGCCTGCGGATAACCTGTCTCCGCTTGTTGGCGCACAGCTTCTTGCACAATTTTGTGCAGCTGCGGCGCCAGCGGCAGCGAGCGTGTCGAGGAGAGCGTAAGCGGGTTGCCAACATCCAAATATGGATTGATAGAGAGCAAGATCGGGCCGACATTCGTCTGAAATGAGAAATTTAAGAAGTTTTAGTGAAGTTTATTTTTCATCAGCAGCAAAAAAAAACATAGCAACATACGTCACAAGCGAAAATAAAGAAAAGCTTAAGCGTTATTGAACCTCTTTTCAATTCAGGAATAAGAATAATAATAATAAAATCTTCTTATTCATAAAAAATAATTGAAACTCCTAACAAGACAAAGAGAAGGCTTTGATCAAGGAGATTAAGTGTTCCTATAGAACTTTATGGGTTCTTTGATCCACGCAAATGCATAAAAGCCATGAAGCCATTGAAGTAGGCAACAGTCATCATTTGTACTTGTTTACTTCTGTCGGCTTATAGCTGAGTAATCAGCAAATCGAGAGCGAAACCAGTTTTCGATTTTAATGACCATATGTGTCCATTGTATCTTGTTCGCCGCCAAAGACTTGATTCATATGGCATAAGTAGAAAATTGCAGGCCGGCGATGGTAAAAGCGCGTCGAGTCTGTCGCAATTGCAGCAACTGTTGAAGTTAGCAGTTAATTAGAAAATATGCGCAAAACGGAAATTAAATTTAATGGAAAGCGATCAAAATAACGGCCCCGAACCGTTGATCATTTCCAGGCGATCATTTTGTAAATTGGAACAGATACTTTAGTGGGAAAAGTGATCGGCATTGTTGATAAACTTAATTCCATTTAATTTGTTTAATTTAATGACTCATTTGAAAAGAGATTCGTTAAGTGTTTAATTTACGAGAAGATTGTTGAGATACAACACTCAACGATGTATGTCAATTATGCAATTATTTCTGTAACTAACAAATTTTATTTGGGCATAAAAACATTTTATTTTGGCATTCAAGGCGATAGTTGCCTACTTAACCTTGTTAAGGTGACCAACATTTGCATTTCATTTCTGCTAAGTTAATAGATTTTTTTCTCAATACTCTTATGTTACATAGTGCTACAGCGCACATAATGCAAATTAGAACTTGTCACCAACAGACTTCACTGACAAAGTTAATGTGTACGCCTATGTTTCATAGGGTTATACTGCACATAGGGTATGCTGATATGTAAACTATTGTACAAGCTTCAAATTTGATGCATTTGTAGAGGATTCATCGTAAAAATACTCACAAAGTAGCGATGCTCATTAAAACGTGCTTGCAGCGTACGCATCACAGCGTGCTCGGTCAACGGGCCCGGTAGATGTATCAGATCGGCCATGTCCTGTGGCAGTTTGTTCTGTGTTGTGCTGCAGGTGGCAAAACCGCTGCTAAAACCATTGAGGCCACCACCGAAATTACCCAACTTGGTAGACTCATGTGCGCTGCCATTGTTGTGGCTATGGCTGTTATTGTTGTTGGCCGAAAGCAGCGAGTTGGCATAACCAAAGGGTAACGTGTTAATGCTCTGGCAGGGATTCATGTGCTTCTGCACTGGTATAGATGGCAACTGTTGGCTATTGAGGTGCCCGGCAACATTCGACCGTAGCGGCAATGTATGCGACAAATTGGCATTGGCATGAACAACGGGCAAGGCGACATCTGGAAAGCTGCGCATGACATTGGCGGCGTTGCCTGTGGGGAAGGAACAAACAAATGAGTCTGAGTTTGTACATATGCATGTGTGTGTTGCTTACCATTTGACTTCTCATTGATTTGATGGGGCAATGGATGCGGTATCGAAGTGTTGCGTGAGGAAACGACGCCCGTACCCGTGCCTGCGCCCGTGCTTGAATTATGCGGCAGCGTTTGACTGAAACTATGCTGATGCTGAAGAAGAGAGAAGTGTTTAAATAAAAAAATGTGTTAACCTTCATTCAAAAGTTAACTCACTTTACTGAGCTGATGATGGTCATTGCCATGCAGCGTTGTATGATGATTCAGCGTGGAAATGATGCCGGCATGTTGCTGTATGGCAGTGAGCGCTGAAACGCCCCCGTTGCCGCCGCCTCCGCTGCTTGTCAAATTCGGACTTGAAGCATGCAAGTCAACAACGCCTGATGAAGTTTGCTGCTGCTGTTGTTGTTGCGCTTGCTGTTGTTGTTGCTGCTGTTGATGCGTCGCAACGCCGCCATTGCCTGTCTGACCGACATGTAAACGATTGCGCAGCGTGACGAGCTCAGTACTGAGACTTTTCAGTCGCTGCTGCAAATGCACGGCTTCATTTGACGATGAGGCGTCTGTAAATTAACATAAATTTAAATTATTATTAAACAATTGTCATATGCGCGGAGAAGAACAATGTAACATAAGTATATTTAATATTGTATTATTAATTTGATACACCGAAAATGTTTTCACATCTATTTCGGTAACGTGACTGATGAAAATCCAGCAACAAAATACATTGAGGCTATGGGACTATGAAAGTTGCTACTTTCTGTAAACGTTACACCGTGAATCCTATAGAGGACCAGGGAAGTTATGAGCTTGAAACTTTGAGAATCAATTGGGAACTGTAACCAAAAAAAAGTTTATTGATCAATCGTAAAAAAGGTGTTTATTTTCTGCAGAAAATATTGCTCTAAAAAAACACTTATCATATAGTCCCTATGTAAAAATTTAACTAACGTTTTTTTTTTTAGCGCCATCTATTCTGAAGTCGAGAGTGCAGAGTTGTCAAATCATCAGACAGCATGAATTCTGCACTGTCTCGCAAATTTTCGCCGCGTTTTCAGTTTTTTTTTAATGGCATAATTTTTAATTAGCTTCTTTTTAGCTGTTTTATTAAAAAAAAGCCAATTGTACTTATGATCTATCTGAATACCGCCAATTTGGCTTCAGAATATTTGACAGCACTTGTCCTTAATTAGAGATTTAAAATTTTCGATATCGTGAATGTTACGAAATTCGGAGCGCTCACATTTGATTTCGTACGACGTTTTAAAAACGTAAGTTGCCAAAGGAACTGAAAATAGGAGCAGAGCCCACAGCCCAGAAAAATAAATAGCTACCCTCGTATCATTTCTATCGGTCCTACTATCTATCGGTTCTTCTATCTATGCTATACACCTGGAACACTCTTTCATTTGCAAATTTTTTATGTCATGTGCGATATGACTCTGAATTTAGATAAATATATTTGGCGCTGATGCGTAGAGTATCTAAAGTAGCCCAGCAATTGTTGCCATCATTTAATTTTCCACCATTGTTTGTACTTGATTTCAGTTATAGTTCAGTCAGCATGAAGATATTACGCCAGTCGAATTAAGGATTACGAAAACATATTCCCACAATTTACTAAGAATGAAATCGTCTCAATAATAATGGTCTATCACAAGTTTGCGCTTGCGAATGGACCACGTGCTCGGTACATGACTACGCAACAGTTTAATTGCATATTCTTGGTCATATTCAAAATCTTTGATTTAAATATAATCAATCGCATTTTGGTGCTCCTCGATGAGGTTACATCGTATGTGAGCGCAAGCGCTTGGATGCATTTGATTGCCATCTCTGTGTCCAACAGTCTTGAGTTGCGCATGCGATTTGCCTTTCAGCTTGGTCATGTCTACATAGAAAATACGTTGGTCATGCGCTTGAATGTTCATGGGTGTGTCATAATAAGTCCACGACACACGTAATCTTGGCTATCTGACACGTGCAATTATTACTTTGGCGGTAAATAATTGCTTCATGGGCGACAATGAAGATGAAATTGGGGAGCTGCGTAGTGTGAGTGTGTATCTATGTGTGTGTGCAATAGTGGTAATCCTTTGTTCCTTTGTACAATTATAGGATATGGTGGAGTTCATCTTAGTTAAATTCGACCAAGACAGAGATGGCTTCATTACTTACGATGAGTATGCCGTGGTCGCAACCCGAAATGATTAAATTCTTGGGTCGCATCTTCCCACCGCGGCGGAAATGTCGGTTTTCGCTTTTGGCACGAACTTGACAAGCTTTATTAAGAATGCCGGTCTCTGATGCGCATGTGTGCACTTAATTATCGACAACAAAACAAACCAAAACAAAAAACAAAAACCATAAATATTAAACAAATTTTATAGCAACAATAAAAGAGAGCACACAAATGATGCTTCATTGCTGCTCGGGCATAATTGCGGAGTCTTTTCATTGAGGAAGTTGCTACTTTTGACAACCAGCGCGCTAACAGACTAATACATGTGCAAAAGCCGATGTCTTAATTGCCGCAAATCAGTGCTTAACACTAATAAATTTGCGCACACACAACAAAATTGACTGAAAACCACTTTTTATTTTTTTTTTTAGTCAACTCGACTCGACTTGACTTGACTTGTTGCCTTAGCCCACTCAACTCGTCGTCGTCGCTCTGGCTAATTCATTAAGTTTTGCATTTGCTGCTGACAATTTACATAAAATGTTAATGTTCGATCGTAAACAAGAAGTTTCGCACAAAGATCAAAAGCATTTTGCTCACGCGACCAATCAAAGTTGCGCCATGGCGACATCTGGCGGCAGTTAGCGGCGACACGACATGTGGCTGCAGCCACAACACGTTCTGAGGCTGTGCTAATTAGACAATTTTGTATGCAAACTTTCCAAATGTAAAGATAAAAAAAAACAAATCTAGAAACAAAAAGATGCTTAAAATGCTTACAAGAAATCTTTAACTGAGCTTGTTGGCGAGGGGGCAAAGAACGCATTGAAGTTGAAGCAGCGGAGCCAAAAAAAAAGGCAATAAGAGAAACTGGTTTGTGTAGCTTAAGACTAACGATTTGTTTGGACTTTTCAGTTGAATGTCCAACAGATTTTTTCAAATAAAGTTGAATTTATTTTTATTTTCGTTTTTTTTTGGTTTTTTTTTTTGTCAAATTTAATTAAAAAAGTAACTGTTTTTTGAGTTTAAAAATAAAGACTGTTACGAGACTCATGGTCTTATTCAATGCAACTCTTTTAAAGTAAAGTTTAGAGAACTTTTAATAACTTCGTTAATAGAAAAATTAATAGGGTTTCTATTTCAGTCTGCACAATGTATCATGTTCTCATCTCTTCTGAATGAAACGGCGTTAAAATGCTAATAATAATATATTAATTCTAAATTATTTCTTTTACCAAGAGAATACATTGTACATCATTAAACACAATCTATTTGAAAATATCGCAAATCAAATATAATAATAGATTTTTGCAAACATCTTGTTGGATTTCATTGACTTGCGAAATGACATATTCTTCGCCCCTATTAATTTTTAATCTTAACTCAACTAAAGATTTGTAAATAAATCGCAGTCAATTTGCTTATTTAGTCTGCTTTTCTATAATAAATTAAAATTTCTTTGAACTCAAACAAAAAAGCTGAAAAAACCAGTTTAATGTGTTGAACAAAGCAACAAAGAAATCACCGATTTTTTTTCTTATTTTAATTTGTTGCCTTTTTTTGCCATTAAGAGCATTTATGAAGAAAAAAAAAATGAATTATAAAAATTTCTTGGAAGTTGTGCGGCAATTTTTTGCTCTTTTCAAGCCACACAACACGAAAGGCAAAAACGCAAAGCAAAGATGAAGACAAAACATAATAAATAAATTATTATAAATACAAATTATTAAAACAAAAATGAAATAATAATATTATAAGAATTAAAATAAATAAATAAAAAAATCTGATAAGTCTATAGAAACATAACATAGTATATTTCTCTTGACAATATAATACCTTTCCATTGTGGGCGATGTCATGCCCCAAATCTAAATAATACCGTGCATCTGACATTGCCTATTCAAATATCGATAAAAGTTTTAGGGAAATCTATCAAAAAATGTAAATTTTATTGAAGCATTTAAGTTTGATGCTTTTTAAGGGGTAAAAATGAGAAGAGTGGAATTTCAGCTTACGAGATAAAGTCTCGAATAAAAAAAGGGTTTTTAATGTGTGTTCTCTTATGGTATACGAACCGTTTAAAAAATAGGAGTGTCTAGGATCCCAACAAGTTTCTTAATATCAAGACTCTAATTCTTCGGGCTTTAAACAAACATTGATGATGCCGGACAAACAAGAGAATGTCTCATTTGTCTTGATCATTTCTATAAATACTATAAGAGGCCAAACTCCCGTTTTCTCATACTCATACGTTTCATTTGTAACAAACTTATTATATATTACGTGTGACGTCTCTTAAATTTTCAAGATGTTTGACGAGTGAGCAGAAAAAAACTATTAATTTCAACGTCGAGTAAAAAAATACACATATTATCCATTAATCAAATTGAATGCTTTGTCTTAACGAAGTATGATTTGTGCGCGGAGACTTCAAGTTTTATTAGTAAACGAATAAAAAAAACAGAAAATAAAAAAAAAAAACAAAGTTTGGCTTGAAAAATGTTTGGGGCGTTTGACTGTTGAGACATTTTGAACTTTGCACCATGTCGAATTCGCACTACCAAGCAACTTTATAGATTGCCAAAATGAACAGCTTTTCAATATAAAAACAAAAGACTTAAGCAACGAACTTCAGCAAAAAAAAAAACAACTTTTCGAAAATTTGACTTCAAATCAATTTTTTTATTTATTAACCTAAAGACTTAGAAAACGAACTTGCTTTGCTAATACAAATTCAACTTCAACTGAAACCAAAAGACTTAGGCAACAAACTTTTATTGAAAAACTTCTTTCTTGCTTTGTGCACAAACAAGTTCGAATTTTGTATTTGAGCCCTGAAATCTAAACATTTTTCAAAAGACTTATGCAACGAACTTGCGCCGAAAAATTAGCACACTTGTGGCAAGCAAACAAACGCACTGAAACGAGCCTACAAAAGAACTCACCTTGCAACTTTTTCTCCGTCTCCCAGAATTTCTGTAGCTCAGTGAAGTATTTATCCAGTATGAAGACTTTTGAAAGGCCCAAAGTGGCCATCGTTGATCAACATTTGTGTAGCGCGGCGCGTGTGTTGTTGTTACTTTTGTTGTTGCTGCTTATTGCTTAAAAGCACACTTATGCACACACACACACACACACTAACACGCGAGAGAACAAGTTTGCGTCTGTGTGCCAAAAAGGACGAAACAACAACAATGAAACCACTGAATTTTCTTATTTGAATAAACTATTTTATAACGTTTTTTTTTTTGTATTTGTTTGTTTGTCTGTCTTGTTGTCTCCGCTACTCGCCTCTCCCCTGGGACTGTCTGCAGAACAGGTTTTCCGATATAAGCGACGAATTCCAAATGCCAGCAGAGGCTCGCAAAGGTACGCGTTAGCAAAAGGTACCACAAGTTGCACACACACACACTCACACACGTGCACGTATACAGATGAAGTGTATCTATGCTGCGTTGAAATTTTTGTGCGACGCAACAAGTGAAGCTGCAAAAACAACAGAATTGTGTGGAAATGGAAATGCAGACAGAGAACGTTGCCAAATGATGATGCTGCGCTAAAAGGCGCTCAAAAACATGCGGGCAAGTGTCGAGACAGCGTTGCTGCTGCTGCTGTTGATGATGACGACGTTGAGGATAATGTAGCGCCTACCGTGTGGCAAGTATCTGCGCGTTACTTTTCTGATTTCAGTTAAAACGACTGAGCTTGTTTCTTCCCATTTTATTTCTGTTGCCTTTTGTATTGCAGTTGATCTTTTGGGTCGTTTTTATGCGCGCTTCACCTTCAACAAATAACACACGGCGAAGAATTCGTCTTTAGATATTTTACGACTTGTTTGTGTGTTGTTGCTTATTTACTTTTATTTTTCTTCTACTGTTTCTGTTTCTGTTACTGCTTCTTCTTCTTCTTCGCCTTCTTCTGTTTCTGTTTCTTTTTATTTTTCTTTTTGTTTGTTAAATGCAGCGTTTTTTTATGAGAAACGAGTTACCAACAACTTCACTGCACAGTCGCGACAACCACGACGACGACGACGACACACAAATGTACAAATATACAACAACTTCAAGCATTGCAGATACAGCTACAGCCACAGCTACACACATGCACAGTGGAGCGCAGCGTCGATTTGGACTGACACACACACACACACACACACAGACACGAAGTCGAAGCGCGCGCGAGACCAAGTGTAGATACTTAGATACCTTTAAGGTATCCACACACAAAACGAGATTTATTTGTACACTTAAAATTTTTCTGCCTTTTTTTTTTATTAGTTTTTGGTAACTTTTTTTTCTTCTCAGCTTCTTTTTGGTTGATATTCACATGGCACCAATGAATTTGTTTAATTTATTATTGCACACGTAATGAAATTAAATGTTTAAAAAAATTATGCACTTTTCAATTCGAATTGTAACCGTTGTTTTGTTTTTGTTTGTTTTTTTTTTTTGTTTTTAATATAGGTAAAATACTCTTTGATAACTTTTGTATTACAACCGTGTCCGTTCAAGTGTATTGAGTCTGTGCAACGCCAATTTTTAAATGAAGTCAGTGATACTTTCAGGCATGTAGCCTGAACAGCACAAGACGCTGCGCCAAATTGTGTTTTTATTATTAGAAAGGCCGATGTTTAAGCCAAAACATTTTTTACTTAGAACTATTAAGCATTTGAAACTACCGCTCTGTTTTACACAACAGCATAACTTATATTCAAAGCAAGTCCTCGCATTTTACAGCAACTCCACATTAAAAACAAGCATCAAACATTCCAATAAAGCATCACTAAGAGAAATACTGGTTACAAGTGAATAGTGAAACAGTATTTTTTTATTGCCGCTCTCTCAGTTCTCAAATGAACTGAAGATCATTATTTGCAATCAAGCATATAATTTTAGTCTTATGCCTTCTTGCATGTTACTGTGACATGAGTTAATACAAAGTGCAAAAGTGACTAGAACAAAAAAGCACGTTCAGATCCTGAAGAAAAATACACATATTAATGACTTATGTTTGCTGAAAGGCTACTGAAGCATGTGTCAATTCAATTCAATTTTTATTAAAAAGAACAGTAAACCATCCAGGCTGTCAGCGACAAAACGCGCATAATGTTAAGTTAACAGTTGCTGTTGCTATGAAATATATTTAACTGCATTATGTCATACTGTAAGCTGTGTTGAGATAAGCAAATGTAACAGAAAAATATAGCAAGCTTAAGATTTGAATGACCTTACTCGCTGTTAAGCCCCTTTTATATAAGAGCTTTTTGTGACACTTCGGCTGATTTAAAAACTCAATGACTCTAAAACTGTAAAACATATAACAAACAGTTTTACTTTCGCGCACTTTATGAATTAGTTGAACATCTGTTTGATTTCAACTGCTAACAACTTTTGCAATTAAAACACATTATTCTAAACTCACCTGTGATATTGCCCGCCGTCGTTTTACTGCACGATTTCTTTCGCTTCGCGACCGGCAAAGTGTAAATCGCCGAGAATTTCGTAAAACGTTCGACTTTATCAGCCTCGGCGAGTCTTACGTTGGCCGGCACATCGTCAACTACTTTTGGCTTAAGAACGGTCATTGGCGGCTGACGGCCTTGCAGTTTGGCTTCTGCTTCTTTGGCTGAATTTGTGGCGGTGCTGGAAACATTAAACAGTAACTTTAGAAACATTTTGGCAATTGTAAAATACCCAAACTTTACCTAAGCGCTTTCTGATACTGGCAGAAAAAGTCGGCTCGCATGCGATTTCGACATAGGAAATTCTCGCATTGGCGCAACACTTCGATGCTGTTTGCCGGCGATGAGCTGTGCCCATGTGCCGCCGCGGCCGGCGCGCCATCTCCTTCCTCATCATTGTCATCATCATCATCATGACTACGCGCATCGTTTGTGCTCTGGCCGGCGGAATGTGAGCGTGACAAGAGAAATGCCGGAAAATCGCCAACAAAGTCGGGTATATTATTGAAAAAATCGGCGATGCGTTGATCGCAACCAGTCGAGCCCGTTGACTGAGAACGTGTATCGGCCGTTACGCCACCACCACCACCGCTTCCGCCACGACTCGATGAACTGGAGCTTTTGGAGCGCACTTTACTGCAATGACGTCTTTGAGTCTTCACTTTCCGCTTGTTGTACGCTTCCTTGGCGCGCGTTTTGTCGTAGTCGTCGTATGTCTGATCGGGCAGCAACATCACAGCACATCACATGGTCACATCATTTTCGACAACACTTGGCAGTTCAACATGATCACTTTTTAGCTGCAATGAAAGTCACTGTTTCGCTTTATTAATTTGCCTTTTAAAAGATCATAAAGTCACGTTTGCCGCCACTGTCGCCTCCTGTCTAGCAGCGGCGATGGCGGCAACAGCGTTGGAGGCGTAAACCTGTCGGTTTCACCACTGACGCGCAGCAAAACATTTACCGTGACTATGACAAAAGTGACACTAATTCCTTTTACAAGCGACAACACACACAAGTCAAAAAGTAGTGGCAAAATGTCTGTGCGACTTAACCGGCTTCTGCGGCAGACAGTGAAATCTTGCAACATGCAACACACAAAACATTTATACATTAAATAAAATCATAAAATACACTGTAAGTATAAAATATATTTTTTAAAAATTAATAAATTTTTTATATGCAAATTTTTGCGTAAAGCACACTTGCACATGTTGATTTTCTTTATGTCGCCATACTGGCAATAGTTACTTGAGTGAGTTTAACATTAAATTAATTGCATAAGTTATTTTGCATTTAATAAGTTTTCTGTATTTTGTTTAACTTGTTTAATGATAAAAAATGCAAATATTGTTTTTGTGTGTGTTTAAAACTTAATTTCGATTTAACTTAAGAAAAAACTGAAAAAGTATTAAGTACGCCTATGTTAGTTGTCAGCACATAGTGCATAGGACAGTACAACCCAAAAATTGAAGCCGCATATGACCCGAATGTGTTCAACACGAGCGAAAACCATACTCGCCTATGTTGCATAGTGCAACACAACATATGTGTTTGAGCCTGAACATTAAACTCGTAAACCAAATTTATTTGTCTTATGTTTTGTGTGGTTCTATGTAACATAGGCGTATACAATATTTTTCACAACTCCTATACCGGCACAAACGTGGCTTTACCCTACTGCTGATCATGTAAAGGCGCCCACAAGCTGCCAAATCACAAATCCATTTAATTTCAACACAACAACAACATAAAATATGCGATAATTTGCCGTTTTCTGTGTCACAAAATTTATGCAGCACTTTACGGGCCTCGCCATCTCACTCACTCTCTTGCTCATGCACAGTGCGCTTTTGTGTGCGAGTGTGTGTGGTCTGTCAGTGCGCGACTTCAAACGGTTGTGTCCTCATTGCCGTTGTCAACTCTCGCGTATGTGTGCCATAAACAAACAAGCTTTGCGATGGTTCGCAGCCAAGTGTCTTCAAGTAGTCAAGTGGCGCGTTGCGTTAGTCAATGTCATCAGCGGCGAAGCATCGTCGTTGGTGTCACAGCGGGTGACTATTGGGCGCGTCGCAGCGTCTTCAATGCATGCGCTTCCAAGCTAAGCAAAGCACAAACTATCTCAGCCATTCTACGTTGTCTGTATCAGAGACCAATGCGATTGCGATTAGCTGGAAATGTATCTGCCAGTGAGGCAATTACGTTGAACAAGTGCGCAAAATATGTAGCAGATTTGTCAGTGGCATTTCACTATACAGCGATTAATGCGACAAAGGAAGTAAAGTTGATATTTGATATTGTGTAGGGTACTTAGCTACATTTTGTACCTTTTTATCGGCATCCGAGTGTTTTCGAACAAACTTGACAAATGTGATTTTCTTGAAGAATGCGTTCCTAAGCCGGATATGGATTTGGGGTTCGAATTGGATACAGTTTCTTAGCCCTAAACCCATCGACCAATCTGAAGTACATTTAGCTGTCTATCAACTCTTCTATGCCATACATCTTTCTAAATTCTCGTAAATATCTAAGTGTGTGTCTGTAATCTTTTCTTTTCTAGATGTATTCATCTATCAATTTAACTCTCTACTTATAACATTTATATAACTATTTATATATACATATTCCTACTCGTATATATCTGACTATCCATATTTCTATTGGAGACATAATTTTTTGTTTCTAACCCGATCTATATAGTTATTATTTATCTTAACATCGAATTACCTTTCTACACACATCTTTATATCTATACATCTATTTATCTCTTACCTCTTTCTTTCTAACTACCTTTTCATCTATTTCTCTATGTATTTTTATAGTCTACTATCTTCCTACCTTTTGTCTTTGACATGTGTATAACACATTTTCTTATGTGTCTATTCTTATTTAAAATACATTAAAACCACCTCATAAAATGAGATACACACAGTTATGAGAGGAATTTGCAAAACTAATTGTCTTTTAATATAAGTTAAAAATAATGTTACATAATTAAATTAATGTCAAAAGTAACCATTAAAAATTTAAATGTTAGTAATAAATGTCTAAAGAACATCAAGTAGCGACTTTGCATAAACAAGAGGAAATCTCATAAATATGTACTTGAGAAAGCAGCACGTCAACTGTGGCAACAACAACAACAACAGCAACAGTGGAACGGAAATGTATCTAAAACGCATACGTTTGCAACTGCGACTTTTAAAATGCGCTTTGCTGTGTTACAAGAACAAAAGCAACAACACCAAACACAACAAAAGTTATTTATGCCAAAGCATTGCCATGAGACACGACTTAGGGTTGTCGGCGACAAGCGCAGCTGCTGTGGTGGCCCAACTGACTGACTGACTGACTGCCTGACTGACTGAGGCACTTAGAATTTGTTAGAGCAGCAAAATTTATGAGACGAAGATATAGCAGCTATAGCAGAAAAAGAAGAAGAGAATACAAATAACTTTGGCTAATTTACATATTAGCCAATTTGCCATTTAACTTTAACGAAAATTTGCACAAGCAAATATAATTTTTGCTTTTTCTAAGGAAAAGAGAAGCTTAGAGAAAAACTAACGACGACGATGACGATAACGATGACTTTGATTGCTGCCACACAAGCTGTTCGTGCTTGTGTGTGTTGAATTTGTTGTTACACGCTTGTTGTTGTAGTCCTAAGCTTGTACATACAAAGTGCTTTGCAATCAAATCAAAGCCGCTCCGCTTCTATGCGAGGCATGCTTGAAGAGTTGTTTGCCTTTTGATCGATAAATCGTTGCACCTTTGACTTTTGCTGTACGAACGAAATTACATGATTTAACTTAATTTAATAAGGAAAATACAACAACAACAGCAACAACAACAACAACAACAAGTAAAAAGCCGAAGGGCGTAACGTTGCACACAACGAAACGAAGGACCAAAAATTTGTACCAAAAGCAAAATTGAAGCCAAAGACGGACGGACTTAAGCTCGTAGACGAAGTCAAAGTCAAAGTCAAAGCCAACACAACACAATCAATAATCGTGAACGTCGAAATATCGTGATCATAAAAAACAACAACAACAAAAAGAGTACCAAATACCAGTTGAAACAAAAGAGGACCAGGGGTGGTTCCGGTGCCGAACGTTGTGCACATGCTTCGTTTAATGGCCGAAAAAATGCCGCCCAATACTTACAGATTTGTTGTTGTTGTTGTTGAGCTTTTTGTGATTTACCGCACATTTGAGACATACACGGCCAATCATACATATATGTATGTACTGATGTATATATCTGTTCTAAATACGCTTCGTCCGATTTGTGGTAGAAGGACAGTCAAAGTCATATGTAAGAAATGTTGCATGTGCGATCGATTGTCTTTGCTTTGGCTTGATTGTTCTTGTTCAACATGGTGGGCTGCAAAGGCCATGCATCCTGACTGCATAGCTGCCCGCCATGCCTATGCCAAAAATCACGTACAACAACAATGAGAACAAGCATAATAGCAACAACAACAACAACAAAATTCATGCAAGTGTGGGTTCACGTTCATGTGGCATTTTTGCAAAAGAAACTGCATAAAAGTTTAATTTACACTGCAAGAAAAACTACAGCTAGGAATCTAAAAAAATTCAGCGGTTGGTAAACAACACGTATTGGATCAAGTAATTATCAATATGAAAATGCCTTAATTCAAGTTAAAGTGATTTTTTTCAAGATGAAAATTTCTTTTAGAAAGTCACCTCTGTTCAACAATCAATTATTTTCAAACATTATTCATAAAAAAATCACTTGAGAGGCTCGAGATCGAACATGAGAGACATACAACTGACTCATAACAAATTCCTATTGAATCTTTCATGAAAAAAAAGAAAAGATACGCCAATGGAGCTCATTTCCAAAGCCCTTTGTCCGAGGTGCTATAACTCAGATCAGAAAAATATTAATTGAAAAATTTGAAATTTTCTCTCGAAGATTTTTTGCAAAACCAAAAAAACGAAATAAAATCACAACATTTTCTCGCAGTGTATCCGTTCAGTAAAGATCAAGAGATTTTGATTAATAGGTGGTTATTCGTCCGTTGCCTTAGGCTCGACAATGAAGTATATTTTCGCGAATCAAGAGGACAGACTCACTCAACTTGACTCGGCTCGACGCGGCTCTGCATAGAGAGGGCACAATCCATTGCAATGCGAGGCGAGGCGATTAAGATTAGCAAAGGTGCAGAACAAATTTATATCGGAACTGCGGTCTATGCAACTTTATATGCGCATGTGTATGTGTGTGTGCGTGTGAAATTGTTGCAGAGCTGTGCGCTGATTTCATGGCAGCTGAAAAGGGTGTAAATACTTTAGACTCGATATGGTAAAGTCTGAAAGTTAAGGCATGTTTTTATGTCCCTTTTTTTATAACCAATTCAACTTATTAGTTCAATTACTTTTGCCCTAAAACTTTGCAGCATCTCAGAAGGCTCATAAAAGTAAATACCACACAATTGATACCAAAATGGTACGTTTGCTACACTTCACTCAGAAAGTGATACCAATTTTGTATTGTTTTGGTCCTTTTTTATACTCTTGCAAAAAATAGTATATTAACATTGTCGGGAAGAAGGAGACATCTCCGACTATAGAAAGTGTATATATTCTTGATCAACTTTCAACTTAGCAAAATAATTTAAATGCAGAAAATATTCTCCTTGCTGGCGGCTTGCATGTAAAAATCAGATTGATCGTATCACTATAGCATACAGCTGGAACGATCGGCCAAATAGAAAGTTTTTGTTAGTAAAACTTTATTGTTCTTGAATAAAAACAGACTAAATTTTGTAATTACGTGTTTTATGTAATGCCTGACTATAATCCAATTATCTTAGTCTTATAAGAATCGGACATATGGGCGTGGCGCCGCCCATACAGCGAAAAACTTAAAAATGAGATTTCTCTGTAAGCAAACGGGTTACAAGATTGCATAATGTTGCTTTCTTTAAGAAAAATTAGAAAATGGGCGTGGCTACGTACATGATTCTTATTGGAAAATTTGTTTTAAAAAGGCTTTTTAAATTAGAACAATCGTGAAAACGTTTGCAAGAGTATATAAGTTTCGACAAAGCCGAAAATAGTTCCATTTCTGGGATTCTTTGCAAATGACAACAAAATGGCTCAATTTAAGAAGATTTATGGAGCATTTGGGCACCAAAAATGTATATCAAAGTTGAATTTTGATTAATTCATTTAACTTTTAGCAAGAAAATCACATCAGTTTTCATTTCAAGTCGTTTGTCTGCAAAACCAATCGTAATCATGTGAAAATCAAGCAGTTAATTTATGTGTAGGTGTTTAACATTGCAAAGCAAATAAAGGCAGCAGCAAAAGCAACAAATAACTTAAAAGGAAAAGAGGAAGAGAAAAAAAAATCCAGCAATCCAGAATTAGTTACAGGTTCCGCCTTCAGCGAATTGCTGTGAATGCATGAAGCGTGTGAAAAGCTTTAATCGAATTTTAATTGTATTACCTTAAATAGACGTATCTCAAATGACAAACGCAAAAGGATGAACGTTTGTACATTTATGAAGATGACGATGAGGATGATAATCATAATGATGATGCGCATGGTGGGCAAAATGATACAGTGCGCAATTGAAGCTGCAGAAGGTTTTTTCTTCATTCTATTGCCTAAGTTACGCATCGCTACACGTGACATGCGACAGTTTAGCATTTCGGCACAAGAGAACAAGTGCAAATGCGAGATTGACGCATGTCATGTGTTGTGGCATGTAACATAGCCAAAGGCACAATGGCAGTTAAGCGACAAGTGTGTCGAAGCAGCAGAGGCGATCGATCGATCGAGTTGAGTTTCTTGTCGCGTGCAAGTTATCTAATAATCATCAATCAAATGCCAACACGTGCAGTCAGCAGAGTGAAGAAGCAGAAGAAGACTATAGGAAAAATCAATGCGAAAAAACTCGTTTAACCGTTTTCAATTTGTGATTTATTTTTTTTCTTTTTTGCTCTAAAAAGGCATTAAACAATTAGTTTGCGGCTGTTTTTCTATAAATGAACATTTATGGCGCGCTGTCTTAATGGCATGAAATGCACAGCTGTTTTTGGTAAAGCTTGAAACTTGTCTAAAAACTCAATATGAAAAAAAACAACAACAACAAAAGCGTTTGCTTACCAAGTCATTCATTAACACTGATAAAATAATCAACTGCTTTTTTTTTTGCATTGTTAATGAGCAAATTTAAGCATGCGTGACGACATGCAGAAACAAAACAAAAACTGCAACAATAACCCGACAAAAATGCTGCCCACTCGCTGATAGAAGTCACGTCGTGACACAGAGAAACGTCAAATGAATTATTTTGCCTTTCGACCGGTTTGCGTTAAATAAACAAGCAACCGAACGAACGATGAACCAATCAAGCAAGCACAAAAAAAAAGCAACAACAAAATATAACAGAACGTTATACAAGCTAAAATATTTAGTACTACCCATTTGATGAGACAGACACAGCACGAGTTTGCAGCAATTGAGACAAGCAGTGCTGCGCTTCTTGTTATTGTCAGTTTGAAGTGCAGTAGCAACAGCAACAGTAATAACAGCAACAACAACAACATAATGAAAGTGATTATGCAAAATGTTATGCTAAGCACATTATTAAGCAATAATGACATAGCGCAAGCACAAGTTTAAACATAATGGCACAAGTTGCTGGCAGCATTCAAAGAACATGCAGCATAACAAGGCTGACACGTACAAAGTGTTGCAATGGCAATTAAACCAAAATGACATTAAACAAGACAACAAAACAATTATTTCATATAACGTTTCATTCCATGCATTTCGATTATGAATTTGGCCAATCATGTCGGTACTTGTCTCGTTGTCTGACTTTCGTACACGTGACTCAGCACTTCACAACCCGTAAAGCGCTTCAACACTCAAATTATGCACCATCACTTGTGTGGGTGTATATGTTTATTTGTGTGTCTCTTCGTTCGTACATTATTTTATTTCTATTGCTGTTATTGTCTTCGCGTGACATTGCTGACCACAGCCTTACAACATTTGGCTACCCTCTCAATCCACCTCGTCGAACCGTACCATGCTAGGCTCAAGTTCAACTTCATCAACCGTATGTGTGAGTGTGTATGTGTGCAAATTTTCTGAACAATGCAATTCGTAAAATTGCATGTAAGAATTTATTCGTTGCTGATCTTTCGTTCCTTTTGCTTCGATCTCATGCCTTGACTCTGTGTCTCTTCAGCTCATTTTCCTGCTTGTCATCGTCTCACAGTCACTTGAAGTGCCTCCTCTGCTCAACAACAACAACCAAAGCGCTGACAAAGAATTTTAGTCAAAAAAAATAAAAATAAAAATAACCCTCAACAGTTCTTCAGGCGGCAGAGCGCGCAATTTAATCAATTATGGAAATTTTTGTTGTTGCTGCTGTTGTTGTTGTTGTTGTCGAAGACAAACCGTGATTATGCGTCGCACCTTTAATTTATTTATTTTTCACTAGTTGCCTTTCAGTCAGTCAAAGATCATCGTCGTCGTCGAGAAAAATAAGGCGAAAAGCTTACGATTTGAGTCTTGACCACTTTTGGTGCTTGATTGCCACACTGAGGGACAAACAACCGACTTCCAGTCAAATAAATGTATATATACATATATATTATATGTACATATATATGTAACAACAAAAAACTATTGTTAAATGAGCCAAAAGCTGTAAGAAAATCTGCCCACATGTGCGTTATAAAAAATTATATATTTCTACTCGTCGTGAAAAGTATTCTAACTTTGTCATGAAGTCTCCAACTCCCAGAAGTAGGCGCAAAATGGGCATGACAATGCCCACTTATAACCAAAATCAATAATTTCCATATCTCTGGCACCCAATGAAGCTTAACAATGTAAATTGATATGCGGCAATGAAGATAAACAGAAAGAACCTTCTAAAGAAAAAATAGGCTGGGCGCAAAAACAGGCGTGAAGAGTACATTATCTTCAATTCGGCCGAATATAGCGTTCTTGCTGGTTTTTATTTCAAACTAAGAAATTTTTCATATAGAACTCAACAAATGGAAAATTGTTGCAAAAAAATTCATTTATTTTGTTCACTTTACCGTAAAGAAAAAGTATCAACTCAGATTGTACAAATAATGCAATACTCAACAAAGGAGCTATTGGCTGAAATTTCAAAAGATATGGTAAAAAGTACAAGGGGTTACATGGGATAGCCTGAAACTCTCTTCAATATAATCCGTGATACACTCCTTATATAGGACATGACCTTAAAACACTGCACTAAATAGTGAACCCTTTTCTCCTTACTTTTGTTTTGCGCCACAGATCTCCTGTCTTTGGATAAAAAGTTTATATTATTTTAATCACTTGTCCTGTAAAAACTACCTATTGTTATTATCTCTTGGCACATCCTCAAAAAAACCTCTTAGATTCGCCTTAGATATTACTCTAAAGGGGTTGGACTTAGAAGTAAAAAAATTTTTTTTTTGTTTTTGCATTTTCTGAGAGTATCTTGAAAATATTGTCTGAAAATTTCATAACGATCCGAAGAATACTTTTCAAGCTATTCAACTATGAATAGCAGCCTCTTTGACGCACACCAGTAGAGAGGTAATACTTTCGGTGATCACTGTAACTGAAGAAGAACTTACTTCATTTATTTTATTCAGAATTGTCCTCACGATTATCCTGTGATAAGCTGGAATGATCACCGCAAAACACTTTTTTCATTTAGTCTCCCAGGAGAATTGCTGTACCACAGTCATTTTTAAATACAATTATGTTCAGAAATTTTTTAAATACTTTTTTCATGTGGAGAAACATTTGATATAATTTTATTTATTGTGTGGCCAAGAAAAAATCTTACAAAAAACAGCTATTTTTTCATGTTCCAACTAGGTGTAACCGCTTAAGAATATCTCACTTACAATTTGAGAAACAATTGGTTAATGAAGAACTAACTGTCTTAAGGAAGGAAAAGCAATGAAGCACATAAAACGTCTAATTTTACCTCTGATATTGTTCTAGTAATAGATGACAGATACTTAAGGCAAGACTATGTCAATAATGTTGTATAAAATCTCTAAAAATGAACCAAGACAGAGTGCAACATATATCATCATATAATGTCAGTCATTTCCGCAAATACTCTATGAACGTTCTACCAATGCATACATCTTCATTGCATACTAATCATTATTAAAGGCTAACAGATAATAATTATTAGTATCTCAAAGTAAACGTTCCATGAACAACATTTTTTTTTTGTGTTTTTGTTGCACAACACACAATTGACACAAATTCCCAAAGCATTTAAATTATGCGAAGAGTCAAAGTAAAGTAACACAGATACACACACACACACACACACACACACATGCACACATCCACACCGACATATGAGCAAAAAGACGGTAACATCTAATTAACACTTCGGCAAGTTTTCCGCCAACTCAGCGCCACACTAACACTAACACAACGACAAACACACACACACGCATACACACACATACAAACAAGACCTCGTTGAATTAATGAAGGAATTAAAATTCGCGTGACGACATGAAGTATGAGACGTTTGAGCTAAGCAACTGACTGCTCAAGAGGGTGTGAAGGGGGCGTTGAGTGCCAACAAAGGCAGCAGCATCTTCTTCGTACAGCAAACAGCAAACAGCAAACGAGTGTGAGCGAGAGGTGAGGCGTGCAAACAAAGTCAAACAAATTTTTGCAGCAAAAGGAAAAAAAAAAAAACTGACAGATAAATGAAAACAGGTTCAAAAGCAAACTAAGGCGTTGAAAACAAAGAAAAGGGGAGCTACAAACACAGAAAAAAAATTGGCATAAATGTTTATGGGCCAGTAAACGGATGACAATCATGATGATGATGACGCCGATGACGACGATGACAAGGGCGACGATGATGAAAATGCAACAATCCTCAACGAACGCGTCGGCGTTGGCTACAGTACACGGTCAGCCAAGTGGAACGGCAACGGAATACGGAAATGGCAAATAGCATGACAAGCCACATGGAAAGAAAGTGAGTGAACCAATGAGCGGATGTGCACAGCTGATGAAGTGTGTTAAGATCTCAGCATTTCGAATTACTGCAACACAAACTTAGAGCTTCTACTTTTATAAAGGGAACCAACAACATGCCTGATCGACTGGCAATTATAACAGAGCACAGGAACTCAATTTAAGATCAAAAGCCAAGTGCTCATGTATAAGAAGTTTCTTACCTGCCCAAAGAAGACTGAACAGTAAAAGACTTTAACTCTCGAGGTTCTTAATTTCTGGAAAGATCATCAAGAGTCTAGTATCATTTTGTTTTATAGAATAAAGTATACCAACATAACTTAAACGTGTTTAAAGTAGACTGGCCAGAAAAGGACTTCAACTCACGAGGTTCTTTTATAAAGAGATCTATCCCAACTTGAATTTATCTCAACATTAGTAAAGCTACCAAAGTATTTGGCTCTTTGCTCTGTTCTTAATTTCTGGAAAGATCATCAAGCGAACATATCGCAACATTAGTAAAGCTACCAAAGTATATAGGCTCCTTGCTCTGTACAAATCAAGCTGAATCCGTTTATTCTGTCTGTCTCTCTGTCTGTCGGTCTGTCATGTTGATTTGCCATCAATGAGTTCGCCACTGACACATTGTCGTTCGTAAAGTGTCATTTGTTTTAAAAGTTTGACATTGATGTATTTTCGCACATGAATCGACAATCGTCTGTCAAACGTGACGAACAATGTAATGAACGTTGTAATTTAATGCGCTGAAATTATTTCTAAACAGTGGCGGCACGCAGGCATTAAGCGAATGAGGCGCACACCTGCTTTTGCCACTGATTTTCGTTATTCTTTATTTGACAAGCCAATTTGTTCAGCCTTCAAGGCGTGAGTCATGCCTTCAAACGCTCAATCCTAATCTAGAAACAAGTTATAAAGGCGCTTTGAAAGAAGTCTTGATTTTTTTTTCTCCATGCAACCGTTGAATCGTCACTGGCTTCATGTACTTTAAAACTCGTCGTCGTCTTAAGGTCTGATCATGTTGCCATGAAGTCATGTGGCACGAAGCTTAGTAGAAGGGCAACAACTAAATATGTCCTTGAGCAAGGTCGTAGCAAGCCCCCGTACATCACAACTATGGTACTTTCACACTTGAATTAAGTCTAATTTATTCAAAAAGCGACCCCCTTTGTGACAAGCTGGTTACGTCCCTGTCCTTGAGCCTTTTAGACTGTATGACATCTTTTTCACCGTTGTTCTTCGCGATTTAGTAGCAAATCTATATAGATCCGTGTCAGAGACTTCCAACAGATTCACTCCCAACGCATGTCTGACTTGATGCTTGTACGCCAAAACATAACTCTGCGATTGTCAGTTCGACTATTTTTCTCTATGAGTTGTTGTCTGTATGACTGACTCTAAGACTGTTTATCTGTTAATCTGCTCAACTTGTTCACAGTAAAATTTTCTGTACTTTCTTTATGGCTGACAGACTGTCTTTTTGATTGTAGATATATGACTGTCTGTATGATCAACTGTGCCAACTATCTGCCTGTCTCTAAGACTGTCTTTATGATGATCTCACTTTAAGACTGTCTCTTGTCTATCAAAAAGTCAATCTTATTTTACCAACAACCTCAGTATCCCCTTTACACATACGCTGTATGTGACTTCTTGTCTTATAAAAGTAAATAAGAAAAACAACAATGTTAAAAATTTCCTTTTTTAATGAATTCCAAGTCTATCTCGGTGAGGAGTTCGTGTCTCTTATCTGTTGAGAAACAAAACTTGCGTTGCTACCGAAATGAATGCACGCAATGCATGAATGACAACTACCACAACATCATCAACAACAAAAACAATGTCACAAAAACGGATGCGACAACAAAATGTCTCCTTGCATTTTGAATTAATTTGTGAGCCAAAGCACGACGACAACAAGTAACATAAAAATAAAAATAAATACAAAAAAATGAAAATGAAAATAAATAAAAAAAATGAATTAAAAAACAAAAAAAAATATATGAGCAGAGCATCATGAACTTGTATGCTGGATGCCTGACGACGATCGAAAGGAGAACTAAACAAAAAACAAATAAATAAATAAAATAAAATTTTGCACTTTGCCTTCGCAAAAGACGCAATCGAACGCATACGGCACCTTTATTTACGTCTTTTTTTTTATTTTTTCACTGTCTTTATTTGTTCATTTATCATTTTTTGCATATTTGTGCTCTTGAGTATTTTTTTTTTATCTCTTCACAATTTGGAAGCTTACAACAGAACGCCGCAGGAGCACCAAGCCAAGACCAAGCGTTGCCTGCATGACCTTTTTGCCACATGTGGCAGGCAGCTACTTTCAACTCTTAATTATTTTTTACAACAAATAACTGTAATTTATTTTTTATATTTTGACTGTTTTAATAGTTAATTAAAAATAATGATTTTTTTTATGTTATTATAAATTTATTGATTATTAAAATATTTTTCACGTGCTTTTCTTTTTTTTTTTTTTTATTTAAAATTAATATTAATAATTCATTTATTTCTCATTTTTATTATTTTTACATTTTTCAATTAATTGTTTTTTTTTTTCTATCTTCTTCATGTATTGTTCCTTTCACACGCCGCCTCATCAGTTCAAAAATGAAATAATCACAAAAGCAAAACTGCCTCAAGACTTTATCAAAAAATCTTTAAAAAAAATCGCACTGTTAAGCATTTCACAAACACATAAATTATCCTTGTCAAAAATGTTTGCTTTCTGCGTACAAATTATAACCTTGAAAGTTTGTGATTTATTGTCGTTTGTTTGAAAGCTTGGTTATATTTTCATTATAAGCACGCAGCATGTGATCGCGAGACAAACTTTCCAACATTTTTATAATAATTTCTATTAAAAACGTACAATTATTACGACAATCACCGTCAGTTGCGTAAATCCTCACTATGAAAAAAGTGCTGCGCAGCAAACACAACCGTTTCGAACGATGGCAAAAACAAATCTGCAGCAGCACGTGAGTCGAGCTTCAAAAAAGACGCTGACCAAACGTTCAAACCTAAACCTGTTGCAGGCGAACTTGTTGTCGAACATGACGGTCATGACATGGTCATGTGTTAGCATGCAGCACCAAAAAAACTACTAGACGAGCAATTCAAAATGTTCGATCTATCAGTGCACAGCAGAGAAGACACATGGGGTTCTGCCAAGACAAAACAATCATTTTAATCAGTATTTAAAATGTCATTTTTTTTCTTTATTTGTACGGCGTAAGTGTCAAGTGTTTGTAAAAAGGATTCTGGTGAAAGTAGAGTTTGACAGTACAAAAGATAAGAGCGTACGTAAAGCAGACAAAAACTTGATTTTTATAACCAATTAGAAGCACCGATTTGTGTATAACATGCAATCGTAATCGTAAAAACTGGTAAATTAAGTGACTCGACTCTTCTCTTCATTGCATTTCAAAACAATTTCGCTTGGCCGTAAATAATTGACTTGATCCGTTTTAGTTGCACTTGTCGGAATCTTACTTGATAAATCCGAAATCCAAGCCGAATGGCATGAAGGTAAATTTGCCGACACGCATGGTTTGGTGGTCGGTCGTTCATTCGGTCGGTACTCAGTTACTAACTGTCACAACCGTATGCAACTAAGCAAATTAATGCACAAATACAGCCGTCGGACGGACGGATGATTTTAAAAACTGTAGATGAGCAAACCATGTGCCAAGAACTGAGACGGCGCGCGTTGAAAAGAGCAAACAAACTAATAGAAATAAAGTTTGATCAAGGCGCGTTTGTGCAGACACATTTACATACGATTAGACGAACAAACAACCGAGTGCATGCACGAAGGAACGAACGAAAGAAGAAACGAGAGAACGAACGGACGAACGAGCAATCAGTCGAAGCGCGCCCATACAAAGTGACCAATGGCCGTTGCATGTTATCTGTTTGTTTGTATTTTCCAACTTTCGATTGATGGCGACAAGTTGGAAGTCATTTCGATTGCATAATGCATAAACACTTAACATTGCATGCGCTCGAAATGCATGTTTGATATGTTTGACTGGCAACATTTTACGCGCGCTTAGAATGAACATGAATATGAAAGTAAAATTGATAAGAGAACAAATTTTTACAAAGACAATAAAATATTTTAAAATATGGTTCATGTTTAAAACTTAAAAATTTGCATAAACACAAGAAATTGAACTGGAAGAGTTTATGTGTGTGATTAGTTTCTTTTTTTTTTCCCACCCAAAAAAAGTTTTCGTTTTTTTGTTGTTTTTGTTTTGTCTTCACTATGCCACACATTATTTTATACAAACTTGCTTAAGTTAAGAGGAAAAATTGCAACTTACTAAGGAAATAATAACTAAATTTAATGCGGCTCACCTGCCATTGAACGAGCCTTAGCATAATCCTATATTTTACAATCATTAAAACTAGCATATCCGAACGTAGGTGCGTCTCACATGCCGTTACGTTCCTCGGGATGTGTTTCACTGTAGAAGCCCAGATTCATCGTGGGCACCATTTGACTGTAGAAGGACATGTCAGCTGCCGAAGCGCGATGCAGTGGCGGTGGCGGCGCCGGCGCGACAGGTATTGACGCCTCAGCCATTGTGTCAACGGACGTTGAAGCCAATGCTGCTGCCGACGCCGCCGCAGCTGCTTGTGCCGCTGAGGCATTGACGGCATTTAATGCCGCCTGCGTATTCAATGCGGCATTTTGTTGTAATTCATGCATTTTCAGATGATGTTCGAGTTCAGTTTGGCGCGTGAAAGTTATGCGGCAAATGTCGCAAGGATAGTGCGGCGCATGCTGTTCGAGTTCGTGCCGCGCAAGCTTCTCACTGCGACTGAAACCAAGACCGCACAACTTACACGTGAACAACGTGTCCAGGTGGAGCGCCTTATGTCGTTGCAGATCGCGTTCACGTTGAAAGGTCTTTTCACAAATTTCACAACTGTAATTTCGATTATGCGTTGACTTCACTGGCGTTGGCAACGTTGGTGGCGGCGGCGGTGGCGGTATGGGCGCGGTTTTTGCGGCGGGCAACTGTTGTTGCAACTGCGCTGCCAGTATGCTGTTTGGATAGAGCGTTGATGCCGCGGCATCTTCGCCCGGTGGGTGCTCAGTCATTGCATTGTTTGCCGCCATCGGCAACACATTGTTGTGCGCCATGCGCGCTTGCTGCTGCAGCTGCTCGGCATCGCGGCGCACATGCACCTGTTCGTGCATTAACAGCTTATCCTTGCGCGTAAACGAGGTGGGACAACGATTGCATTGATACGGTTTGACCTCGGTGTGCGTTCGCGTGTGCCGCATCAGCTCAATGGCCGTTTGAAAGGAGCGCGGGCAGACTTGACAGACGAACGGTTTGACGCTGGTGTGTATGCGCATGTGCTTTGTCAGATTCGTATTGCGTGAGAACGACTTGGAGCAAACGACGCATGTGAATGGTCGCACACCAGTGTGCACAATGGTGTGTTTCTTCAAATCGGAACGCCGGCAAAAGCCCTTGTTACAATGCGCGCAAACGTACGGCCGCTCGGGATCGTGCGCTTCTTTGATATGACTAATGAGCGCTTGACGCGTGGCGAGGCGCAGATTACAGAAGCTACAACGGTACGGTAACGTTGGATCGTGCTGTTGCAGCTCGTGATCATGGCAATTGGTTTGCGTGGTAAAGGCTAAATCACAAAATTGGCACAAGAATGTATTCTTCGGATGTGTGTCGAGGCCAGCGCCCAGCGCAAGTGCTTCGGGCACATTGCCGGCTATTGCTTGTTGTGTTGCCTGCAGCAGTGGTCCAATTGTGGCGCCAATAGCACTTGCCAGTATCGGGTCTAAAATTTGTGCGGCATTCATGCGACCTGTTGCAGCATCATCACCAGGCGCCGACTGCATTGTCATCTGACTAGGCATTTCTGTGTCTGCATCTTCATTTGCGTCATCATTATTTTTTGTCACTGTATCATCATCCGTTTCGGAATCTATTGAGAACTCATCATCAGAACTAATAATATCCTTTTCGGGATTGATTTCAATGATTTCACAATCTTCGTCAGGCTCGAAAACGCCCGGATTACCATTCAAGCCAGGCCGGTATTTAGCATGCGTCATTTTTATTTTGTACAACTTCTGCTGTAGCTCCTTCTCGGCCTTCCGCAGGCATTGGCGAAACTCACGAAACACGCGCACCATCTCCAGGCATTTGTCACATATATGACTCGGCAGCAACTCATGTTGTTCGTACTGCAAAAAGGGCAAATTCAGTCAATGTGTTCACAGTGCATATACAAATGTAAAAATTTAAAGCAAACCTCTATTTTAAACAAATCCGTTAAGCATGCAGCATATGTTTGCCGTTTACGCGTCTCATTCTCATTTTCATCGTCATCGTTATCCACCACCATTGTGTTGTCGTCGCCGTTACTGTTGCCGTCCTCTGCCGACGCCGGCGCCACGGGCGCGAAAATATCGGTGGCGTCGCTTTCAATAGGTCCATGGCACAAGCGGCAAAACAATTTGGCTTTCGCATCATCATTTTCAAGCCCAGCGGTTTTGGACGTTGCGGTTGTATTACATTCTAATCCTACCATAGCCAAAAATCACTGGTTATATTTCAACAACACAACCACTTTAGATATTTTACACAGCGCTTTCCGCTTTTTACAACGTGCGCAAAGTGTACAATTTACAATGCTAGCTATCGTAGTTCGTAAGCGACTTATTAACTTTCCACTATGCATTTGTTCAACGTCAAACACAACTGCACGCTTAGATTTTGTTCAAAATATTTATAAATATTACAAAATAACTTATTATTTGATAATCTGACATTCGCGCAAACCGCGCAAACCGGGAATGCGAAATTTTCCGAAATGCTTCTGAGGACAATGATGCCAAATCTCCGTTACTGGTATTTTTTAAGCCTTTATTGAGGAAAAAATTATGAAACGGACAGCGACAATTCTAATTTTATTTCAAATGTTCTCAGCTTAAACGTAGTACCGTAAACATTACTCAAAGACATGTTTTTTATAGATTCAATTATATACATTATATTTTTTCAACAGCTGCTTAAGAAAAGTTTTACGAAGCGGAGCAAATACTAAGTGAGATGCGTTGTTCCATTCCGCTCAAACAAATGGAAAACAGCTTTATATAAGTAAACCAAAGATTACATTCTCAGAATATCTTTTTTTCTTTGTTCATATATGTTCAATTAAATTATATTATTTATTTAAATGTATTTATACACATAAATGTCTGCTGTTACGAAAATGGCGAGTACTAAATGATTCAGTAACGAATATGTTTTTTCGTTTCATTATCTTTGAACGTTAATCGGTATGACGAAAACATTGTATTAATTTATTAACACAAAATATTCTGTGAGGAAATATTTCCGTCTGTTTCTCTCCGATGCCGCAGAGTTGTATCTCCTCACAACACCATATTGCCGAATGTGTACCTTTAGACAACGAAAACTTGAGACAATCGGTTCTAGCAGAACTATACTAAGACAGATAAATTTTAACAAAACTTGTTGCAAAATGACAGATTACTTTAAGGGATGCCACCAAAAAATACACTAATTTGCAAACAAAAGTAGAGTCTGGCAGCGACTGACTGATATTAGTTTAAGAAAAAGGGGATCTTGAACAAGACCACATAATATTTATTTAAAGTTGTGTTTTTCAGCCGCGCTTAGTTTGTGCTCAAATTAAATAGCAATGGTTTTTTTCGCTATTTTCGCCGCTGTTGCAGTTATTGTTACTGTTGTCGCAACAACAATCGCAGTTGTAGCATATAATCAAAGGCAACCTAATAAGCCTATCGAATATGTTGCAATTACTGAGTCAAAAAAAGAAAATAAAAGAAGGGATAACACAAACGACGAAAAAAAAAAACCCCGCAACACGTAAGTTAATTAACTTGAAATCAAAGGGAAAACAAATTTACAATACAGAAAATGCTCATTTCAGCAAAGTTGGTGATCTTTGCATCATTTGTACGGAAGAGTTGACTGAAGACGACTTCAAGAAACTTGACTGCGGCCATGCCATTCATCATGAATGCTACGTAGAATGGCACCTCATCTCCTGTCATGATGAGTGTGTGTACTGTGGATATGATATATGTAAAGGAGGCAAAAAGAAACAAAATTAAACCAGTAAGGAATTGCAGTCGAGAGTCCCCGACTTCGACATACCCTGTACCTTTATTTTAAAACGGTGGCACAAAACTAATATAACCTAAGGTATATACCATAAGGTACAGGGCATGAAAAAAAGAAACACTTTGAACTGCCATTGAACGTGTGCTATTTTTAATTTTTCTCAAATTTTTCGTAGTTTTTTACAAAACAATAAACTTTTACTACTTTGGAAACACTTGTGTCTTTTTTTTTTTTAACAGACGAATGCCTTGCGTGTCTATGCGTTTAATACACTCTTCATGACGCGGTTACTGCATGGCAGGTATGATGCTCTGCAGCGTTGGACGTTGGATTTGTTTACGAAGGATGTTAAACTTGTGCCGGCGCACATTGGTGCATGAGAGGACCATCAAATACTATGGTTCGATTTATTTATCTGTGTTGCATGCGATCGCCATGTACTTACGAGTAGAGTCACTCGATAAGCGTAAAGCAAAGTCTTCTTCATTCGAGATTTCACGAAATCGGTTGTGGATGCGCCTCAACAGGCGAATGGCAGCGATTGCGGCGTCTTTAGTTGCGTAACACACTGACTTTCGATTCGATCCTCTCAGCCGAATATGATGTATTTCCGACACAAGGTGATACCTGAGATTGTAAATGCCAAATGGCACTAGCAAATCATGACCAGTTCTTTTCAACAATGTTAATGTTTGTTTAGCGGCCATCATTTATTATGCAAGTCGATTTAGTATTTTTTCCATATTTTTCCTATTCGGTTTAAAATTTTTCTTACGTAGGGGGGTGCAAATGGGAGAAGGCTTAAACTATTCTATTAACTCCTATGTTAAATAGGAATACTCGCGACATACGACAGACAGTTTTGAGTTAAATAAATTTGCTAACTTGTGCTAATTTGCAGAGTTGCACTTAACTGTTATAATTTAGCTTTCAAGACTACAGTCTGGCAACGCCTAATACAACTTTTTCTTAGGAATCACACAATTTGAAGGATCGCTGCTTTTATCTCTCTGTTTGCAAAGTTAAACTTAATTAAAAATAAAAATGACACTTTTGTTGGTGCCAGTTGCATTTGTTGCTGTCATTGTTGTTTTTAATAATATCGCTCCTTACCTCGCACCCTAACATCTTTTCTTAAAACAAAAATATGATAACTTTTTTCATTGTATTACTACATTTTATTCATTAAAACATTTCTTTATATTGTTATTTCGTATAAAGGTTTTTGTTTTGTAGTTTCCAAGAATTCTTGTTATTGGAAATGTGTGTGACGCAGTAATGGATCACATTTTAGTTTAAAAAGAGACATACTTGCGTTCAGCGTTCAACAGAGCAACTTATGAGCTTTCAAAAGAATAGTCTAGATAAGTTAAACACAAATTTTGTTCAAAATCGCATACATAATTCAAAGAAAATTTTTTTCGGTTGATGAAAAAATACTCTTTTGTTGTGTGTCTTGTTGCAGTTGAAGTTTCTTAAACTTACAACAAACCATCATCGGCGTGCTGATAAAGAAAAACATCATCTCAAAGAGAAAAGGAAATCGGACCTTCATATGTATGCATCTTAAGCATAATCGGTTGAAAGGCAAGTCTATATAATGAAACTGTATGCATTATTACAATTCAAATGAAATTACAGCGTAATACGCAATTTGTGGGCAGTTTGTATGGATCATCTCGGCTGAAAATGAGTTACTCTTTGCTTCGGTCGCACATTTTGACTAGCGAGAATATTCAATACTGAACATAAGTGCGATTTGCATAACCGATACTGTTTACCTCCCATGCTGCTTAAGACGCCACTTAGTCGTGTCGCACTACACTTATTAGAAAACACTTATCTTTGTGGTACGATGTATTTTTCAACCCCTATTAATCTGTTCAATCATCTAGTATAAACAAAGGTTACACTTTACAGATAGTATAAATTCAAGTGCCGATGCGTACACACTCAAATGGAAAAGACAGAGCATTGAGTTTCTTTTCATAGACGAAATAATAAGTTTACGAGATATTTCATATAAATATATATGAGAGCAATTTATTGCTGCTTATATTTGACATGTAACCAAACCAGAACTTGTTTTAGTATAAAAATATATGAATAACAAAGCACCCCATGCTTTATATGTAATAGAATCAAAATATGAAGTAAAGCGAAATGATGAGCTCCTTGGTTGATGAGGATGTTCATAATTCGTCGCGATGGAAAAGTACCTACCATATTAGAATAAATCTACCGCCAAACATTTCGATACAATGAGCAGTTCAAGTGTCCCTACAACACTTTAGTAAGTGATTTGTTCGTGCCAAGCGTGAATTACGTGAAGATTGCACAGGGTTTTTCCAAAGAGCCTTTCTTTTCAGAGTCTGACCATTGAGTATAGTATACATAGAGTGGAAAACGGAGCAAACATGAGGCGAAGAGTATTCTATCTATAGAGTGGTAAACGAACTCTTAAATGGACGGACAATTTTGGCGAAATTTTGACATTTCAACTCGGTTCAAATTATGAGCACTCAAAGAAGAATCCGATTAAAATTTTCAAGCCGACCATAAAAGTGTGTGCGAGGCATACACATCCATCTCGCTTCGTCCAATGCTTAAATCAAAACAGAACAGCACACAAAGAAGAATGAAAAAATTATAACAAGTTTGGCTACAACAATTATCAACGTCTTTTACAACAAAAATGCTTAAATTTGCAACTGAGTTTTTTAAGAGTTCGTTTTCCACTCTATGTATACAATACTCTTTGAGGACGTTTATTTAATATTATTATACAATACTTATTTGCATAAATTCATCGAATATATCATATTAAATATCATTTGCGTGAATTGTTAGTTGAAGAACCATTTACGGAGCATTTTGCTGAATTTTTCTTCTTTTATTTCGTTAGTAGGATGCAAAGTACGCGATTAAAATAACCCAAACATAACTGTAAAAGCTTTGCCTGTTGTTCTTGATTTCCTTTTATTCATATTTTTCGGGTTTCTGTGGTGATGTTATGCGAAACATACACACGTGCATATCTCAATTTCTCCAATGCTTAAATCGAAAAAGAATAACACACAAAGCGGAATAATAAAAAGTTTAAAAAATCTTGGCTGCAACAATTGTGTGCAAGTCTCTTCAAGTAATATTATCATATATTACTTGTAGAGACTTGTAATATTATCATATATTACTTGTAGAGACTGGTTATCGATAAGGATATTTCGTAGTCAGGGCACAGCGGTGTGGTCTCAGGTAGTTTTTACAAGCATACATGTGGTAACCATACGGTTTTAGACAGCGACGCAGAAGCGCAGCAGGAGAAGATAATAAAATTGTGAACTTCTACAAACAAATAGTGTTAGAATGAGACAGATATATGAAAATCGCTTACTCGGCACAGTCAAGGAATTATAAATAAAAAGCAGCGTCCGCTCGCTCAACTTTCCAGTATAAGCCGGAGTGTTGACGCGCGTGGTTGGAGTGTATATATTATGAAAAAAAAAAAATATGTGTACACATACATAAAAAACGGTCTTTGTGTGCATTTATTTTTAAAAGAGTGGAAAAGGTAAGTTTCTCTATAACTGTAACTATGTTACAGTTGAAGCGGTAATTAATTGAGTTCCGTTACCTTTGTGATACCTGCAATGTATCATATGTGTTTGTGTGTGTATTTTTGGATGGTGAAACTATAGTCATAAATACTGTTACTTCATTTGTTGTAATTTGTCGATTCCTTTTTGTCTTCTTGTTCTTCATGTTAAAGTAAGAAAATCCAAGGAAAAATAAATTGAATAAAACCAGTAAGGAACATAAGTATGAAGTTTCAAGTCAATTAGTTTAGAAACAAAAAAGTTTTCCATAAAACGACTTAAATTTGCTTGTCTTCCTTCATTTTGTATGGCAGGTACCAGTTCCAGTAATCCGATCACAATGAAACTTTCAGTCATTTGGTCTGGTTACGGTTTACTACTACTTGTATAATTTCAGCGCTGTCTCTTGGAAAACAAAAAAGTTTTTCATACGATTGAAATTTTTTTTCTTCTTCTTTTCGTATGGTGGGTACCAGTTCCAGTGATCCGATCTCGCTGGTTCCAACCAATGTGTCATCGTAATAAAATACAAGGGACTGTGCAAAATTTCAGGCCTTATGGTTGTTACAAACTTCGTGACAACACTATATGGATTAAGAAATGTTTTATCACATTTTTTTCTTGCAGTGTAATTGGCAACTTTAAGTCTGAATACCTTTAAAACTAAGAGATAGTTCGAAAAGTGGTATAGAATATTTTCATTTTATTTTGGGCCATTTAACTTAACACCTTCGTCAGATTGTGGCGCCAAAGATATCAGAATTTTCTAACGCATTGCATTAAATAATACGTGTATTTATCAAACATTCTTCGATGGTAGGCAGCACTGTTTAGTTGTTTTGTTATTGTCGGCAATTGAAGTGTGCGTCGCATAATTTTAATCGAGTTTTAAGTTTGCGTTGGGTTTTTAAGAAAACTGTACCTTCTTTTTTGTGTTTAAGTTAAAAAATAGATTGATATTGAGCCACTGTCTGTAAGTAATACACACATATTTTGGCTTTGCCATATTTACTCTTGCAAACAGTGTTTCAACTGTATGTTATTCCAAAAGAAACTCAATTTTAAACCTGCATTTTTCGATTAAGCTTGACTCTTCGCCATACTTAGAACAGACCCTTTCTGGGGAACCGACCTTGCTGGTACTAACACACATTTAGTCTATGTGTACAAGCTAGCTCTCAGAACCAAGAAAGTTATTCATGTAATGACTTCCAATTATACCAGATCCGACCAATGATTGGATCGCACAAAAACAAAACTACAAAATTTCAGGTTGTCATAACAACTCGTTTTGACATGTTGATCAAGAATATGTATGCTTTATATAGTCGGATATGTCTCCTTCTGGGTGTTACAAACTTCATGACAAAGTTATAATACTATTCACTGCATGTTGAGTATAACAAGTAAGGACGTTGATTTGGATTTTGCCGGAGCAAAACGTGTTAACAAAGAAAGACGATATTATGTTGTCCAATAAATAACGTTCCTTCACACTCTCAAACAGTCAATATGTGGTCAATATCTTCTGGATGGGAAGTTTCGATTTCGAAACTATTATCAACGAGTGTGCAGTTTTTTATATGTGCCATTGCGTGAAGAGTACTGGGATGCGACTTTTGTGGCGGGATCACCATTGAAATGTGCCCAACGACGTGGAAACGGATTTTGATTTAAGCATTGGACGAAGCGAGATGGATGTGTATGCCTCGCACGCACTTTTATGGTCGGCTTGAAATTTTTAATCGGATTCTTCTTTGGGTGCTCATAATTTCAACCGAGTTGAAATGTTAAAATTTCGCCAAAACTGTCCGTCCATTTAAGTGTTCGTTTTGTACTCTATAGATAGAATACTCTTTGGGGGGGAATAGCTTGTCTCGTGCATGTAAGGAATGTATACTGTCGGCAATGCTTTTTTCTGTGTATTGTAAGATTCATGACGAAGCTACAATACTAATTTCCCGATTTGCTTATGTGTGTGAAATTTAAGTGATATCGAAATATGAGCTAAGCCTAAATGCAACAAATTTCAGTTCAGACAAAATTGCAAAACATTCAAAGCAATATAAAGTGAATGAGTAAACAAAATTTGTTTTTGGTTCTGCGCAGTTCTAAAAAGTTTTATAATGCTCTTATTTTTCTTATCATACGATTCAAGTCGTTCTCATATCGCCAATCGCTCTATGTATAAACGCTGAGAGCGTAATTCAATGGCGAATTCGTTGCGACTCTGATTTACATACGTGTTCGCAATAATAAAAACAACAGACGTAGAAACTAAGTTAGTTCCATAATGTTGTGATGTATTCATTTTATAATATATATTATAGAAGTTTTTGGTTTCCCGTTTTCATTGTTCGAGTTATGGAAATTGCTGATTTCGGCTATAATTCATAGGTATATTTTTCATTAGGAGTATTTTTTATAAGAGTTTTGACATCATTTTTCTTCTTCTGTGTGAGAGCTATCAGTTTCAGAGGTCCGATCATGTCAGTTTCAGCAACGATTTGTCTACACCATCAAGAAAACTCTATGTAGGAGAAAATTGTACTTATACAATCATAAATTTACAGTGGCGAGCACATGTGGATACATGTTTGCCAATTTCGAACTCTTATGCCTATAAAATCTTTAAAAATCCATCAATCCTTTTAAG
This sequence comes from Phortica magna, assembly GCA_037044515.1. Classification (NCBI taxonomy): domain Eukaryota; kingdom Metazoa; phylum Arthropoda; class Insecta; order Diptera; family Drosophilidae; genus Phortica; species Phortica magna. The sequence continues at coordinate 103,970 of JBAMBP010003328.1, read as the reverse complement.
GTTTTTTTTTTGTTAGATTCTTTATCATTATTAATATAAAAATAATTTCATAAAAAAAAATTAACAAACAAGAAAAAGTCAAAGTATCCCTTTTTGCTCGTTTGTGTTTTTGCATTTGCCAACAATTATTTTTAAGCTTTTAAAAAGAAAATCAGGGGTTCCCAGCACATAAAGTGTTCTTGGACTACTAGACATTAAAACTGCTAAGTCATTGCTTCTTTTGCTTCCAAAATTTGCGTGTTGTTCACAAACATCCATATTTCAATCAAAATGAGAAAAATATCGGCAAATTTGGAGAATCAAATAGTCGAAATGACTAAAAGCAACAAATCAGCACTGGAAATCGCAAAATCACTTGGAATTTGCCACCGAACTGTTCTATAAATTCGAAAAAGACCCTGGACCGTCAAAATCAAGACCACGTCTGCTTACCGACAGAGATGCGCGAGCTATGGAGCATATTATGATCACCAAGAAGAAGACTACACCAAAACAAGATGCAGAGGGTATAGACAAACCAGTAAGCGAGTGGACGGCAAGAAGAGCTCTGCGTAGGATTGGTCTAACAGCCTCAGTCAAACAGAAGAAACCTGCGCTATCTGACAAAAATGTTGCGGCACGACCCCATGAGAAGTTAAAAAAACACCAAGTCAAAGAAACAATGAAGCATGGTGGAGGCAGTTTGATGGTGTGGGGTTGCTTTACATAGTTAAACACCGGCCAATTAGTAAAAATCGATGGGATAATGAAAAAAGAAGATTATCTTCATATTTTGGAGACCAATTTGCCAGATTTCGTAGACAAATGTGCTAACCCATCTCGGACATTACCTTCCAATAAGGCGGTGATCCGAAACATACGGCAAAAATCCTGAAAAACTGGCTTCAAAATCAAAGTTTTCATATTATGCAGTGCTCTGAGCCCAGATCTAACCCCAATTGAAAATTTATGGGTTCTGCTGAAAAAACAGTTGGCTAGGTACGAATCTCCACCAAAGGGATTGGATGATATAAAAAATAGTGTAATAAAAGCTAAGGGCCTTTCGACCAAATATTAAAAAAATATAATAAATTGGCAAAAACACAAACGAGCAAAAGTGGATACTTTGACTTTTTACTTGTTTGTTAATTTTTTTTTATGAAATTTCCTTTTTTTAAAAGTAATTACAGTTTATTTTTATATTAATAATGATAAAGAATCAAACAAAAAAACCTTAAAAGGATTGATGGATTTTTAAGGATTTTATAGGCATAAGAGTTCAAAATTGGCAAACATGTATCCACATGTGCTCGCCACTGTATATGCTTTTTATGACTAGAAATGACTTTTAATGTGTGTTGCAAACTTTATGACAAAATTGTAATACTATTCACGGAGTAAAGAGCACAAAAATAATCTTATTGCTTAAGCCGCGTTAAAATCATTCGAGAGAGTAAAATGTTTATTTATACAAGAAGTGATAAGAAATAATATTATAGAAATGATTTCAAATTGCCGTTACTTTTTTTTTACAAATTAAACATATAATATTAAAAATAATTTTTTTAAAAGCGTTCCAAATATTCTCGGAAACAACATGGACACCGAAATTGAAAATAGACTAAAAATGCTTCTGAAAGAAAATCCGTTTATAGAACGTCATATTAAACGGCTTGAAAGCTTAAAAGAAGCCGCAGCAAAAACTTTTAATGAGGGACAATATGAAAAATTGATTTCTCTTCACAAGATGATAAATAAAAATGGCTCAAAGTAAGTACAGTTGAAAATTTTTTTGGTAGAGATTTTTTCTTATTAATCATTACTTATTTATTTTTTTTAGATCGAAAATTAAATTGAGCCTATTGGAGACTATCGAGGCGGTCATACAGAAGCTACACATCAGATATGATAAGGTAATTAAAAAAGTTCCGCATTTACTGAAAGTATTTCTGCTTTTTTGTTATATTTTCGAAAGTTTGGGCTCATTTTAATTACGAGTTTTAGAAGGTCAACTACCAATCGAACATACCTGGTAATATAAAGTTTTCTTTTTTTTCTATGCTTTGTTTCTCTTTAGTATGATCTTTTAACTAAACCCATTGCTAGCATTGACTTGACTGGCGCCGAAAATACGTCTGATATTCTCATATTAAGTAGCGATGAAAGTGATGATAGCGACCTAGAAATAGTAGAAATATCCAACAGACCACAACGATTATCACCTGTTGCTGATACAGACAGGACATCTAGCAGCAATGCGGTGAAGAAAAGGGACGACAGAAATGACCTCGGTAGGTTGACGCAAATGCGTCGGCCATCGACACACACGGTGGTGTCAACTGGCGTTGAGACAACGCATTTCAATCCAAAAGAAATTACTAATGCAGATAAAGAAGATACCAGAACGCATTTTCGAAAGACACAACGCGTTGGCGCCTCGGACCAATATATAACTCATTATGATTCTAACGGTAATCAGCTGCCAATTCTTTTGTGTCAAGATCAGCAGGAGAATCGTGAAAATCAGCATCAGAATTCTACTAGTGGGAAAGACTCGGAAGATCAGTGGTCAATGTTTGCAACTTCGAGTTATTGTCGCCGACAGTCATTGACAACACGTTTACCACCAACAACAACAAATTCTCAGGAACAATCATCATTGACAGAAATATTAGAGAAGTTGCGACAATGTGCCTCAAAATCCACAGTCGCTTTTAATGAGAAGGTTACAGCTCAGCCGCTAAGAAATATAACAAGGCGACGAGCAACTGTCAGTGCTGCCACAAGTAATTCTGAAGACAACGATTGGCCATCTTACGAACGCTATGGGGGAGATTTTAGCAGTTCCATCGGCATTGGCACTAATACAACAACTCAGCCGCTACGAAATGCACCAATTCGACGACAAAGCGTTAGTTATGCCGTTAATAATTTGGACGGCAATCGGTTTAGCACACGCATAACACCACCGATCAATTTTAATGATCCACGCGTGCGTATAGCACATATGCAATCTACTGCCAATTATAATCGACCTTCTATATATCAACAATATGCCAATGTACCTCATGCTCAACAATGTACTAATACTCAAAGTGTTCCCGCTCAACAAATTGTCAATGGACAAGCCGTTTCCGCTCAACAATATGTCATTACTCAAACTGTTCCCAGACAACAATATGGAAATGCACAAGCTGTTCCCGCTCAACAAAGTGCCAATGCACAAGTCGTTCCCGCTCAACAATGTACCAATATTCAAACTGTTCCCGCTCAACAAATTGTCAATGCACAAGCTGTTCCCGCTCAACAATATGTCAGTATTCAAACTCTTTCTAGACAACAATATGGAAATGCACAAGCTGTTCCCTCTCAACAATATCCTAATGCTGAAATTGTTCCCAATCAACAATATGGCAATGCACGAGTTGTTCCCGCTCAACAAAGCCCCAATGCCCAAGTCGTTCCCGCTCAACAATATGTCAGTACTCGAACTGCTCCCAGACAACAATATGGCAATGCACAAGCTGTTCCTTCTCAACAATATGCTAATGCTGAAATTGTTCCCAATCAACAATATGGCAATGCACGAGTTGTTCCCGCTCAACAAAGTACCATCGTACAAGCTGTTCCCGCTCAACAAAGTGCCCATGCACAAGCTGTTCCCGCTCAACAAAATGTCAATGCCCAAACTCTTCCCGCTCAATTGCTAATGCCAACAGCAGTGCCAATACCAACCGCAGTACCACTTTCAAATATGATGAGCGGATATCAACAAGACTACTATAAACTGTCATTAAGGCAGGATCCTCGGTTACACTGTGGCGTTTATAGTCAGTGTCCCAATGCCGCTAGCGTCGCTGCCACAGCTAGAACACAGCAACTGGAGCTCACACAGCCACGCACTTACCTTGAGTATAAGCAGGCAAAGGCACGTGCAGAGGCGCTTCAAAAAGAAAGACAATTGGAAAAAAGTCGCCTTGAGCTTAGTCGACAGCAACAAAAGGAGCGGGAGAGCTGCGTTAAAGCGCAACAAAACAACAACTACATTTGTAGAGATGCTGCTCAGGATGGTGAGTAACGCTTCTATTGCTATTTATCGATATCGAACTTTGTAGCTTTACCTTTTTTTTGTTTGCTTCACAGATGCCCGCGCCAATTACCATAAAGATGCAGCAAATGCAAATAAAAAACAAAATGAGCAAATCACTAAAAATCTTGGCCAACTTGATACATTGGCCAATTATTTAGATACATACAAACGAAAGGATGAAGCTGGCACGACAGTCGTTAACACTGCAAATGTTGAACAGGTTGCAGAACAAACTGTGGAGCCAACATTGCCAATGGTTGACATTAGAATAACAAATGATAATGGTAATAATGATGATGCCAACGATGATAAACTTCTGGAAATCATGGCAGAACAACCGTTGGCAAAGGACAAAACTACCAAGCGCCGTCCTGTTGGCAAACCTAAAAGTGTAAATCGTATAGTGAAGAGCCAAAAAAAAGCGCAGCACCGTGCGATTGCGACTGAAGACATAGCTGGACAGGCTGGAGATGACAAGACTAAAAATAGTGAAGAGAATGTGCTCAAAGATGTGCAACTAACTATAAAGCCATTTAAGATACTTTTAAAACGATTAAACTTGTCGCAGTTGGAAGCGCACCAATTACACAGGAATAAGCGTAAACATAGTGAGCTGGAAGCCGCAGAAAATGAAGACGATGTGCCGCTTCGATCACGTATGAAGCGTGCTAGCGCTAGAAGAGAGTCGGCGATAGCAAATGAGTTGGATGTTATTAAATTTATTGAAGGAGCGCCATCAGTTGCACTAAAGAATGATCAAACGCTGTGGCACAGCATGTCAAAGTGGACCAAGGTCTGTATCATCTGCGACATACGTGAACGCACAATAGCAACGCATTACATACAGCACCATGCCGAGTATTACAGCTCACGCTTGCTGCCAAACATTTTAAAAAGGTTGAAACAGGGCCAAATGAATAAGCCAACACACATTGTGGCAACAAATATTGCAAAGTGTTTCTATCGCTGTCCGTTTTGCCTGAATGCCAAACGTTGGTCCATAAAAAGTTGGTTTGAGCACTTTTCAATGCATACTGGCGAATATAAATATCAATGCACGAAATGTCGTTTGCCGCAAAATCGTTTGGCAACAATGCAGTCGCATGTCAAAACATGCGGTCAGAATGCAAAGCTGATTAAGCATAATATGCCAACCATAAACAAATCGTCTAAAGTGAAAGCGCACGTTTGTCATCTATGTAATTATATACAACTATGTCGTAGCAATCTAGATCGACACTTGGTACAGCAACATGGCTACTCAAAGGATGTGGTGGCTGTTTTGGGTTATACAGTGGTGTTACTTACGCTCGACAATGTGCCGAGTGAGAGCAAACAAAATGCTGACGAATTGGAAAAGGAGTTATGTAAACGTTACAAAAGAGAATTCTTAATCATTAATGCAGAGGCGGCGGAGGAGGAACAAAAAGGAACGGACACGATAAAACAAGAAGACCTAGAAATCTTATACAGTGATGATATTGATGATGAAGTGCCAGTAGAAAATGAGGTGCTAAATGATGTTGGTGATGATGACGTTGACGATACGGCAAATCTCAAGGCGATGTTGGCAGATGATAATTCATATTTATCAGATGATAATATATCTATGACATTTGATGAGATAAAACCGATAAATATTACTGCGATTTTCTCATGCCATGACTCTAATCAAGAGAACAAAAATGAAAAGACTGAACCAGCTATTAATATTACGAAGGAGTTACAACTTCAACAAAACGAAGATTCTCAACAGAAACCTACACAAATTCCTCAACAACAAACCGAGGAACCAATTAAATTAGTTAGCGAAAATGATATTATGAAGAGTGCGTCAAATCCGGAATATCAAACAGAACTCATCGACGAACATATACCACCGCAGAATAGTCAAACTAGAAAGCCTACTGTAATAGACGTGAAAAGAATTATAGACCAATATCTGGAAAAAACCCAGAGGGTATCTCAAGATGAAGTTGAAACGGCCTCGACAAGTCAATCAACAATCAATAAGAAAATCAGAAAGAGGTCCACAAGTCAATCAACAAAAAAGCTTAATGAATGCCCACCTGTTCCACTAGAGAAACGTTCTGTGGAAGTTACTAACAATCAGGTTGAAATTAAAAAAGGGTGCACAAGTCAATCAACAATAAAGATGAATGAATGCTCACCAGTTCCACTAAAGAAACGCACAGTGGATGTTAGTTACACTGAAGATGAATGGATAGATATGGAACTTCTTTTAGGTAAGTTTATAACCAATAAAAGAAAAAACATAATCAAGACTTCCAGTTATAAATTTACAGAATCAAAATCAATGTCAACTACTATAAAAGGCAATAAGGAGGTGAAAAAAAATTCGCGATTTCAAGCAATACAAGTACGACGTTTACCGGGTGATAGTCTTTCGTGTTTCAAATAAACTAATATCCAATAGGACTTTTTATAAGTCGAAAATATTTTTTATATTAGACATATACATATACATATATATTACTATCGAAAGCTTTAAAACAAGTCAATGCATAGCAGAGGAAAACAAATTCAAGGAATATCACTGATGGTGGCAGAGCCGCTTCATAATAAAAGAATCGCTACATTTTGCGGGTTATTGTGAAATACCTGTATGATCCTTATCCTTAAACTAGTCAGCTATACTCAAAAATGTTTGATGATACACGTGGAACGAATCACATAATTTATAACTGTTAATAAACGATTTCGAAGATAAAAAATCATTGAAAATTGATATTTACCGGATGTCAACGAAGAGATTTAACTTTTTAGTCATAACTTATAGTCAGTATGGAGTTTGAGCTGGAAAAATGAAGAGTGTAAAATTAAATATTTGTTGTATAATTATTTACATGACAGTTTTCATTAAACAAATATTTACATATACACCTTGTAATGACTGTAAGGCATATCCAATTGGAAATTGTTCTATTACACACGAAGTGTATTATTTTGATACATATTTGAAAAGATGCGAGAAAGCAGTTCTCAAAGGATGCAGCATATATGGCAAAAATAACTTTGACTCAAAGAGCCTTTGCAAAATGATCTGTAAGAAATATATTAAGGATGATGGACCTTGGCCCGATAAATGAGTGTACACATAAAATAAAAAATAAAAGTTCTTTATTTTGAAATCGCTAAGTAAATCAAAATGTTGTCAAATTAATTTTTACTTATGCGCCTGGTCTTTTCTTACATGGCTTTGTAAATATTTGTGTTTCAAGATCGATCCAATTGCTGACCACTGAATAAAGTATTAAAAACAAAAATTTTGCTTTTCTGTTTCTGTTTTTTATTTGCTTCGTACACTTACCCCATTTGGAGCCAACAATCACGGGACATGCGCTGTGAAAAGTATTCAAATCACCGAAACCAGCGTTGTCAAGATTGTACCAAAGCAGCGCTGATCCCTTTGTCGGATAAACCATAACATCAATGTATGGAAAAACGGTTGCTCCGCCTTGCGTCACATGGGACAGCTGTGTAAATAACATGTCTTACTTCGTACGTTTTTAGAAAAAAAAAAAATTAAATTGATTGTTTGCAACGTACATAGAACAGCACTGTGGCTACACGATCGTGACCTGTCGTTGAATTATAAAAATCATAGTGCCCCATAAAGTGTCCACCTATGGCATAATTTATTACTTGAAAATCTTCCGAGTTGTCAGTTGATAAGGCCGTCATATCATTTATACGTTGATTCATGACCAATGTCGCCTTAGATTCATGTTTATCCAACCAAACAGCTTCCGCAGCCCGGATATAATTAATAATCCCACCAGTTGTGTCATTTGGGCTTGTGACAAGCGCAGGTTGTAGGTAAGCCTTTGTCCTATCTTGAACTTCCTTAATTTCACTATCGTACAATACATTGTGATATATTACAATATATGGATTCAAACTGAGCTCCTCTAGTTTTAAAGGAGCCAATTTGAGAAAAGCCGTATTTGTTTTTTGGTAATGACAATCCAGCCTAGGTAATGAAACAAATGGCCTTCTGCAAGCGCTCTCAAACGCATCCAACTTGCTTTTAGGATTAATAAACTGTTTGAGTAAAGGAAATAATTTAACGGAGTTAAATTACGATAATTCGATTATTTACCCGCGATGGAAGTCTCGGCGACGTTAAAATGCTTGCGACCAATTCTGATTTAAGACGCTGAAGTTCCATGTTGTGCGGCTGTAAATGTAAAGCGTGACTGACAAACCTCACGGCTCTTGCCCGCATATCTATTAAAATTAACAAAAGTTCAAATTAAGTACTTCTTTTAGTTCGTCAAAGAGCTTACTTTGTTTTGATAACAACTTAGTTTGCAACAAACAGACCTCTGTCAGGCTCAAGCCCACCAACTGAGAAACTCTGCTATCCTCTTCGTGATATTTAAACAGAACTAATTGAAACCATTGCGCAGCTTTCCAGTACCATTGCTCATTATAATGAACAAGTCCAATTTCAAAGCAGTCCAAAGCGCTTAGCTTAGCACTGAAAGTCAAGATTAGTAACAAAATTTAAAAATAAGGTTAATTCCTGGCTTACTCATATTGCTGGCCATCGAGCAAACCACTTGCAATGTTCTTTACGTTCAATCTGTAAGTTTCCTGTATGCGCAGAATGGCTAATGCAGCTTCCTGGATGTCCTTTCGCTTTGGCATGCTTCGTTGCTTATTTTCAAGATATTTAACTTGTTTTTCGCCCATGTCCATTTGTATTAATTGAAGCCACTTGAGCCAATCCGCTTGCATATGTCTCAAGAGGGAGAAGCTATACAAAGGATTCGAAAGCTGAGCGTCAATGTCATCTTTTACATCAAATCTACGCATTTCCACCAAGCCGCTGAAAACTTTAATCAATTAAAATATAATTAATTTGTGAATGCTGTTCATAAAAACCCACAGCTTCAGCTTCCGCAGCTTTTCTTTAAGTTCACCAAGGTATTTGCCCAAGTTGCGCTGAAGTTTCAACTCAAGACTGAGCAACTTTAATCTTCCAATAGATGATGTGGTATAACTGACAACATATTCTGATTTATCGAGATCTTGGGTTAAAGTTTCAATTTTGTTGACCAAAATAAGCGATATTATTACACTTGCAATAAACAAATTCATTTGCATGTTTTGTACTCTCGAATCCGATAAGAACTTCTTTTGTACATTTGGATGATGTTTGTGTGAGTTGTTGATTCATTAAGAAGTTTAAACTTAATCAGGCGCTTAATACGGATTTCAATGCATTTTAAGTCGTTATAAAGTAATATTTTGAAGTACAAGCCTCGGCCTCAAGTGGCTTATGGCATTAGTAACGCGCGCGAGGTTGGTTGCGGCGTCAGTTGATCCGTTGAATTCGCTACGAAACATAAATAAAACGCGGGTAAAATATATGTCTACTGTTGGCAAATATATGTACTCACCAGTGGTAAATCCGTGGAAATTCTCGATCTTTTCTTCCAAATCGGTTGTCAACGAATAACACCTTAACACGTGTGACAAGGACAAAAAGCTGTCTAGTCGTGGACCGATCTGGGTAGATCTGCATACTGATGATCATCATACATTCATGAGTAGTTTCCTTCTAAGTTATTTAAAAATTAATAATACTGTATTGATTTTATCACTATGATACACTCATACGATTTATGAATATATCAAATAAACACATATTTAACAACTTTGGATAAGTGATTTTCAAAGATAAAAAGGCGTTGAATTTAATGTTTTTTACTTAACAATTTATAGGTATAAGAAATCTGATTATTGTTACAATGTATCAAAAAATTAATAAACTATTTATTTATAAAAAAAAAAGAAAGGAAATTAATATTTACTTGTACTTCTTATAGGTATTTGTAAACCAATATGTTTATGTACATTAAGGATGATAGACCTTGGCCCCTAAATGAATGTACATATACAATTCAAGATCTTTATTTAAAATAAGTTTTTAAATATTCAGGGTATTCAGTTGTTCTCGCCTTTGAAGCAAATAACAGTTCTCGCAATCGTAAATTTAAAATTTGAAAAACAAATTGTAATGAAAAAAGTTGCCGAGATTGCTCTACCCCAGGCTATGTTTTTTTTTTTGTCGCTTCGTAAGGCTATCTAAACTTTTGAGTTTCAATATCGAGCCATTTGCCGACCATTTTTTTATTTTTACGTATTTAATTTGACTTGTACACTAACACAATTTGGAGCCAACAATTACATTATGTGCGCTGTGCAAAGTGTATAGATCATCAACGCCTGCATCGTCAAGATTGTACCGATTACACTGTGATATTCTTATTACAATATATGGATCCACACTGAGCTTCTCCAGTTTTAAAAGCGCCAATTCGAGAAAAGCCGTATTTGTTCTTTAGTAATGACAACCCAGTCAAGGTGATGGTATGAATCACCATCGACAAGAGGTATCAAATACATTAAACTCGCCCTTAGGATTAACTATTCGATAAAGGAAATAATTTAGCGGAGATAAATTATGATTATTCGGTTATTTACCCGCAATGGAAGTCCCGGCGACGTTTTAAATGCTTGCGACCAATTCTGATTTAAGACGCTGAAGTTCCATGTTGTGCGGCTGCAAATGTAAGGCGTGACTGACAAACGGCACTAATTGAAACCATTGCGTAGCTTTCCAGTACCATTGCTCATTATAATATACAAGTCCAAGGGTTCGAAAGCTGAGCTTTAATGTATTCTTTCATATCCAATCTACGCATTTCCTCCAAATCTGCTTTTCCCTGAAATTTCAACTCAAGACTGAGCAACTTCAATCTTCCAATAAATTGAAACACGTTCTGACTTATCCAAATCTTTGGTTAATGTTGTTGTACTCTTATCTGCGATGAAAATGCTCCCGTTATACATTTGCATAAAGTTTACGTGGGTTGTTGATTCTTTAAAAACTATTAAATTAATTAGGCGTTAAGCATGATATCAAATGTACTTAGGGACAGTTGTCTGTTACTCAACTTGATAACATATGCCACTACAAGCATGCTCCTCACAGGATTGCTTAATTCCGAAAAATAAGGAAAATTTTAATTATTTAAATTTATTTTTATTTACCAATGCACTGAAAAGTTTGTCAGTATGATTCTTTCTTGATTTTATTATGTCATTCTGAGACATGGCATTCTGAATATTTGTGATGCTACATCAATCCATTTACTAATCACTGAAAATATTCGGGAGAAGAAAAAAGTAGAAGTTTAGACGAAAATTAACAACCTTACCCCACTTGGAGCCTACAATTACAGGACATGATGTATGCACGGTGTCCCTATGACCAACGCCCGCATTGTCAAGATTATGCCAGAGCAAAGCACCACCCTTTGTTGGATAAACTCTTAAGTCAACAAAGGGAAATATGGTAGCGCCACCTTGGATCACGTCTGACATCTATATGATTGGTAAGATAATTACTATACATGTCATAGCATCTTTGTTGTTGTTCTTTGTTACATAAAATAGCACAGTGGCCAACCGATTGATATTAAAATCTTCGTGGAAGTCAATATGTCGATAGAAGTGTCCGCCTACGCCGTAACGTATTACTTGCATCAATTCAGCATTTTCAATAATACAATTTGTCATATCGGAGATGCGTTGATTAAGAATTATAGTTGTTGGCGAATACTTGTCGGCCAACCAATAGGCATCTGATATACGATTATTGCTGATAATATTATAATGAGTTAAGTTGGAGGTTGTCGCTGGTGTAAGCTGAGGCGTCACAACCGCTTTGATGTGCTCAATTTCACTGTCGTACAACACCTCATGATAAAATACTATGTAAGGATCTAAGCTGAGCAACTCTAGTTTTAAAGGTGCCAGTTTTAGTAGCGGCGAACTTGATTGCTGATAGAAGCAAAAGTGCCTTGAAGCGCGCACAAATTTAATGCCACAATCTCTATCAAAGTTTTCAGACTCCCTTTGTGGTCTTATCAACTATGCAAAAATATATAACATATATATTAATATTTATTAACTTTCTGGACAATTTTGTTATAATTTACCCTTGTGGGTAGTTCCAACGGCTTAGTGCTGTTTGTCAACAAGTCTAATTTGAGACGGAGAAGTTCTTTGTTGAGCGGTTGCAGTTCCAAAGCGCTTTCAATACATTGCTGTGCATTTGTCTGTATTTCTTATAAAAGTTATTTAAAACGATCAACTCAAAAATATCTTTTAGTACTATGCAAGACTTACTTTGCTCCAAAAACAATTTCGTTTGTAACAAACAAATGTCTGTGAGACTCAAGCCCAACAGCTCAGTTTCTTTGCTATGTTCAACTTGATACTTTTGCAAAACTTGTTGAAACCATTGCGCAGCTTTTTCATGCCATTGCGCATTATACTGCACAAGTCCAATTTCAAAGCAATCCAAAGCGCTCAGTTTAGCACTAAAAGTTGGTTAGTAAAGAATTGATAACAATATATAATTTATGACTCACGCATATTGCCGGTCAGCAAGCAAACCATTTGCAATATCATTTACTGCTAAGCTGTAAGATTCCTGTATGCGCAGGATAGCGCCCGTAGCATCCTTCAAATCATTTCTTTTTGTTATTGTGTGCAGCGCCTTTTGTAAGTATTTTACTTGTCTATCACCCTCGCGGACTTGTAACAATTGAAGCCACTTGGGCCAATCTGCTTGCAAGTGTCTCAACAGAACGAAGCTGTGTAAGCGGTTCGAGAGTTCCCCGACAATGTCACCATTTATAGCGAATCTACGCATTTCCAACAAGCCGCTAAATGTTTAAATCAATGAATTATTTGTAAGCAAATATTATTTTAACAACTTACAGCTTTATTTTCACGAATTTTCGCTTTAATTCTTCAAGATATTCACTTAAGTTATTCTGCAATTCGTGCTCAACTTCGAGCAATTCTGTTCTACCAAAGTTCTCTTGTATAACAAAACTGTTCATGTTTATTATTAAGAAAACGATAATAAAAATTTCGGTTACAAATTTCTTATACATTTTTTACATGCGCGTTTGAAATATGAGGAAACCACATGAAAATATTTCATTTAATTACTTAGTTTATAAGACTTTTGGATACACTTGAAAGCATCTGTAAATGTTTGCTTGTAACAAATGCATTTCACGCGTAAAAAATGAATTTCATGAGAAATTACAATACATTTCTGGCGAATATGACACCCAAAGATAACAAACAGTGGCGTTGTTATGAGTCTATACAGTGTGTCCCATAGAAATTTGAAATTTACTGCGCCGCCACTGTTGACATTTAAGCAAATAAAAGTAAATAAAACGTTTAATTAAGGGAATTCCGCTGCGATCAGCAAAATGTATATGGTATACAAATAAATATTATTGTCGAGCAAAAAGCCAACCTTCTAATCTACGATAAAAAAACAACAATGAAATGCTCGTTTCAGAATTAGTATTGAAAAAAAAGAACAAATAAGAGCGACCATTGGACAAAATAGTCTGCTGAGAGAGCTTGAAGTGCGCGGAACATAAATAATAAATAGAAAATAAAATAAAAAAGGCAATATTAATTTATAAATTCTAAGCATCGATTGAAATACGACATTGAAATTGGTTTGAGTGCAGAGCGTGCGAGAGACAGAGAGCGGTAGAGTGCAGCGTGTGTGCGCGCATATGAAGTGTTAAACGGAACAGTCAGAACTTGTTTGACAGCACGCGTCAATGGCGGCAGTTGAGATAAAAGCAATGTGATCAAATCCTAATTGTGTGAAACGCAGGAAAGAAGAAGAATAAGTGTGAATTAAGTTTTATTGAGAGAAGCAGTACAGTGAAATCATGGGCAATGTACAAACACGACAATATGATGCACGCAGCATGGCGCATCGACGAGGCAGTAAGTCAAATGCAATGCACGCTTATAACATTAAAGACGCCTATGTTACATAGTGGACACATAACACATATGATGATTTAGTGCAGATATTTGTTAATTGCTAAATTGTTTTATGTGTTGTGTGTCATAAGGTAACATAGGGGTATTTAATATTAATTGTCCTTTCAAACTTTCAAACAATAGGCATTTCATGGAATTTCCGTTACCCAATCGTGCGTCGACGCGAACATGCAACAGTTATGGTGTACAATCCAAAGATGAGTATTGCAGAATGGCTTGATTTGCTCGATTTGCAGCAATATGAAGGCAAGTAGCCAAGACTCATATGTACCATGACCTGCCACAATTCATAACTTTCGTATTGCTTACAGGCAACTTACAATTGTATAATTGTGTCGTTGACATTGTTGATTTTGATGATAAGGTTTTACGTCGTTGTGGCATTAAGAATGCCACACATCGTAGCAAAATGCTGACGAGCCTCTTGGGCGTGCAGGCCAAACGGCGACAATCGATGAATTTGGATGGTGTGTTACCATTAATCATGTATTAGTCACAATTTAATTAAACTATTTTGATTTTTTGTTTTTATCAGTTTCAAGTACGCCACGGGCTGCACCGTCAAGACGTAAAAACTCTTGCCCGCCGGTCTATCTAACACCGAAAGATGAGATATGCGATACTTGCGGCAGTTCACCGTCCGAACGGCATAGCATGTCCGAACTGCGCAGCTCAGTGATAACAACAAAGAGTGGCAAAGTATTGAAGCGTTTGACATTCGATGACTCGGCAATTATGTAAGTAAAAAGGCTGTAGTTTTTAATTCTTTTTTATAAAAAGTGCACTATTTTGTCACTCATTCTCTCTCGTAAAGAATTTATTCAAAAAAATTGAGGAAATGCTAAGCAATTACTTGCTACACCTAGACTTTATCGAAGACTGTAAACCAAAGCTCTGCAAATATTGAATCGAAACAGTTCTGGACACCGTCTGAATATTAAAAGGGTTCAATACTGTACTGGAGGAACAGTTTAGAGAAGTTTCTTTGGGGTTTCATCCTTTGAATGCGTGGTTGGAACCAAGTGTACCAAGAGCTTCATGGGCTTACTTGATCGAGTATTTAATGATTCTTACAAGACACAACATTAGGGTTTTGATACTTTCTTTAAGGTTATACGTAGTTAGAATTTTTAAAAAACATATTGTTTTATTTTTGCTTTTTCGGAAAGATATTAATCTTGATATCGAAATTTTCGAAATCGGTGATCACTGCAACCTTGTATTAATTTTGTATTTTTTTTTTATCTATTCTATACATAATTGTCCTCCGGTTAAACGAAGAATTTGTGGACAGATATATTTTTTTATAGGCGAAAATATGAGTAAAATTTTGGAAAAGTACATAATTTTGAGTTTATAGGTCCAAATTTTTATGAACCCTTCGTTCAATCGGAGCATTATGAAATTATATGTCGATTTTTTATATTTTTTTAATTTCGATGATCCAGTGACGAACTTGACGTAGCACACTCATTTTTAAATATTTTGCAATAAATATGTTTTTAATTATTCTTTAAATATATTTGTACCAATCATGTGGCGAAACATTTGGGATTATTTTACTGTGGCCAGGAAAAAATCTTAAAAAATTTCTAACTAGGTCTTATCCCTTGTCACATGGCGTTATGCGACATAAAACTCTACAAAATACTGTATTCTTGTAATTTTCTACAATATTGTATTCTTGAGATTTTGGATTAAATTTGAAATGACATAAATTTTAAATCCTTTGTGTAATTTGTAACCTTTTACAATCTTATTTTTTTTCAAAATCTTCAAAGAACTGTTGTGTTAGTATCTGATGGCCAATCTTGAATTTTGAAAAGAGGCAAATATCAGTCTATTAAAGTAACCGTCAACTGCACAAAGGGCACTTCAATGCCCGCAGAAACCAATAAACCAACGAATGCGCAAAGTAAACCATTATTCATCACTAATTGTTGAACATATAACAACTCAACGCCTGAAAGATATTTCAATAACAAATGATGTACGCATGCGTGGGAAAAAATATCCCCGTATCGGCAAAGGCACTTTTTGTCCTGCCTGTTGTCCTCAGTCAGCCAGTTGTACGGCGTAAGTTCAATCAAAACACACTTCAACCCTCACAAGGATATTTTGCTTGTGTTAGGGGAGGCAAACCTCAAAGACTAAAGAGCAAAACTTCTGACTAGCGCACAACTGTGGCGCGCGTAGTATTCGTCGTTGCAGAGTAGACGTGTACGTTCTTGAGAGCAGACACGGCCGGAAAATTGTGTTCTTGAGTGATTTTCGCAAAAGGAAAGACATAAGTTACTTCTTTTTTTTTTTTGGGCTGGGCCTTTGACTGATATGCAAAGTATTTCAGCTATTTTGCATATAGACAAGTGCTGTTAGAAGAAGTTATGACGCTGAAAATTTTGTGTGCAATGATATAACATTGCTAGTGTCATTTAATAATCATGCATTGCGGTAAGTTGCATCTGAAATTTATTTAAAACAAGAGATAAATTATAAACAATTTCGTGCAAACAAATATAAAAAAAATAAAATCGTTTTCAAAAATTTTTCAATTGAAGTTTCTTATTTGTATTTCAAAACTATATTTTTCGTTCATTATTTCTGCACTTGAACTTCAGATAAAGCGCATGTAGACACACACTAAAAAAATTGTAAGACGGGGGTGGCTGCGGCTTGGGCGCAACATCAAAGAGCATATCCCAGCATTGAGACTTTGTGCTTTACTATGAACGTTATTTTTTTTTGTTTTTTTAGAAACGTGCATGAACTTTAACGTAATTTTTTTAACACCTTCTTTTCACTTTTCAGCTATGAACCTTTAAGACCAACGGGTTCTATGCCAAACAGTCCACTGAGCAAAATACCCGAGCATCAGCAGACCGATATGGACAACACAGTTATGCCTAACGGTGGTAGCCAAGCTGCTGCCGTTACCACGCCTAATAGTTTGGCAACAACGCTGCCGGCAAGCAATGAGCAGCAAGAAGCTTTGGCTTTAAAGAAGGCGCTCGAATGGGAGCTAAGTTTGGATTCACGTGATTTACGTTCACACGCTTGGTATCATGGACCGCTACCGCGTCAACGCGCCGAGGAGATTGTGCAACGGGAGGGTGATTTCCTAGTGCGTGATTGTACATCACAGCCGGACAATTATGTATTGACGTGCCGTACGAAGACAGCTGTTTTACATTTCGTTATCAATAAGGTGTGTATGTGGGTGGGGCTTGAGGGTGTTGGGCATGAACTACTTATTTATGAGACAACGACACGCCATGAATGTGAGTCAAGTTCTGAAATAAGACGAACGTTGTTGTATAAGCAAAAAGAGTTATGATTCATGTCAAGAATTATAATAAGTAAATTAATGTTTGATTGTCTGTCTGTCGGTCGGTCCTTTATAGGCGTTCAAACTGTTACAACGGTCGTTATAAAATTTTTACAGTATTATTTTAATGCTTTTCTTTAAAACCTTTTCAGATACTTTTACAGCCGGAAACGGTTTACGAACGCGTGCAGTATCAATTCGAGGAGGATGCATTCGATGCTGTGCCCGATCTTATAACATTCTACGTGGGTTCGGGTAAGTGTTATATTACATATAAGAAATATATAATGAAAATAATTATTGATTGGTCTTACTTACAGGCAAAGCGATTTCGGCAGCTTCAGGCGCACGCATACAGTATCCTTGTAACCGTACATATCCGTTATCCTTTTACGGACACAAAATTGTTGGCAACCAGCTGCACACGCAAATGTTGGCCGGGCAACGCGGCGGCGGCGTCAGTCCGCTCAATTCGCCGCAATTGGGCAATGCAGCTGGCGTTAACTTTCGTTTTGGCGCACAGACGCAACCAATGCAGCAGCAGCAGCAGCAGCAACAACAACAACAACAACAGGCATCGCCACCGCGCGTGCGACGTGATGTGCCGCCACCACGTTTGCCCTCAAAGAAGCAACGCTCGCAGAGTTTGACGCCCGCGCAGGCCATGGTTGTATCCAATATACGCAACGGCACGGAGAATGGCACACCGTTGAAGGAGTCATACCCGAATGGCTTTGGAAGCTTGCGCGAGTCGCGACGTTTCAGCAATTTCGAGAAGAGCAGCTGTGCCAGCTTGGGTGCACCCACCGACACACAATTGGAACAACTCGCGCAGTTGAAAATCAATGGCAACGGGTTTCAGACAATTGCACGGTGCACGACCGCAAGCGATATGATTATCGATCACACGAAATTCACGACGCACTCATTGCCACGGCCGACATCGGCTGCACATGCGCTGCGTAGTCAGGCGGCTGCGCGCATATCGAATTTGGCGCGTAATTTTAGTTTAGAGTCGTCAAGTTTAGCGGGTAAACAGATACCAGAGTTGCCAGAGCGACCACCAAGTCCACCACCGAAACCCGGACGCAATCAGGCACAGCAATTGCCACCCATATTGCCGCGTAAAGAGCAAAAGGATGTCGAACAACAACAACAGCAGCAGCAGCAACCGCAATATGCTGTGCAACGGCTTGCCTATCAGGCGAGTGGCTCCGATTCGGGCAATGGTTCTGGCGACTCAGTGCAAAGCACGGCACATGGCGATGGCGCCGAGCTGACGCTGCAACGTGGTGTTGTTATTAAAAATCCACGTTTCATGAGCAATTCCATGTCGAATAGCACGTTGAAGAGCTTCACTGAATTCGATGCGCTTGCAGTGGAGGAACAACTTTTTACAATTGAAATATCGGAACCGAAACTTGTAAGTATTAGTGCGAGTATAAGAGTTGTATAAGAGGCTCCAATTTACATGTAAGCACTTCTAATGCGAATTGGCTGCATTATTCAACGCTGAACTGCCGAATGTGTCGTTTGATGCTATGCAACATACGTTACAATTGCAATAAGAAACTTTAGTAAGTGTTTCCAGGTTTCAATTTGAAACCTTGAAAATGAATAAACTTTTTAAAATGATTGAAATTCTAACCCAGTAGATTCCACCGCATTCTATGCAAACAATGTTTTAATATAGTACTTAATACTTTCAGTGCTCCAGATTTGATTTTGAGAACTTTAGCACTTTGTTATTGCCCAGCGTGGATAACAAGCCGCTCGATGGCGATGCACTGAACACCTTTAAGATGATGCTGCTGGAAACTGGGTCAAGATTGCTCGCCGAGCATATAACACGCATTGATATAGCGCTGCTCATCGATGAGGCACCCGACGACGAGAGCGAGGACGAGAATGAGGCAACCAACTATTTAGACTGTTGTGGCCTAGAGTTGTTGACATTGCCACATGGTAAAATCTTTCGCAATGATCTCATCGAGCGCACACAGTGCATTAAGCTGATGGTTGCAGTGACGATACTCACCTGTCAAACAGATTTGGATCGTGCCGAACTTTTAAGCAAATGGATACAAGTTGCCGTTGAAACAAAGACCGCACTAGGCAATCTATTTGGCTTCAGCGCGATCATGTTGGGTCTGTGCATGCAACAGGTAAGCGTCTGTACGATTTCAGCGGGAAAAAAAGATCTTAATTCCTTGTCCTTATCAAAGATACAAAAACTCGATCAAGCTTGGCATATCCTACGTCAAAAGTATACGGACAGCGCCTTCACATTTGAAGCAAAACTGCGTCCAACGTTGATCACCATGAATGAGTGCACAAATCCGCAAGCGCCGAACACAACCGTGCCACATGTGCTGCTCTATGCATTGCTCATCGATCGCCCGGTCCTGGATATCATCAATACGGCAAATATTGCCGATCGACCGGCGCTCTATACCACCTGCATTGCGCCTTGGGAAACAAAGGCCGATGACTTTGGCATGAATATCAATTTTTTGCATTTAGATTCGGGTCGCGGTTTTCTCAAGAATCTAAATTTGTATCGCAAGAATGCCAAGACACTTGTCGAGGATACTAATTCGCGCATGGATGAGTTATTAGCTGATGCTTTCAAGTGAGTTAGTTGGTGTTGAATTGAAATTCATTTAAATAACATATATTTCACATTTTACAGAACGGAATTCCATGTCAAGTTCTTGTGGGGTAGCACCGGTGCGCTGGCTAAGCCTGAGGATCGTCATACCAAACTCGAGAAGGTGCTCACTTTGATGGCCGACAAATTCTGCAGTGTTAATAACACAACGGCTGCCTAAGTGGATTATACACTTAATAATTTATGTTTACTCTTTGTATATATACAAATAATCAAATACACACGAGGGCGTCGGTGTTTCGAGGACTGATAAAGTTACTGCTCATGCAAACCAGTTTTCATACAACAACATATTTGCCAATAAGACATATTCTTCCTGCATGTTTCCAAAAGCTCTTAATATGATAAAAAACAAACTATTTTCACGTCTAAAAAAATGCGAATTGTAACGTAGAAATTCATATTTAAAAAGTTATAAACTAATACGCATACAAATGCACTATGTGCGTTCATTATACACACAAACATACAACAAAATCTTGCTGCAATCAAAATTTTACACTCTTCCTTTTGTAATTTACTTTATAAAACTAAGATTTGAATAATTTAATTTGTAGTTAAACATGTATAGCGTTTACACGCCAATCAGCTGCCACGTACTGTAATGCTTAGTTTAGCACCGATAGATAAAAGGCATGAAAAAAAGTTAAAAAAAAGGCGTTTAGTATGCTACTACCTCAGATATACTTAGTTTCCGGTTCGAAAAGCACTTTATTTACAGTTCAAAAATACTTAAATTTAGTTAGAGTACTTAATAATAATATGAGAAGCCAATTTTGCTGTAAACCATTAGATTTGCCTATGTTGTACAGAACGATGAGCAACACATAAAGCAATTCGGTGCTTAGACCCAATGATCAAGCCTGAACACAATATTGTTATATGTGCTGTATGTTGTCTTGTAACAGATGAGAAACATTGGCCATTGTTGTGCTAAATTGGCAACAAATGATGAAATTGTACTTAGAATGGAGGGTATTATTTATAAATACAAAATTTATTCAGAGATATTTTATTTATTATATATTTATTGCAAATTTAATTTTTTTTTATTTTACATCTTATATAATCGCTCTTCAAAAATTATAAGAGAAAAACGAAAAATTTTAATGATATAAGGCAACAGAACACTACCAAAGGCATTTAAAATTATATATACGAAGTAAATAATATATAAGCCTTAAAAATAAGCACGCATTTACTACTAATTATATACACATAGATCAGACAATATATTAATCAAACGAATTATCGATATGCATATGCATTTAATATTAGTACGTGTATGAAAATAATTTTTACAATTTTGTAAGTGATAACTAAAAGTAATAATAAAAGAGCATGAAACAAACAGATTTGAATGGTTGGTATTCTTTAAAAGCTCAAGATTTTGAGATGTTCACAAGTTGTGATGACTAAACAATCAATATAAAAAAAACATTTGATTATGCTAAAAGCTGGGAGATCGGTTAGTAAAAATTTTAATAAAAAGTACTAATTGACTTTTGAAAATAAAACAAAAACAACTTCAAATCTTTCAGATGCAAAATGAATATGACTGTGCGCTGATTCATTCAGATCAGGTAAGATTTTCAACAAGGGATATTACTCTTCTTTTTGTTAGTAATAAGTTCAACTAGAAAAAGTCTAGCTTTCCTATGAATTTACACTTATCACACATATTGACAATGGGAAAAATAATGGAAAATAGATTAGTTAATCATAATGTTAAGCAATTCTTAAATAAATACTTCAAATTAATATTATCAAAGCACTTGACAAGCTCAAAACGCCATGAAATCTAATCAATTCATATGCAGAGCACGCACTTGAGTTGAGTTGGGTAAGCCAAAAGTCAAAAACGCACCATTGGTGGTGCAAAATTGACCGGCTTGGCTGACATTTGGTTTCTAGCAGTGCTTGTGCGCGTACCGTTGCTGTTGGCCATCGAGCTTTTCTGACGTTTATTATTTAACGAGTTTCACTTTTGAATTAGTTTTTAAGAGAGCGAACGTGAGCGTGAGTCTGAACAATCAAAGTTCACGCTCAAATAAACTGTATCTACACATAGAGGAAGCTTTATCGTATTGCGAATAAAAAAATCGCAATGGCTCAGTGCCGTTGCACTCGCAAGCTAACATTTGCCATGGTCGGTTTCAGTTTAGTTTTGATAGCGGCACTTACAGTCGGTCTTGTGCTCGGCCTGGGCAATGACACCCACAACGCTGAGGTGAGTACGGCAGTGGCAGCGGAACGTGTTCCTTGTGTTCAAGGTTGTGTTTTGTTATGATCGGCTTAATCAGCGAGTGAGCGCGCTCTCTCCAGCATTGCACTCGGCTTTGTTTGCCGGCTTATAAAAGCAACAGTTGAAACTTGATTGGGCGTTGTGTGCTTCAACTGGTTGTGCCGGGCGCTCAGTTGATCGGTTGGGTTTTTGTTTGTTTTTAAGTGTGTTTGGCTTTAGTTTTGTGTGTCGAAATGTCAGAGTTAGCAGTGTCAAGTAATGATGAAGGTGTAAGTGACTGAGGAAGAAGTGTGGCAATGTTGAAAATGGCGAAAGTTGCCAAGCAAAACTTAGTTCAAGATTCAATCACCTGGCAGTCTAAAAGAGTTCTTCAGCATCACATATCTCTTTGTCACATCATCTACTAACAAATCCATCTTTCGCATATTTATCACATAGACAACACAGACGCGTTCGTTTACCATCGATCATCAGGCGAATACTTTTCTCAAGGATGGCGAACCCTTTCGCTATGTGTCCGGCGCCTTTCACTACTTCCGTGCTTTGCCCGATGCTTGGCGCAGTCGTTTGCGTGCAATGCGCGCCGCCGGTCTCAATGCTTTGGATACGTAAGTCACTAGTTCATTTTGCTATGGAATTTTAAATATTTAAAGCACAAAATACACAAAAAGGTACGTTGAATGGTCGCTGCACAATCCGCACGATGGCGTCTATAAATGGGAAGGCATTGCCGATGTCGTGAACTTTATGAAATTGGCCCAGGAAGAAGGTTTTCTCGTCATACTCCGACCGGGTCCATATATCTGTGCTGAGCGTGATAATGTAAGCAATTCAAATTGTCGGCAGCGTCGTGATTAATTGTTTGCTTAAATACCTAAAGGGCGGCTTACCACATTGGCTCTTCACCAAGTACCCAAACATCAAATTACGCACACGCGATGAAAATTACCTCGCTGAAGTCGAAAAATGGTACGGCGAATTGATGCCACGCCTTAAGCCGTATTTCTTTGGCAATGGCGGTCCAATTATTATGGTGCAAGTGGAGAATGAATACGGCGCTTTCGATGCCTGTGATCATGACTATTTGAATTGGTTGCGTGATCAGACGCAAAAGTATACGGATGACTCGGCTTTGCTCTTCACGGTGGACATACCAAATGAGCGCATGCCATGCGGCAAGATCGACGGCGTCTTTGCGACAACAGACTTTGGCATCGATATGAGTATGTGTGCTTGATGCACGATGTTTCAGATACTTTTCGTTGTTATAAAATGACTTTATTTTGGTAGTACACAAGATTGATGAGGTTTGGCAGACGCTGCGCGCTGTACAGCCAACGGGACCGCTTGTCAATTCCGAGTTCTATCCGGGCTGGCTGACACACTGGCAGGAGGAAAATCAACGACGTGATGGCACTTTGGTCGCGGCCGCCTTACGGTAATAATGCGATAATAATTCTTTGCCAATGGAATGCTTAATCGTATTTTCAACAACCTTTAGCACAATACTGAGCCAAGGCGCCAATGTGAATATTTACATGTTCTTCGGCGGCACAAATTTCGGCTTCACTGCGGGCGCCAATGACTGGGGCAAAGGTAATTACTCGGCCGATATCACGTCATATGATTACGATGCCGTGTTGGATGAAGCCGGTGGTCTGACGCCCAAGTACGAACTCATACGTGACGTCATCAAGGATTTTCTGCCTATACCAGAGATTACGCTCTCACCTGCGAAGCGTTTGTCATACGGCACGATTGATTTGTTGCCTTTGGTGGAGCTACTTTCGGCAGATGGTCGCACACTATTAGCACAAGGCGCGCCCATTGACTCAAGCAAGCCGAAATCCTTTGAAGAACTTGATCTGTACTCGGGCCTTGTGCTGTACGAGACAACGTTGCCTAAGCTGGAGCTCGATCCGGCTGAGCTGCGCGTTCAGGATTTACGCGATCGCGCCTTTGTCTTTGTGGATCAGCAGTTTGTGGGCACATTGTCGCGTGAGAACAACTTGTATGCGCTGCCCTTGCACAAAGGTTGGGGCACACGCCTCCAGTTGCTCGTCGAAAATCAAGGACGCATCAATTACAATGTGCTCAACGATACGAAGGGCATATTCGGCGCAATCTCAGTGTCGCGTTTCAATGGCGAGCAGCAGGCGTTGTTCGATTGGACAACGACTGCTTTTCCACTGTCGGATAAAAGCATTGACGAATTGCTGGCCAAGCAAAAGGCACAATCATTGCAGCCACTAAGCGCGGCCATCGCTGCCCAAAGCGTGCTGCGTACCGGCCCGGTGGCCTATGTGGGTAACTTTAATGTCAAAGAAGTCGGCGATACTTATTTGAATGTACGCGGTTGGGGCAAAGGTGTCGCTTACGTGAATGGTTTCAATATTGGTCGCTATTGGCCGCTTGCTGGTCCGCAACTAACATTGTATGTGCCGAATGAGTTGCTGCAAGTCGGTGATAACAACTTGGTGCTTTTGGAATATCAACGTGCAAATAAGCAGATTAACGATGAGTTGTCGCCAACAGTTACATTCGATGCCGAGCAGCAGTTGGACAACAATGGCGGCGAAAATTGAGTTAATTTTTTCATTATACATATGTTTGATTTTTACTAATCACATTCAAGAAATATATCATTAATCATACATTTAATAAATATTAGTCCCAATTTATTATACAAATTTTCAATTTCTCGTCGGTTTGCAGTTGCAGTTTTGTTTTTCTTTTAAGAAATTGGCAGCTCGGCGAAAATTTAGTGAATTTCTTTAGAGCGCACGAAAATATGCAGCAAAATAGTATGGGTCAACATGTATAACAGTTATACGCAAGTTGTCATTCTCAAAGTGAGAAATATCATAATTGGCAAACAGCCAAAAAATATTATTTTCTTGAAACAATTTGTTTTATTTTTAGTTAAGCGATTTTATTACATTATTTCTTCAATACACAAGCATTTTTTTTTGTTTTTTCTTTTTTTAAATTTTTTTTTCACATTCTCATTTTGAATTTTGCATAAATTTTACATATTTTTTTTAACTAACCTAAAAAATGTGTGTAAAGTTATTTAATAAATTAATCGTTTTCTAACTAATTGTTTATACGCATTAATTTAACTATTTTTTTTTTAGTTTTTCTTATCATTCCATTTCTCATTAAAATTTTGCAATAATTAAATCGTAAAAAGTTCCATTTTTGTTTTATGAAAAAATTGACTCCAATACTTCACATAACATTTATAAATGCTTCGGCTGAGTTGTCTGAGTGATGTATGTTTTTTTTATTGGCAAAGGAGATTATTTTAATCGTTAAAAAATATCTTAAAACTTAACTTGAAAAGATTATTTTCGTCATTAAACTGAGCATTTGTATAATCGGGTTTTTTTTCTTTTTAATTAAAATAGTTTTGGAATGTTTTTGAATAAAAATTATGTCTTCGAGAATTGTGTTAAGTCTTAATTTAATTATTATTTTGATTCAATTTAATATATATTTTATTTTGACATTTGCGATTTGCTCTGATTTTATTTTTGGCAATTTTTTGATTATTTGAAATTTACTCTAATACTTTTTGTAGATCAGTCGAAATATTATGTAAAAAAAATTGAATAGAAAAATTTCAAAACTTTTATAAAATTTATAATAAATAAAAATAAACAAATAATTTATAAAAAAAATTAAATTCTGTTATAGCATATGTAAAAAGAAATATAAGAAAAAAAATAATAAAGATAGAAAAATCTTCTTTTTTTCATTAACTTTTTAAATTTACAACGGGCCAAAATGCATTATGGAAGACAATATTCTTCTTAAATCAATTCAGACGATTTAAGTTATTTAAAAAAAAAAAACAGAGCAAATCTTTCTTTTTTTCAGTTCTAATACAGTATACGTTCAGACAGTAATATCATAAATTATTATTTGCTTGTTCAAAATACAACATACATCATTACAATATTGAAATTAAATAATTAATTTCGCTAAAAATTCATTGACGTTAATTTATTATTAATATTAGTATTGACTGCTTGACTTGGCTTAGAAACGCTTCAAAAAATAAAAATATTATGCAAAATATTTGTAGTTTTCTTTTCTTATAATTCTTTGCTTAAACAAAGCAGAGAAAGCGCGCGCGTCAAGAGAGACTTTGTTAATATCACTGAGTATTTTATTTTTTTTTTGTTTATTTTCTTTTTGTTTTTTGTGACAAAAATTTATTATTATTACTAATATTGTAGAATTAAGCTCAATTAATGAATTTGTCATATGATCAAAGAGCATTTTAAGTAAAGAGAAAGGCGAAAAGCATGCACAGAATCGATCACAACATACAATCGCTGTATGTCTGAGCACAATACTAATAAATATAGAGCTTCATGCAATTGCTGTGTTTACTATTCGTAAGCTTTGTCAAACATGCAAATTGATTTGCACTTACATATAACACTTTAGTATAACACATTTAACCATTCGTTGTCTAACTTGCTGTGTCTGAATGCTAAGTTGTTGTATGTGTTATCGGGGCGCTAACAAACATAGCATGCTTTTCAATCTGTCTCTTTAATACTCTTGGATACAACAATAAAGAAGCTCATTTTGTGCCCCCACACAAAATTTAGGGTTTTTTTGCGTATAAAAAATAAATAAATTTACTTGCATTAAATAATTAAATGTCTATGCAAAATATTAGTTTTTCTTGCGATATTTTTTTTAGGAATTATAGATTGCTTGCTTAATTAGAGTATTTGTTGTATTTGTTGGTTGTCATTGTTGCTTTGTGTTTGTTCATTAAGAAAATTGAGACAGAGTCATATATAAAATAAGAGAGTTTATCACAGCTGCATTTCGAGACATTTTAATATAGTTTACCGTGTAAAATTTTTTTTGCTAAATGAGCATTATTAAAAATGTTTGCTTAGTTTGTGTAGTTTTGTTCATTTTGTGCGTTTAACATTCTGTTTGTATTGATTTCACTTTTTTGCCAAGTTGCTATTAGTAAAGTAGAAGCTATTTTTGATAGGCAAAAGTTACATAGAAGCTTTTTTTTTAATATTAAATACGTCAATATTGCATAAAGGCACACAACACATAGAACAAATGAACATTCAGTAATATGTGTTTTGATACGCAATGCTACACAGACGTATATAATATTATGAAGATTGGAATTGACCACATTGCATTGAAGCAATAAAACTTATAAAACAGTTGGCGCTTTGCGATAGACGAGAATAGTTATTTCATGCATTGCATATTGTTGTATGTATGTGTTTTTTTGTTCTTGTAAGTAAATTGTTGTTCCGGCTTACCAATACTAAAGCGCTGTGGGGGCAGCGTTGGCCATTTGTCAGTGCCATTTTGATTTTTGCGTGTAAATGTCGGCGCGCAGATTCTGTGCGAAGCAAATGCCAAGAATCTATGAGGAGTAAGGTAAAAGTAAAGAAAATTAGTCACTTAATACTTAAAGTAATGTGTAGAGTTATGAAAATAAGCAAAAATAAAACAAATAATTAAGCACACCTGCAAAAACATGAGTAGAATTGCGGCTGTGGAAATAATAATCAGATTGCGTTCGATCCATTCCTCGCCCGCTTGAACGCAACCTTTTTCGTAAATGATTTTTGAGATTTCAAAGTTCTACAAAGAAATCATAATGATGAAACAAAATTAAGAAAAATTATAAAACTAAAATTTTAACTAAAATATTTAAGAGCTTAAAAATAAAGGGTCAGCAAAGCAGTCATCAAACCTGCATGAGCAATAAAGCTATACATGTGCCAGCGACACTTAACAGATGTGCCTCCAGCCAATCTTCACCAGCGCGCAAACAACCGCGCTCGTGTATATGACGATCCACAGGCTGCATCCAAGCATTTTTCAAAAGTATTATTCATTTGTTTTAGACTTAAAATTTGAACTAAGCGTAGGAACTTACATAGCCCTCCTTGCGCACATCGTAGCCGCATTGTTTATTCTTGATCACTTCCTGTGGACGACGGCGACAGCAGGAAAAAGGCACACCGCATGCCTCACGACTGCCAATCGCAATGGAAGAACAATTAAAATAATTATTGCTATCCCAATCTTTGGGTCCATCAATGCCACAACATTGCAACCAATCTTCTTGTATCCAATCGATTAGATTTTGTTGATCAGGATCCTCACGATAGTGTTTGATAAATGCGCGTAGACCTTCAGTAGCTTGGTCTTTGATCTGTAAGGTATATAAGGAAATGAAATCTTTGGTTTGGGATTGTTAAACACGTGTTCTTACCCAACCCTTATCTTTGAGCACAAAAGCCAGACCACAGAAAAAGATTTCGGCAATCAGTAGCACAGTCAAAAAGATGGCATACTGCAGGAGTAATTCAATCGTTAGTAAATCTGTAGTAATCACTGGCTAATTGGCTACTTACCGCGCCAAGCAGGCATGTGTTCTCACGCAACGCGCCGACGCTGCCCGTGAAACCAATGATAAAAGTTATGGCGCCCAATATGATGAGCACAAAGGCTGGATCGAGCGCAATGAAATTCAATTTTGTAATGTTGCGAAACATATCCTTTTCGTTCCATGCCCATATACCAACGGCACATATGAGCAGCGCTGACATCCAAATGAGCACATTGCTCGTGAAGAGCAAATATTTCAGACAACAACTGATTTCGGTTGTTTCATGGCGATATTTGCGAATGGCGGGCATTTTGCAATTGCAATCGGTGCGCTCAGTAATTAATTATGATTGGCAGTTTTTCCAACAAGACTATTTGGGCCCAAGGTCTCCAAAGTTTTTTTTCGCGTTCAGGGCCAGCCTTCAGTTTGAGTATATAATTTCGTCTTAACTATTCATTCAATGGTTGAACCACTACGCGCTGCTGGATTCAGTGATTTCGTGTGTTTTTTGCATTGCTTTCATTTTATAAATACTTTTCACGTAATCTTTTTGAGAATCAAATTCTGCTGGCAAGGTACACAATTCGCAGATGAGCCACTTAAAATGATGGGATTCAGACAGATTCCGACAGTTGTTGACTAAATAACGGCAAGTTGCTCACCGATTTGCTTATTGAACAATTTCTTCTCTGCACATATTTTCTGTTTCGTTTTTTTTTTTTATCGTATTTCTTTACTAAATCGAATTGTTGAAGTTGTTTTATTGTTTATTTTATTTTTTCAGTTTTTTTTATTTTTTTTTTGTTAATTCGCCCGCGTTGCCAGCATTAAAGAATGAGCTGTTGTTAATAACATTCTGTTATTCTTTAACAGCATGTACATGTGTTCTTCAGAGAGTCGACAGAGCCGCCACATGAAAATGAGACGGTATTAAAGAAAATTTTAACTGCTAACTGTAAGTCGATATCGAACCCGAAGTCGTGCTAACACAGCCATTAAGGGCTTAACAGTAAAAAACCATACTACCCTGGGCACTTTTCGCGAAAGTAGATTACTTCTTTTTCTTCTTGAGAATCAAATTTAGCTGGCAAGGTACGCAAATTTAGTGTCTAAACATCGGGCGGGCTGGCAGCTTTATACTTATAGGAATGTGGTATGTAACAAGTATTTTCATATGAACATAAGGTAGTACAATATATACGCACGGGCTAATTGTTGTGTGAGCGAGAGCGCAGATGCAGTTTCTGGCAATTTTTAGCATGTTGGCTTCCCGCTTTCTGCAATTTCTGCATTTTCGGCATTTCAAACAAAGCGAATTTTCTGACTTGCGTCGGTTTTATTGCAATATTTTGTAAAAATAATGTCCGAAGACGAGGATTTCATGTGCGACGACGACGAGGATTATGGTTTGGTAAGTTATTAAGTTTCACTTTGCGTACTTTGTCTAATTGTGCCTATGTGCGCTTGCACAGGAATACTCGGAGGACAGCAACTCGGAGCCCGATGTTGACTTGGAAAATCAATACTATAACAGTAAGGCGCTGAAGGAGGACGAACCGAAGGCGGCGTTGACCTCATTTCAAAAAGTGCTTGATTTGGAGAATGGTGAAAAAGGCGAATGGGGCTTCAAGGCTTTGAAGCAAATGATAAAGATAAATTTCAAGCTTGTGAGTTGTTGCATCAAAAATATTCAAAGGCTTTGTTAATGTCATATTTTGCACAGAATAACTACGAACAGATGATGGTGCGCTATAAGCAATTATTGACGTACATCAAGAGCGCCGTAACACGCAATCATTCTGAAAAGTCTATCAATTCAATACTGGACTACATATCTACATCCAAAAATGTTAGTATTTAAAGGCTATAATTAGTTACTTGATTCAAATTGCTTTTGTTTTCTGATGTTTAGATGGAGCTGCTGCAGAACTTCTACGAAACCACGCTGGATGCGCTCAAGGACGCCAAAAATGACCGTCTGTGGTTTAAGACTAACACTAAGCTGGGCAAACTCTATTTCGATCGCAGTGACTTCACCAAATTGCAAAAAATACTCAAACAACTGCATTTGTCATGTCAGACTGACGATGGCGAGGATGATCTCAAGAAGGGCACACAATTGCTCGAAATTTACGCGCTTGAAATTCAGATGTATACCGTGCAAAAGAACAACAAAAAGCTGAAAGCGCTGTATGAGCAATCACTCCACATCAAGTCGGCGATACCACATCCATTGATCATGGGCGTAATACGCGAGTGCGGCGGCAAAATGCATTTGCGTGAAGGAGAGTTCGAAAAAGCACACACAGATTTCTTTGAGGCGTTCAAGAACTATGACGAGTCGGGCTCGCCAAGGCGCACAACGTGCCTCAAGTATCTTGTGTTGGCAAACATGTAAGCAGCAAACTTTTTGGAATTACATAAAAATCTTCATGTTTATATTATTTACAGGCTCATGAAGTCCGGCATAAACCCCTTCGATTCGCAGGAGGCGAAGCCTTACAAGAATGATCCCGAAATTTTAGCCATGACAAATCTTGTTGCCTCTTATCAGAATAATGATATCAACGAGTTTGAGAACATTTTGCGATTGCACCGTAACAACATTATGGCTGATCCTTTCATTCGCGAACATATCGAGGATTTACTACGTAATATACGCACACAGGTGCTAATCAAACTAATACGCCCTTACAAAAACATAGCAATACCGTTCATAGCCAACGCTTTGAACATTGAGCCTGCCGAAGTTGAGAGTCTGCTTGTCTCTTGCATATTGGATGAGTGCGTATTATTGTCTTTTGTTTTTAAATACATTTTTTAATGTTATACATATCTGATTGCAGCACTATAAAGGGACGTATCGATCAGGTCAATCAGGTGCTACAGCTTGAGACGGTCAACAATAGCGCGGCGCGATACAGCGCTATGGAGAAATGGTCGAATCAAATTCAATCGCTCCAATTGGCGGTGGTCAATAAAATGGCTTAAAAAATGTGTTGTGCTTATACACAATTATGAATAAATAATACAATTTAATTGATAATTTTCTGTACACTATTAATTTATTCGTTGCCATTGTTGCTGCTCTCCGTTTTGCTTAAACTCAAGCGTATGCGATACATGCAGAATAGCATGAAATGCAGTACGCAAACCATTGAGAGACTGCAACAAACGGTCGTGAGTGCCAACTTAGGATGTGACCAGTTCAGTACGGTGTAAATGTAAGTTCTGCCATGTCTGTCTTACATAGAGAGTTGACTTTAATAAATAAAAACCCACAAATCGCTCAAGATACTTACATATCTGTGCCGCCCGCTAGATAGTAGAAGTATGAAAATTGCGCATAGATTAGGCTGAATACAAAAGGATATATGAAGTGCATTATGCGCGTCGGAAAACCAACTACAAAGTGATCCATTAGCATGAACATTGAAGTGCACGCATGCGCCATTATGCCATACAATTGCATTGTAAGTGTGCCATGTGTTGGATAGGCTGAAAATTAACAAAGCTATTATTGTTGTTACACCAATTTAGTCGATGGCACACGTACCAGGATAAACGATACTCCAATAGATCAAAGTTATCAAAAGCGCAACGACAAGCGCCGTAGTGTGTAAGAGCCAGTAGATCTTTAAGGCGCAGCTGCCGGAGTCTTTGGATAAGCAAACAGAAATTCATATGTGTAACAGAAAGTAATAGATAGTGTGCCAAGTGCCAGCAGTAAATATTTTACTTAAAATCCTTGTTTCATACCAAAATACTGTTGATCGCAATAATACAAAGTGGCAATGATTGCGCCAAGCAGACACGCGAGCATGCAAAGTGTAAAGCCCCAACTTGTGAAATAGATGAACCAACGACCCTCCAGAAAATACAGATATATGCTGCTGGAGCAGCCTGAGGTGAAGAATACGGCCAGTATCCAACGATAGATGAGCCAAATGATGCTACGCTGACCGATTTGCCATTGTGAACGACAGAAATCTTTTGCCGGCTCATGGCTGAGACAGAGCTTGTTGCATTGGAATTCCTGACGTAGACTGTGAAAGCAGCTGCGCGACTGGCTCTGTTCGTACATGGTGTTGGGATATATAGGAAAATTTTTAAAAGAAAACTCAAATGGTTGAAATTTTGACAAAAACTGAAATATACTAATGGCAAATTGCTGAACGTCTTCGTATTGCTGCCTTATAACTGGGGCCTGATTGAAATGTTTTTGAACTCATCGCTGAAATTTGTGCAATTAACGTTATTTTGCATGTATAAGTAGTAAAGCTTTGGGCAAAGAACAAGTTTTTATTCTGAGTTCAAGAATCAAAATAACAGTCTTTCAAAAGCCAAAAGCTGGCAAACGCATTAGGATTAATTACTGCGCAGTCAATATCAGCAGTAATGCTGAAACTTGCGGTATTAATAGCAACATGTATGTGTATGTGCGATAAAAGCGATAAAAAGCACAACGCTTTGTATAAGGGGTATTGAATAAATCAGTTACTTTTCATAAACATACAAGTTTTCAATAACATGTACTTTTCCGATTTTAATTTATATACAAAAACATTTGGTAATTATATAGATTAAGTTTAACAATTAAATCAATACTGTGTCGAGTCTTTTATTGAACCTGACACGTTTTTCGCCGCTCTCTTCACCCGTGTCGAATGGTTCTTTCCATTTCTTGTGCCAATGCACGCGTAGTCTGTAGAGCCAAAAGTGCATGAAGCAAATTATAGGCACAAATATTATGCACCCAATAACGGCACCGAATGCCAACAGCGGCGTCGGCCATTTAAATATGGGATATGTGTAGTAGTGACCCTCGCTTCAAAACGTCATAGAAATATGGTAATGGCAAAAAAGATACTTAAATTTACTTTACTTACGGACTCCTGCCACCAACGTCATGGTAGATTAATGAAAAGACGCTATAAGCAATGCTAACAACAAAAGGATGAATGGTATGCTTGAGTCGCGAAGGAAAAGCGACTAGCATTTGATCCAAAATCATGAATATCGTACTGCAAGCGTGCGTCCTAAGGATATAAAGATCAATGTTTATGTTTGATGTCACTGAAATAGTGGAAAAAAATTTCGAAATGTGTCATTTATAAAAGTTTTATAAACTTACTTGGAAAGAGAAAACACCAGAAGACCAACGTTATCAGCGTCGCTAAAACAAGTGTGGTCCAATGTGCAATCCAGTAGATTTTCAATACCAGACTTTTGTGTGATTGCTTACCAAAATACTGTTGATTGAAATAATACAAAGTCGCAATGATGGCGCCAAAGGTAAATGTAAACGTGCAAAGTAGAGTGTTCCAATCAGTAAGAAAGATATACCAGTTTCCACTTTCCCTCTCATGGAGTATGCTGTCGATGACACCACAAATGAAGTACACAGCCACTAACCAACGATAGCTTAGCCAGACAAAGCTACGCTTGCCACATTGCCATTGAGAGCAACAAAAAACCGAAGGCTCATTACGAGTTAGCTTTAATATATCATTTTCGAACTCCGTGACCACCATAAAGTCGATCAGTTGGCTAAAGTAACGACGCACACGCTCATAGCGCATCTGTTTGAGATTGTAGACAAAAATTAATATGTGGTTTTTAAATGTGCTTGATAAATTTGTAAATTACTTTGAATGTTACTTCCGGCACGGTCTCATTTCCTTCGAGTTCCATGACCAGCCAGCGAAATGCGAACCGCAGCGTGCCAATGCTATTTACCAACTGCTTGGCTAAGCCACCATCACAACAATAATGCTAAGTTTCAGTTTCGCTGATTTTTTATCAGTTTTTGTTTGTTGTTATTCGCTTATCGTTTCAAACCGTGGTTCGTGTTTATGTTGCGCTGGTCCATTTTCCATTCATGAAACTAACATGCGCATTTTTTTTTTGTTTCTTTCCATTTATTCTCAAAAAAAGCTTGTCCCATTTACAAAAATTCTTATATACTAACGCTAATTATTGGGACGTTGGTCAACCTTGAGCATTTTGTTTTCAGGAGGTTTTACATACAAACTACATATGTGTGCCGCTAAAAGTCGAACGCGTGCCATTGTTGAGCTTTGCTGTTGTTGTTTTGCTCTTCCATGTGTTTTTTTTGAGTGATGAATTCACTACTGATTTTTAATCAGATTTAGTTTATATACTAATTTTCATACAGTTCTTTATATTATTGAATTATTAAAAGTTTTTAGAGAACTTTGCCTATCTGAGGGCATTAAATTGTACGGAGACTTGAACTAGATTTTAAGGGTTTAACAAGTAAAACACTCTTGTTCAGATTAACGGTTTGATATTTAACAATGGTAAGAAAATTCTCAATGTATAAGACAAGAACACATTTTTTGGCAAAAAAATCTTATAAATATATTTATAACTTTTTGGTTATAATATACGGGAATCTAAATTCAGTATTTCTCTATTTACTTTATACAAAACAACAACACAACTGTTTAATACTTTTGTCCACATTCGCTAATCTTAAGCGGTTACCGTTGGTCCATTATGTTGTTTGCTGTTCTTGTACAACAACATGCGTAGTTTGTAAAGCCAGAAATGTATGAAGCAAAATATCGTAACAAATGCAACGCAAGCAAAACAGGTACCGAGCGCCGAGCCAGGTTCGGACCACTTCACTATTGGATATATCCAGTCGTGGCCGAAACTACGTAACAAAATCATAATTAAGTTGATAAAATAAAAAACAAAATCGAATCTTTAATCTTTTAATACTTACCGATCCTTGCCGCCAACCAAAAAGTAGACCAATGAGAACAGTATGTAGGTAATGCCAACAAAGAAAGGATAGAAGAAATGCACGAGTCGTGAAGGAAAAGCGACCAACATTTGATCCAAAATCATGAAAATCGAATTGAAAGCATGCGTCCAAATGTTATATAGATCACTGCCCAATTCTGGCTTCACTGTAAAAGCAAAAGCAAAAGCAAAAAAATAAGTTCAGTATATGTCATTTATAAAAATTTTAATGGTCTTACGTGGAAAGAGGAAACACCAGAAGATAAGCGATATCAGCGTGGCAAGCACAAGCGTTGTCCAATGTGATGCCCAGTAGATTTTTAAAGCCAGACATTTGGGCGCTGTAAATCAAAGAATAAGTATTGAATATCTTGAAGTAGACCCAATAGACACATGTGTTTACTTACCAAAATAGCGTGGATTGAAATAATGCAAAGTCGCAATGACAGCGCCAAAGGTGAACGAAGACATACAAAGCACAAAACCCCAATGAGTGAGGTAGATCCACCACAGTCCGTCATACCACTCTTCGAACATGCTGCCAACGACGCCTGCAATGAAGAAGACAGCCACGAGCCAACGATAGATAAGCCAAACGAGGCTGCGCTTGCCGCTTTGCCATATTGAACGACAAAAGTCAGAAGGCTCATCATGGTTCAAGCTGAATTTCTCACGTTGGAATTCCGCGCGCAGCGTTTGACCGCAATCACTTTCGTAACGCATCTGTTTGATGAAGCAGACAAAGATTATCATTTGATATTTAAATGTGATTGCATAAATTGGAATTGTTTACTTTAATTCTTATTTCCGGCGCGGACTCCTCTCCTTAGTGTAACCTTAGCGCAAACCTTAACGTTCCAATGCTATTGACCAACTGATGGCTTAGCTCACAACGCTCGAGTTATTTCATGTCGAGTTTAAGTCTCGTTGAATTTTTATCAGTTTGCGAATTAATTTCCTTATCGGTATAAGCTAGGTTCGTGATTTCTGTTGTTGCCGTCTCATTGCTGATGAAACGTATTTGCGCACTTTGTTTTTGTTTCTTTCCATTTATTCTAAAACAGAACAAAAATTGATAGTTGCCGTCGACAATTATCAGGTCAAACGCGTGGATCACACATTCTCACTAGTTCGCTATTGAGAGTCGAAGAAACGTTGGATTTCTCAAATTGTTGGTTGTTGCTGTTGTTGTTCCTTTCTTCGCATAATCTTCAGTGTTGCTCTAACACGGTTAATTGTTCCGAATCTCTGAGAATTGAAACATTATAATTAGTGCTGATTTGCATAAAGATTGCGCTGTGAATTTTTTGAGATAAGTCAGTGGAAGTCGCATTTTCTATTGTCTGTCTGAACGCACATATAGTTCAAGGTAACAAAAAGATTTATAGGCTCGATGCATAAGCAGTTGTCTAAGATGTTTTTGCTCAATAACTGATTGTTTGCTTTTTTTTTTATTCGGTAAATATATATGTATATCGTTAAGAAAGTCGAACACATGTAAAGGTATAAAAAAGTATAAATGTACTGATAAATAATATACAACAAATATAATCCCGATTAAAAGAAGTTTTTTCTTAAACAAATCATTCAACATTCTAAGAGAAAATTATAAATTTATATTTGTTTCTATTTACTTTATACTTGTACATAACAATCACACAACTATTTAATACTGTTGCTATCAATCACTAAGCTGTCACCGCTGGCTCCTTCGGTTGATTCCACTTCTTGTGCAACATCACACGTAGTTTGTAGAGCCAAAAGTGTATGAAACAAAATATCGACACAAATACAATGCAACCAACAACAGTGCCAATCGCCAAGCCCGGCTTGGACCACTGTAGTATGGGATAGATGTAGTTATGGCCCATCCTATTTACAAAAAAAGAGGAAATATTAACATGGTGATTATAAAGTCAAAACCATTATGTAATACTAACGCATCAAGACCACCGCCCACATAGTAGAACAATGAGAAGAGCCCGTAAGTTATGCCAACAATAAAAGGGAACACGAAATGCATGAGTCGCGAAGGAAAAGCGACCAACATTTGATCCAAAATCATGAATATTGAATTACAGGCATGCGCCAAAATGTTATACAGATCGCCGCCCATTTCTGGCATCACTAAAAAAAAAGAAATATATGTTTAAAATATGTCTTTCTATATTTGAACTTAAGGACTTACATGGAAAGAGGAAAGCCCAGAAGACAAGCGTTATCAGCGTCGCTAAAACAAGCGTTGTCCAATGTGAGGCCCAGTAAATTTTCAATGTCAGACTATCGGGTGCTGTAAAGTGACAAACATTTGGTGCTTAGAAATGAACAAGACTTCAGTGGTAAGTGATGAGAGTTCGTAAATTTAACAAGGAAACACAAAATCAGTCGTGTATCTGTCAGCCTTGTCTCACAGGCTTGTGAATCAGTATGACTAGTGTGAGAAAAAGTTCGTTAATTGTAAGGTCATAAGCAACAGTTGAAAGTTTGAAAAATGTTAGATATTACATCTGCAGTTTTTAACTTGTGTGTTTTAATATGAAGTTCAATGGAAATGATTTTACAAATTACGTTTTGATATTGGCTTTGTTGCGAATTTTATTAAAGATAAACTCAGACCGCTATGAGTCTAGACTTGAATAGAATTGAATGGAGTTCGTGGAAATCTGTTTAAAAAACATGATATTTAAAGTTTCAAGTATCAATTACTACGTATAGTAATTGAAATTGCCAGAACACAAGTGTTTCACGGTCGAACTACTTTAGTTTTGCGGCACATTTATTGCTTTCACGTGCGAGATTACTCACCAAAATACTGTTGATTAAAATAATGCAGAGTCGCAATGATCGCGCCATAGGTGAACGTATACATGCAAAGCAAGAAGCCCCAATCGGTGAGATAAATCCACCAGTGTCCTGCGCCCCACTGTTGTATCATGCTGGCGATAACGCCCACAATGAAGAAGGCGGCGACCAGCCAACGATAGATGAGCCAAATGAGGCTACGCTTGCCACTTTGCCATTGAGAACGACAAAAATCGGAAGGTTCATCATGTGCCAAACTGAAGTTCTCACGCTTGAATTCCGTGCGCAGCGTGTCACCGCATTGGCGGCAACAGCCAGGATGTTCGCTTTCATCACGCATCTGTATGAAGCCAAAGAAAATTATTATTTGAGTATATAAAGTGTTTGGGTATGTAACGAATTTTTACTTTGACTGTTATTTCCGGCGCAACTACTTTGGGTTTGCAGCAAGTACCGTGTATCCTCAGCGCCCAGCGAAATGCCAACCGTAGCGTTCCGATGCTATTAACCAACTGTTGGCTTAGCCAACTACGTATGAATATTGCCATGCCCAAATTTGCGTTACGTTGAACTTTATCAATTTGCGATTTAATTGTTGTTGTACACAGGTGAGTCGGCTTGTTGACTCTTATCGGCTCAACGCGTGTTTTGTGCTTTCAATAATTGCCTCTTCATTTTGCACTGATAAAACTTATTTATGCTTTTTTTTATTTGAATTCCTTTTTTTTTTGCATTTAGTCTTGCCTGTCACACCTTTGGACGCGCGTACTGCAGCATATTGCAAAAGTCTGTGGTCAATTGTTACTTGCTGACGCCAATTCTGAGCGCAAAATGTGTTGGCGTTGGCAACGTCAAATCATAAAATTTTCAGTGGTCTTTTATAATTGCCGCTGAGAACGGAGCAGGCGTCGTGTTTTCTCAACTTTATCGTGTCCATTTTTGCGTGTTATTGCTGTTGTTGTGTTGCTCTCGCACGGGTTTTTTCGACGTATTTTGATTATCAATTTTTCAAATCACGCTTTTAAAATTTTACTGTTGGGAATTTCAGCAAGTTGTTGTTAATAAAGTACTCATATGTTAAATAAGAGGCACCAACGAACTTTTTCGATAGTGTACTACTTCAATGATTATATTAAGTGTGTTGTCAATCGATAATAATTTTTTTTTAGTTGAGTTAGCATGGCAAACGATTCTCTGTAAATTTTGCTCATGAAGGCTAATCGATATTAGTACCAAGAAGCTTAAAAATAATAAGCGGGATTAACAAATTGAATACAGATTATTATGTAGATTAGTTGACTTAATTATTTGAGAGGTACTAGAGATATTGATCAGTAAATATTTTTGTCACGCCCTTTCTTTCATCTACACAATTTCTCTTATTCGGTGTTTACTTTCTATATTTCATGGTAGATAATTATGAAGTAGACATGTACAAAGTGTTTAAAGTAAGATAAATTTGTAATATGTAAAAGAAGTACCGTCCTTTCTTGAGAGTTCTAGAAAGCTACCAAGTTAAAGCGCTATAAAGAACCAGGTGCTTCCTACTGTTTCTTATCAAGAGGAAACTTTTATATATTATATTTATATTTTGTTTACTCCTTACATAATATTTTTTATTTTGAATTAATTTTGTGGTTATTAAAATACGTATATTGGGCTTAGTCAAATTTTCCATGTTTGCTACACTTTAGCTTTTGTCGCTGGCTCGATCGATTTGCCACACTTTTTGTACAAAAACACGCGTAATCTGTAGAGTCCAAAGTGTATGAAACAGAATACGACAGCTATTAAAACGCAACCACAAACATTAGCAATTGCATAGCCCGGTGTAGTCCAATTTAGTATAGGATAGATGTAATCGTCGCCCATTCTATATGATAGAAAAGTTAAGGTAGAATTATGGTCAATCATTATAGTAGATGAGGTTAATAATACTTACGAATCTGTGCCGCCACCCAAATAGTAGAATAATGAGAAAAAGCCGTAGGTAATGCCAATAGCAATGGGGAATGGGAAATGCATGAGTCGCGTAGGAAAAGCGACCAACATGAGATCCAATACCATAAATATCGTATTACAGGCGTGCACCCAAATGTTGTAGAGACTGACACCCATGCCGTTCATAACTGAAAGTATTTCAATGGAATAATTAAAAAGCTTTCGTTTGTAAGACTTGTCAAACACTTACGTGGAAAGAGAATACACCAGAAAACAATTGATATCATCGTCGCTAAGACAAGTGTTGACCAATGTGAGATCCAATATATTTTCAATGCCAGACTGCCGGGCGCTGTAAATATTGTTGTATAAAATACGAAAACAATATTGAATACTTAACAAAACTTTTTCTTTCTCTTTCTCTTTTTTTACGACGAAGCAATAATTATCTTAACTATAGTTTTATAAAATAAAAACAAACCGTATAAACAAAACGGTTCGATATGTGATTGGTGACTGTAATTCCAATAATTTGTATCACTGCTTTTTTTGTTTGTCTCTGATAACGGAATGTAAGCTCCTTAGTTATAACAAGCGATTACTCACCAAAATATTCTTGATTAAAATAATACAAAGTCGCAATGATGGCGCCATAGACGAATGTATACATGCAAAGCAAAAAGCCCCAGTCCGAGAGATAAATCCACCAGGTTCCATTACCCCATGCTGTGATCATGGTGTATATCACGCCAGCCGTGAAGAAGGCGGCCACCAGCCAACGATAGATGAGCCAAATAAGGCTACGATTGCCATATTGCCACTGTGAGCGACAAAAATCCGCGGGCGGCTCGTGAACAAGACTGAATTTGTCACGTTGAAATTCCTCATCCAGCGCCTGACAACAGCTTCGGTTATCACTCTCGTCACGCATCTAGTTATTTTTTATATCTCCCTGTGGGCTCGTTGCCTTTGAGAGCGCCCAAAGAAATAATAACCGAAGCCTTCCAATTCCACTTGCAAACTATTTTACCCGAATAATTCCATAATTATTTTCCATTTTGTTGAACTTTATCACAATTAAATTTTGTTTTTCAACTGTCAATTGGAATTGCTTGCCCCAAAGGTTCCGATATGTATTTAGAAGGGATTTGCAATATTGTTTATTTTGCATTGATAAAAATTGTGTGGGTTAATATTGTGGACACTCAGAAATACCCTCCCACTCAAAAGCTTGAAGAATATAAATTAAATAAATTTTTACTTTCACAATTTTCTCTTTATTTCAAAAGATATTGTTCTCATCTTAACATTTCACTATCGATCTTTTGTTTTCTTCCACGCATAGCATGTACAGACAAAAATCTTTTAATGGAAAGCGACCAATATCATGATCAATTCGTCTCTTTAAACTGTTGAATCATGCAGTCGATGATGTCCGATATGCTAACTTTCCACTTTTTCTGAAGTAAAGTTATACAAATGCTCTTGATTTATCAGGGTTCCACAAAGTTACAAACTAAGAAGGTATAAACAACAAAGTATTTCACACTATTTCTTATTCTTCTTAATCTATAAATTTATTATTATTATTAATTGCTTTATACAAAATTGTTTATAAGGCTCTTCTGAAGTTCTCGAATCTCTAGCAAATAACAGAAAACAGAACCGTTAGAAACTTTACTCGATTTTAAGTCTCGGTCGTAGAATGACATCCATGCAGTTTATTACCGAAAGTATTTCAATGATATAATTAAAAAGTTTTGATTAATCAAAGACGTACATAGAAAGAGAACACACCAGAAAAGAAGCGATATACTTGCGTCTAAAACAAGTGAGGCTAAAAATTTTGAGATCCAATAGATTTTCAACTTCAGGCGGCCGGGCGCTGTAAATATTATAAAATACAAAAACATGAGATTTCGTAAGAGGGATGGAAGAGTATGAAAATCAAATTCTTTGCTTCATAAAACTTCTTTTTTTTTCCAGCTAGTTTTACGGTTTCCAGCAATAACTAATTAAACAAGAGTGTTCGATTTGTGATTAATACCCGTGTGTGCAGCGTATTTTTTTTGTCGAGTATACTCGACTATACCATTCTTACAAATAAGCTCCCAAGTTATAAAAAACGATTGCTCACCAAAATATTCTTGATTGAAATAATAATGATGGCGCCATGGATGAATGTATACATAAAAGTCCCAATTTCGAGAGATAGATTCACCAGTTTTCATTACCCCATACTGTGATCATGGTGTATTTCACGCCCGCAGGGAAGGAGGCGCCCACCAGCCAATGATATATGAGCCAAGTAAGGGTTCGGTTGCCATGTTGCCACTTCGAACTCTCGTCACTCATTTGGTTATTTTTTTTGTCGTCCTTTGTTCGTTGCCTTTTGAGAGCGCATAAAGAAATAATAATAAATATAGCATTTCAATTCTATTTTCTGTTTGCCTTTTTGTTGATTAAAATTTCTGAAATGTTTTCTTTTTCGACAGTGTGAACTGTGTGCCGATCGGATCCGATATGTATATTTAAGGGACTAACGTTATTATTTATTTTGCATTGATAAAAATTGTGTACTTCATTTATTTTGGACGCTCAGAAATAGGCTTTCATAGTTTCAGAAATGAAATTTTCTCTTTATTGAAAAAGTATTGTTGTCATGATTTAATAATTGTTAATATTTTTATATTCGTTCGATTAGTTTCTTGCACGCATAGGCTGCAAAGCCAAAAATCTATGCTACTCAACAATAAGATGAATAACAAGACACCACGAATGGTACCGATTGCCATGCTGGCGATGATGTCCAATCTGCAAAAGGCTCCTAAAATTTGTTTGAGCAAATTTTCATTAAATTCGTAGACAAATTTTACTTTTCTTCGACGTTTTTGTTGTAACATTTTTAATTGAGAGGTGTATTAAGGTATATCTTATTTTAGATTTTATTTTACTACATAAAGATTGTTAATTAGACAGATACATCCATAAACTAATAAATGTTCGAAATGAGCATGAGTCAAGGGTATCCAAAATTCGTATTATACTGTAGTAAAAATAAACTAATATGAAACTTGTTGTATGTTAAAAATATATGTATGATAAGAAAATCAGTTATTTTTGTTGTATAATTTTAATAACTTGATTACGTAAACAATAAGTGTTCAATATTTTTTTTTCATATAGCAAGTTCATATGGCAAATTGTCAATACATTGAAAACAATATATACATAGATAATGATAAGTCTAGACTGTTTGCAGAATGAATTGTGTTTTGTAGGAAAGTTTCATTACTCATGTTTGACGAGTTTGTATAGGTTGAAATGTGATTTCAGCGGAAAAGCATGCGCTTGGGTGAAAGCAGTAAAGTCGTAAAGATACGTAGGTCAGTAAAAACGAAGTACTGAGATTGTAAATTGAAAATGTAAAATATATTCATATAGATTATTTTTGAATTGGACATTGTGCCGTTATTCAGATAAACCCAGACTTTGAATGTACTTAGATATTTTTGTACGAGGTACGCATTCGAACTGATAAAATTATTGACGGATATTGTTGAAATGCTTGTGATAGAAACTAACGATATGTGAAAATATTGGATACCTCCTACAAATACACTGTGTGAAAGCTATGTTACTATTTATATTAATATTTATAGTAGATATGAGAGTCTAGCCTACCTACCTTCTAAGTAAAGGAAGTGCACGTAGCGTTACAACTTTAAAGAAGACAGAATATGCACAAATAATTGTTTATGTTAAAATCATATAATAAACGAATACTAATTCAAAAGGAGTCTACCAAAAATATCTTAGCTAAAGAACGAATAAACGTTTCTTGCTACTTGCCCTTTTCTTAACTGTTATTGGTCAATAGAATTTGTTAGTCACTTTCCCATGTATCTTTTTTTCACACAAACTTAATTATTATTTTTTTTTTTATAGTTTCAGCCAGCAATGATAATTGTGCCGAGATTAACCTTGACGCATTGACTACGAAGCAATTTTTTTTGTGTAATTTTTTATAAAATGTATTTTTACAATGTTTAAAAAACATGACATAAGAGCTTCTAATCTCTAAATGCACTCGGCATTATTCGATTTGTTGTTGATTCCTAACAAATAAGTACAAAGCATTCCTAAATCAAGTGTGACAGAGATAGGAAGCGAATATATCAACGAATAGTTTTACTTGATTTACAACAAAGTTTATTTTTATAATTTACAATAGTTATGACATTTTTATTTTTTCGATATAAAGAATTAGCAAAGACGAAAGTGA
Source organism: Phortica magna (assembly GCA_037044515.1). Classification (NCBI taxonomy): domain Eukaryota; kingdom Metazoa; phylum Arthropoda; class Insecta; order Diptera; family Drosophilidae; genus Phortica; species Phortica magna. The sequence continues at coordinate 59,531 of JBAMBP010003328.1, read as the reverse complement.
AAACAAGTTTCAATTAAACAATTTACATTTGTTAAGTACTCATAAAAAAAAACAAAATAATAGTGGCATTACATGCCCTTTTCTGTGCGTGTGTGTTCAGTATCTGTGATCAATGTCAAATGGTAAGTTCAATGCTTCGTGCGTTGAACTGTTGCCGGTTATGTTTTTGATCTAAAAGTTTAATAACCAGAAATACTTTCCGACCAACTGTTTTTCATTTTCGGTCTGTTTTTTATTCCTCGCCCATTTCCCGCTCTATCTCTTTGATCAACTAACTTTGCATTGTGCATTTGACTGTCGTCAAATTATGATGAATGCGTTTAATATGCAAATGTACCATTATCGATATTCAATCAAATTCATCGCCATTTGTATGTCGCGAAATCAGTTTGATTGAACATTCAATGCAAAATGATGTGTCAAATTTGGTATGTGTCGTTTTTGAGATACAAGTTACTACATACATTCATACAAGACACGTTTCAGCGAAATGTTTGTTTCCTGTGCTATTATTGCGTTCTATTATTTTATAAAAAAAAAACAACATTGAAAACTATTTATTTATACAGAAAAAAAAGTTTGCAGTTTCATTTAGACTTTTAAACATTCAGTTATTTTGCTCAAAATGGAAGTGCTAATTGGAAAACAAGTTTAATTATTTCGTATGAACAAATAAATAGGCACAAAAATACTTCTTTAAAGAAGTAAATAAATAAATACAAAAACAATGATAAAGTATCATTAAATAAAAAAAATGTCATAAAATAATTAAAAAAATTTAATTTTTATTATATAAAAACATCTTTTAGATTCTTAGTTGAGTCTTTCAAAATAATTAACAAATTTTTCAATGAAACTCAACAAATTTATTTAGTTTTGCCTTTACTTTCACTTCTTTTAAGCGCTTTTTGTCTTGAAATGAGGTTTCTTTTAGAGATCGGCTTAAGTTCCTACATATATTATAATAGAATTGACTGTGAGAAATTCTTTCTTATTAAACGTAAATATATATTCTAACGTTTACTTTTATCACAAAAAAATGCAGGTTAAAGAAACTCTGATATTCTGAGTTACTTGAGTCAGTTGGTCTTAAGCATTTGGAAAATTGTTCGCCAATTAAGCTTTTTTATTATAATTGTATTTTTGGAGATTCAGTGATATAAAATTTTGTTTGTTTACTGAATTTTGAAAAAAAACGTTTATCTAAAAACAATAAAAAAAAAATCATTTCGAAATACACAATTCTAAATCAATTAGGTTAGGTCGCTCGATAAATTTGTGTCGCATCACTTTCGCTTTGTGAAAGATGTTGTTGTTTTTGGCATATTAGTGACAAAAGTGACCTCTGTGACGGCAAGTTCAGTGCTGGTCAATAAAGCCGTCATGAGTTATGGCAGCTGTCAGTTAGCGTGCGCGCAACACCAACAACAACAACATAATATTAACATCACCATCACTTGTCTGCTATCGATATCATTTGACAAATATTGTATGTATTGTAATAATAATATTAATAAAAATAACTAAAAGTTTTCACACATTTGACAACGATGGCGACAACTGTGACTTGTGCAGTTCGTCCGTCCGTCTGTCTGTCCATCAGTCAGTTAGCTTTTGGAGGGCCGGGCTTGATACATTGGTGTCTCGAAACAAGTGACTCCGATACGTTATTTGACACCCTTTAAGTCTTGTTGCCGACAACAACGTTCATGTTAACGATGGCAGTAATGATGATAATGATAATGTTGTTAGTGATGATGATTATTTAATGCTTTTATTACTCTATGCTCACGATCAAAAATTTTTATATACCCTTTTATTTTCTATCTAGTAGCATATGAGCTTGAACTTACTTGACTCATTTTGATGCATGAGACCTAAAGTCAACGCCAAAACTTTTGACTCAAAGCTACACACACCCCTCACGCACACACACACACACACACACACACACACACACGAATGTGCGCCTTAATTAAATTAGTTTATTTTATTTGTTATTTATAAGTTCATCATATATATTGTTAATTTATTTGTATACAGTCATCGTCAAAAGTAAATCAACACTTGTGATATTTTTCTTACACAATGACTATTTCAAATACTTAATAGTAATACAAATAAAAAACTTGATTTTATTGACTTTTATTTTCTATTTATATTTCTAAATTTTTATCACAAAATACATCATAAACGGACGAAATCTGAAAATTCCAAGCATATTTTTAAAAATCCCATTCGTTTTTGAGTTAAAAATGAAGTAGGCGATTCTCCATTTTGCATGATGTATCTGTCAAGTAGAGGGCGCTATTTTAATACAATTTTTCCAATAAGTCGCATGTGTATTGTTTTGATATAAACTCGAAAAAAAATGGAACCAAAAAATAGTAATGTCCATTAAAAAAAAAATCTCAATTAATAATGTTTTTGTAAAACACAATAAATGTACAAAATCAGTGAGTTGGCGAGTGTCCGGTTATAAGAAACTTCACTGTAGTTAACATTCAGTTTGTACTTATAATCTTTCAGAAATAAAAATTTCATTGGTGTTGACTCACTTTTGACGCGCACTGTATGTATGTTCCTTATATATACATATAAAATAAAAAAAATAATAAAATAGTAAACTACGATCGGTTACACATTTCATATAAAATATGTTCTGCCAATAAAAACTTTTCGCATTTCATTTTCGTCCGGTCGTGTGTGCACTGGTCTTAAGCGCTCCTCGCTCGCGCACATCTGTTGTTATTATTGCAGCGTGCATATGTGTGAGTGTGTGTGTGTGTGTGTGTGCAGTTACAGAACAAACAAATTTTAATAATATAATAAATAAAACAATAAACTTTCAAGTCATCAACAACAGTTTTGTAACATTAGCTAAAGTCAAGTCAAGTCTGTCAGTCAGTCTGTCTGTCAGCACATTCACACATACATTTAAACATATATTCACTACCAAACATACGCGACGCTCGGCAACGTGTATTAATTCTCTCCGGCTCAGTTACCAACTAGTCACACACGGCACACGATCGCGAGTCGAGTCGCGTCTGGTGGCTTTACGACACACGTTAGTGTTTTTGTTTTTAAAATACAAAAATAGTATGCAATAATATTTGCAAAAAAAAAAAAACGGAAAACAAATAAAAGTGCATTATCTTTAGAAAGCAATAAACACGTGTGTCCTGAACGTTTGAGGGGTTTTTTATATGTGAAAGATGCAATTTATAAAGAAATTTTGTAGAGCATTCGGCAAGGAGTTGCAACTCAAGAATTTCGGCTTTCAATATCACCACGTGGAACAATTTTATCGTTCGCAGGTAATGTGTGCGCAAGTGTTGACTGATAATTATCAAAAAAAAAAAAAAAAAAAATACACCAAAAAATTAGCAAAAAAAAAAAATTAAGAAGAAAAAGCAAACATTTTTTATTATTACTTGTCTTTAAATGAGAACACACAAAGCAGATTATAGAAATTAATTAATTTGCACTTAAAATCTGTCGTCACAAGGCTTATCAGCATGCACAAAGTTCGGCTTTGCATCATTTATTTTAAAACTAATAAAATTATAATAATAAAGCTTTGCTGCAAAAAAAAAAAAACAAACGTTGATGTAAAAGTGTTGCATGAAGTGAAGCTTACAACAAGTGGGAAACATTTTTTCTATTGAAACTTTGTTGCGAAAATGATATGTCATGAAGCCAACAAACTTTGCATACAAGTTTTGTAATTTTTATAGTATTTTTTTCTTCTTTCTTTGTTTTTAAGTAGTAAATTTACTGATAAAGCATTATGATGGGCCTTTGAAGAGTAACTTTGAAGAGATGCTTTGCACTTAACAAAAAAAAAAAATTGAAAGTTGCCGAAGATTAGAATAGAAAATGAAGTGAAGAAGAGATGAAGTGATTTCTGTGTTGAAAAAGAGTTGATATTATAAAGAAAGTCTTTGGACAACATTTTGTAGCTGTGATTTTTTAAATTTTGTAAATGTTTGCAAAACTGTGCAGAGAATTTGTAGTGAAAATGAAATTTTAAGTTTTTTTATTTGAGTAAAATTTTAAAATTTGACGTTTGTTTTTAACAAAAAAAAAAAAAAACAAAATAAAAAATCTTAAAACAAATTTTTTATGAGCACAAAGATTTGTATAGCGCATTGCCATGCTTAACATTTGCGAGGGTCGTTAAAAAAATAGTGTTTTGTTCTTGCGATATGTAACGGTTTCTTTTCATATCTCGACGAACAACAATTGCCTTTCTAACCAACAAAATATTCTTTGTGTTTTCCAAATGCTCATAATCTTTAACAAACCGACACTTTCTCACACTTATATAAAAAAGTTTGTTTATTTCTTCAAACAGGCATTTATTAATTGACCCTCGTAGTATTAAACATGCCTCAGAAATCTCTAAATAACTTTCATGATAAAAAGGTTTAAGAACGCACGCTCATCACTACACTTATCTAGTGTACTCATCTGTCTGTTTAGGTTTTTTACTATAAATCCAATTTCACTTTATTTCAAGTCGCAATAGAATGTTATTGCCGCGATATTTCATACAAATTGTCCATGTACCGTGAGCTACTGTAAGATTTTTATAAATCATTTTCCATTGAATTCATTTCGTGAATTATAAATAAATATTAACTTATTACAAGTCCTCATTTATAAAAGCCATGGCGTGATATTTCGTCAAAGTTCGCCCACGCTCCGTGACTCACTGTATAATTCTTAGTAAGCATTTTCTTGTAAATTGAATTATCCGATTTATTATGTAGCAACAAATTCGGTAGAACATCATTTCTAAATTTTCATAAAACACATATGAAGTCATATTTTTTAAAAATTTTCCCACTAGGAGTATAACTGTATATTTATGCTGTGCTATGCTGTTTTGATTACCCATTCATTTGGCTCGCTCATGTGCTTCGTGGATATTGAAAGAAACCCATGACGAATGTTTGGACAATGACGTATTCGAGGTTATTTCTTTCACGCTTATCGCAAACCACAAAAAAAAGGGGTAACTTCCTATTTTTGCAGCGTGAGCAATTTATTGTTTTATTTTTATTTGTATTAATGCCAAAGAATTAAAGCAAAAGCTATTTCGACTTTTTTAAAAATAAAGTAAAATCCGGTAATAAAATTAAAATTCTTATCGGTTCGCTAATTTCAAAATAATTAAATTAGGTCAGCAAATAATTAATAATTGTTTTATGTTTATACATATATGTTAGAATTGGAAAAAACATCACTTCCGAATATTCAAGTTCAAGAGGAATGCGCGCGATCACTCAACTTGATTGTATAACATAGGCGCTAATTGTAATTACATGACACAAATGAAGAGGAAACTTTGATTTCGGTCATGATGACCGTCAAATACGCTTAATATATGATTTTCGAAATTAACTAACAAGAGTTGTTTTTGTCATGGCCTAATAAAAACGTCAAAAGAAAGAAATATCTTGTGTAAGAACATGAGACTCTTTGTGATGGATGACATAGGTGTCAAGGTTTATTTTGGTATGTTATTCAGAAAAAGCTCTAGTCGCGTTGGATCTCTCTTGTGATCGAAAAATTTTTGTGTTCAAAAGTACAATCTTCCATTCTCAGGATCCCTCTTTAACCTCTTCCGGAGACAAACAACACCTTCCGTGACCGGCCATAATTAATAGAACTGTGAGGGAGCTTTTACTATTCCTACTTTCCTAAACAAGATAATGTTTTATAATGTGTTAACCGCCACGCCCACATATGATTTCAACAAATGACATGGCAATTGTCATATACACTTAAAAAAATGTGTGTAGCGTTCGCGAGCAGTCTGTTGAGGAACTGAGTAAGTCGCGTCATTAATTAGCACACAATTAGTTAACTTGTGCCATGGTCGTGCGAATTATAAGCAGAGTTCGAACAACTGTCATAAAAATAATTAAAAAAAAAACATAAAAGGGGAAACAACGGTAATAAGAGCTTGTTTGCAAAAGAAAAAGTTTCGAATTGAACGAAGTTCTTATGCGCTACCGAGCAGTGCAGTTATTACCTTATAAAGTTAACATCACTACTGTTCTTTATAAAGAAAAGATAAGATTAGATAAGCATTCAGCTTCTTGTAAATAAAAGGGCTTGATAAAAAAATGTCTCATACCTCTTATCAGAATACTCTGATTTTTTATAGCTAGATAATGAAGTTGTGATTACTATGTGCCATTTGCTTTTTAGTAAAAGGGCATTTTTGCACAGGTAGAAGTCAAAAAGTAAGTGATTTCTTAAAATCTCTCAAAGCGGTAGACTTGAGAGAATTATCTGCGAGTCCTTTATTTTCTATGAGTATTTTTATGAGTAAAGTCTTCTTATTCCTGTTTACTAAGCGGAAAAGAGGAATCCTTTTATCACTAGTACCCCATGAATATGAAGAATGGAATTGATGATGTATTTAAATCATTGGATATAAAGTCTTATGAGTTTCAAACAAAAAATTACCTACAATGAAGTTATAGGGTATTTATAAGTCGACTACTTGTCTTGTACAAGTAGAACGTGACCTTGGTAGAGACTCATTTTATATATTGTTTACACTAAGTCATCCTTACTCATGGTTCGCTCAGCTACGTGAAAGGTGCAGACTATCAATGGACCATAACTCACAGTACGATGGTTAAGGCATTTCAATCTTTTTGTTTCTCTTCGAGTCATAAAGCGTGGTTTGTGTAAACAGCAAAGTTATATAACAAGCGAACTTATATACAAATGAGAAAACAGTTCTTTGCATAGTAACTTTATCAATGGAAAAATTTACAAATAGCACTTGGCCTAAATAATTGTTGCCAACTCATGCATTAACTTGGCAGTGATTTTTTGCAACAATTGTTTTTATTTTTTTTTTAATTACATGTGCTTAAAAATAAAGTAAATAATAAAAGTTCCATGCATAATCAAAAATGTTTTAAAGCTAAAAATGCCGTTGGATCTCAGATTGCTAACATGAAATAAGAGCAGACAGAAAATATTCATCGGATCATATATTTTTTTGTTTATTTATTTACAACAAACTTTATTGTTGTGCGAATGCAATCACTTATAGTAATTTGAGCTAAAGATATATTGCGAAAGGATACTAATTAAAAGCATATCTTGGAACAATAAGTTTAATTATAAAATTGTATTTATTCTTGCAGTGGCAAAAAGGCGAATGCAGTTTAATATATTTGATCTATCGATGGCTCTGGGCAAGCTTCTTTGTTGGTGTCTTTATAGCCTGTTTGGCTTTACAATTCTCCGATGGCAAATATTTCATCTTCTTGACAAATTGGGGTATTATGCTCTGTCTGACGACACAATTGATTGCCGCGGCAAAGGTCACGTGCTGGCACTACGATCTGGGCGGTGTACGCAGCGATGTCATTGAGTCTGGCGCCAAGGCACAGACCACAGGGATACTCAAGCTCTACTGGCTGCTGCATGGCGTTGCACTTTCACTGTCGCTGGTCATAACGACAGTTTATTGGCTTTTTTTGCACGGCAAAATGAGTAAGTCTATGTCGGTTATTTTATATGTATACTATATATTAATCACAAATGTATCTTACAGATAAACCGACGCGTTTTCCGGTCATTAGCTTTGTTACACACTGCCTCAATTCGGTATTCATGCTCACCGATTTCCTAATTATTGCATTTCCGGTACGCATATTGCATATGATTTACTCCATGCTACTGCCGATCATCTTTTGTCTCTTCACGGTGGTATATTACTATTGTGGCGGCACCGATGAGTATGTGACACAGATTTTCTTATTGTGCAATGCACATAACAATAACAATTTCATTCTTCTTACACACAGATACGGTAATCATTACGTTTATCCGATATTGGACTGGACTAAGCCAGTACGCGGCATGACTACATTCGGTGGCGTCTTCGTTCTTTATATTATCTACTGGCTGGCATTGTTTATCATCTTTAAATTGAAACGTGTTATACATCGCGCCTGCAGCGTTGTCTGGACCCCGCATACTGTCGGCTTACTATAAGGCGCTTAGCACAAGTATCTGCTGGTGCAATCTTGACCACTACTTCAAACTCCTCCCATCTCTCTTTTTTTCTCTCTCTCTCTCTTGGTCTTTTATTTAATGTGTTCTATTTCACATTCATGCTAAAATGCCATTACAATAAACATTACACAAATAGGCTTCATAGTTGCATATATAAGTAGTTTCATGCATACACATATACATACACACATACACATACATACATACTCGCATATGTATTATATACTAAGTAGTTTGATTGAGAAGTGATAATGTTGTTCCTTAAGTCTAATTAAATTGAATTGTCTACAAAAATAAAGAATACGAAGAAAAAAAAACGAATTGAAATAAAACTGATGGTGTTTCGCATTTTTAACTTTGCAAAGAAAGAACGTTAAAAACATTGTGTAAATATTTAAACTCAGCAGCAACAGAATTAACAAACAATGAACAAGGCAGACAAACTTTCTTTGTTGATATCGTTATTCATCGTTTTAAAAGATCTTCGTCATCTGTGTGGCTCTCTCACTTTGTTACTAAGAAATTTTTGAAGATTTGTTCCCTCTCTATAATGCAATGTAACGTTTTATAAAACCTCCCCTCCCTCTAAATTGCGTTCCGTTATACTAGAACGGCCCCTATGCTATAGTCGTCCGATCATCACCAATCTCGCAAAATAACTTTTGTAACGTTCTAATAATTATGTGCAAAAAATTGAGGCGATAGCTTTAAAATCAAATCGTTCTTTAAGCCAAACCCCATTTTTGACCGATCGTTCCTATGGGAGCTATATGCTATGGTAATCCAATCAAGCTGATATTTACATACAAAGTGCCAGCAAACAGCTTATTAAAACGCGAGCGATCAGCAGTTCGCGTTGATATATTCAGATAGACAGACAGACATGGTTATATCAACTCGACACGTCGTGAAGATAAAGAATATATGCACTTAATATAGTCGGAGATGTCTCTCTGCTATAATTAAGTTAATACACTCACTGTTGCAAAATTATAAAAACGACAATTGAACAAGAACAATATCTATTTGCTCAACATTTAATACGCACGTGCTAACTTATGTTGCTATCGCCATCTCACTCACAACCACTTTATTTATTGAGTGCAACTGCATTCATTACTCATTTGTGGCTGCATTAATATCAGCTGCTTCGTTCACAAGCAGCGGCGTTGGTGGTAGGTAGTACAATGACAATTATAATGATAGTCACAGTAACAATAATAACAACAGCAACAACAACAGCCAGTGGCGTACTATACCATCAGGGTAAAATCGTTTTATACAATCAAATTTTAATTGCCATTTTGTCGCCGACACAGCCGAGTTGAAAATTGGATTTTGTTTGTTTGACTTAAAATTGGAGTCTGATTTTTTTTATTGGAAAACAGAAAAGTGCAGAATTCTACATTTAAGAATATTTTGTTTTTATTATAAAACAAAAAATAAAAAAAAGGTGTGAAATGAAAAAACAGAAAAAAATAAAAGTTAGGTACGCAGACTCCGTAGAGGTAGGCTTTACTTCAGTCTTATTGAAATCGGGCGAGATGGGCTGGCAGCCAAGCACTTGCCAAAGTGTTCGGGTGGCTTTTGAGGTATTCCAACGTCGCGATGAATTATTGATATCCTCACTTAGCAAGGAGCTTGCACCATATTTCTTAAAGCTAGATTTTGGCTGGCTTGAAACCTTTTTAACTTCGAGTTAGAGATAGTACCAATATTTATACCGTACAGCACAGCTGGAACAATAACGGTTATAAGAAGCAACAGCTTATTAGACAGGCTTATCTTCGATGACGGATGAAGAACCAGTTTAATTTGTGCATTTTGCAATGAGAGACACTTATAACTATAGAATCTAGACAGATGATGGTTCCAAGTAAGTGACTTGCCTAATACGACCCCGAGACATTTAAAGGATGATAAACATGAAATTGGATTGTCTTTAACAACGATTTCAGGACCATCTTCCATGACGTTTAATGTCGGTTACATTAGCACATTTCTTCTAGGAAATCATAATGTTCTACCTCTGAGTCCAAGAAACAAATCGATCAACAAAGTCTTGAGATTTTCAACAAGTGAAAAGTCTAAAAATTAACTATAATCCAAAATATTTTCTAATTTCACGCATGATTTTTAACAAATTTTGATGCAAATTAAATAAAATAAAAACCATGAGAGGAACTTTTTTTTAAGCGAAAAATAATTACTGTTGACATACGGTATGCCGAAAAACATCCAGTTATTTTTTTCGTTTCCACATTCAAGTGTCCTATGCCGATACACAACGGCCTGCGCGGGAAAAAATTTATCGCAAATTTTGAAATTTTTTGGAAAATTTGAGATGAAAATGAATAATTGAGGGAAATTTGGCGCTAATCATTCTGAGGGTTTTTTTTTTTAATTTTTGTGGGTTTATTTAAAACAGAGAAATTTTGAAGGCTAGACCACAAAATTTTCTTCAAGACTTGCGAACTAAAACTAGAGACATCCAAAAACTTGTCTCAGAGAGAAAAAAAAGTGCGATTTGTTGATCAAAATATTAAATACTTTGTGGGCTGTCGAGACTGAAAAATGGCAAAAAACAGCCAAATTGTCAATTTAGCACGCTGATAAGGATCCTGTAACTTACGACGATATTTTATTTTTCCTTCCCTTTTCCTTTTGAGCATGGGACTTGTGGCATTTTGCACACTCTGCGCACCCTATTGTTACGCCACTGGGAAACAGCATACCTGCGCCAAATGCCAGCTGTGCGCTGTCGTAGTCAGAATCACAACACAGCCTCTGCTTAAACAAATAATCACCACCACCACAGCCGTCACTAACAACATTACCAACAACAACAACAACGTCGAAGAAGTTTGCACGACTTCAACAAAATTCACCACTGCTGGATGGCTGCTGTCGCTGCGCTGCTGCTGCTGCGCTGTTGTTCGTTCGCTTTGCTGCTGTAGTTGCGCGTGTTGAGTAACGATCATTTTTAAAAAGTGTGTGCAGCCGTCAAGTCGTGATATTTCGAGTCGCGCGCACGCGACTTAATTTTGCATTATAAATTTGCTAAGATTTTCAAGTTACTGTTTTTACTCACACACCGTATTTTATTCTGCGCTCTCATTTAGTCGACGTTAGGCCGGTGGCGTATCGCGTGAGTGTTTGCTTTTGGTGTGTGCATTCGTGCGTGTAAATTGTTCGTGTCGATTGCATTTGCAAATTGCAATTAATACAGTATAAACTTGTCCAATAGAGTCAACTACAACTGCAGTAGCAACTTCACCGTATCTTTGTTGTTATGCAAAATTATTGTTTTTGGTATGGGTTTGACCCAATTTGAAAAAAAATAATAAAAATAAAGTACCAGAAAAGCTTATTGAAATCTACGCCAACAACTACAAAAACGCGCATTGAACTTTGTGACAGCAAACAACAAAACCAAAAAAAAAAAAGTAAATAAAAGAAAAAACAACAACATTTGCCAACTACCTGATTTTATTTTCTTAGCTTTTTTTAACTGTCAATGTGTTTTTTTTTTTGTCTTTATTTGCTGTTTTTGGTATTTGGGTCTAGTATGAATTTGCTTTGTGCCAAATTTCTACACGCCGCTGCACGTTTTAACCCCCGTCCGAACGTTGTGCGCAAAATTTTGTGCGCTTCGAGCGTTTTGCGCAGGCGCCTTTCAGCTGTTTAACATGCGTCGCAGTTGGGTTGTTGTTTTCTTTTCGAAATTCGAAACAAAAATAAATTTGTATTCGAAATTGTTGTTTATAATTACAAAAAAATGGAAATTTGCGTGTTTTGATTATTGATTTTTGTGTTCCTTAATTAATTATTATTTTCGACAAATGTTTCTTTTTTTAATTTTCAACCATAAATTTGCTAAAATAACATTACGCAACACATATTTTAAAGCCGTGATTCATTTCCTCCCTGTAACGCGTGATTTTTCAATAAAAACGAATTCTGCGAAAGAACTTCGTTTCGAAACCAAATCAGGGGTTACTTTTATTCCGCTTATAGTTTGTGATGTCATTGTGCGTGATAGGGGAATAAGAGGGCACTTTTGCAACGAATTCTTTAAATTCTCAACTTTGACGGTTGTGAATAATACGTCCATACGTGTTCCGTTATATTTCAAAAAGGTTTAGTTCTTGACAAATTATTGACCTTTTTTCGCTTGAGCATTATTGAACTATTATTGGTCGCTGGATACAGTAACAGCTGAGCAGTAAGGCATGACAAAATTAGATAAAAGTTGCTGTTAAAGATATTTAAAAGATTTAAGAAGTTTCATGTTACACTTTGAGAAATTTCATACTGAAGCACCTTCATTCACAATTTGACTTAATGATAACAGTAATAATAATAATAATAACATTCTTAGTTGGCTTAAAATCAAAGTTGTTGTTTTGTGTTTATCAAAGTTCTTGAGAGTTCAGACAAAGTTCAAGGGAATTTCGATACATAAGTATTTGCCAATCATACATTTCTTTATCGGAGTTTGAATTTTTTAAGTGCATTTGTACATTTTATGTCATGGTCTGGTCAACTTATAAAAACCAATGAATGTTCCGCCAAGTACAGAAAAGATCCTAATTAAAAAATAAAAACAAATGTAGAATGAAATGTTTTTTTTTTACTGATTTTTTTTTGCAAATTAAGTTGTTTGGCTTATCGTTTGCCTTTACAACATTAATTTGTTTGTTATTGTTTTTTTTACTCATTTATGAATTATATGAGTAAAATTATGATTCAAAACTGCTGTGGCGCGTGTTTGCGCAGTGCGATTAGATAAGTTGAGTAAACAAACACGTTTCTTCTGGGCAGATAATTTACTAAACGCCTTCAGATATGACAAACAACAATTAACGAACATTTATTGACAACATGACAACTCTGCCATTAACGTTCCATAAACAACACAATTAACTAAGATTTGGTTTATGTAAGACTCAAAAGCACAAGAAGAAGCTGAGCGTAGAAAGTGAAAATCAACTTTTGTTGTTGCTTTGTTGACAGAGAATCGAAAGAGAAGAAAAAGATAAACAAAAATAATATGCAAATTTACAAATGAGACTTTAAAATTAAAATTAGCCAAAAATAAAAAAAACCATATTAAAGCTGCGCCGTCTGTTTGTTAAAACGAAATGCTCAAAAAGAATAACATGTGTGTGAGCGAGGCGGCAATGTAGCAGAGAGAAGCAGCAAAAGAAAGGAAAGAAAGATTAGCCAGTCACGGCGATTGCAACAACAATAACGCGCATTGACTGAAAATGTGTTTTGTTGAAAACGTAAATAGAAAGAAAACTTTGTTGTTATTTTTTATAGATTTTTTTTATGATTTTACTATGCATAATTTATATGTTTATTGCTCTAATTATGAGCTTATTAACTAATCAATGTTGTTACTTTGATTACTTGACTAGTGTTGCGTCACACGTGTGGCAAAAGTGTTTTACAGCTTAGCAAAGTAGTCTATTAGCTTGTATTATATTAGATGCGCATGCATTAAAAGGAACAATCTATTAAATAGCATGTAAATAGGATTTTTACAGCTTGTCGCATTCTTGAGTGAGTAACAGTTTTTTAATAGCGACTTTTTGATCGTGTTGAGACTGAACGTCAAATCAGGAATTATAAGTGCCAGCAGCGACTGTTGTATGAAATCAATTATTTGTGCTATTAACGCAGCTATTAAAAGCACTCTATTAATTTTTGTTCATAGAGTTGCCAGTATAAAGACGTTAGTGTTATTATTGCGTTGCTTTTTGTGAACTTTCTGGAAATTGTATAAACATTTTGCGCGCCCAAATTCATCGAAGGTCGTCTGCAAAACCAGTATGTTGTTTCTACTCATTTTGTTTATCTTCATTAAAATGTTTACAAAGCAAACTTGTCGAAACTATTTCAAGCATTCAATATGTTAACTAAGCCGCTTGCAGCTCATTATTTGAACAGTTGCACTAAGACTGTGCGCAGAGGTCAACGAGTTTCTCTACTTGACTTGACTTGACTTTACTCGTCTCGTTTCGGTTGTCTGCGAGTTCAAAAGCGCGCTGCCCTTCACAACAACAATAATGCATTGTTTTTTGTTGTTTTTTTTTTTTATAAATTTTTTGGTTTGTTTATTTGTTAAATTCATTTTCATATCGACTTGTTAAAATAGTGCGAAGCGACTAAACTAACCGATGTCTGCTCAAGTTCAGGGCCAAAAAAAACCTGCGTGACCAAGAAAACAGTGTTTATGTGTAATGTGTTAATTTACTTGTAACGCTCTGTTGTTTTTTTTTTTTGGTTATTTGTTTTTGGCGCTCGCAAACATTTTGACTTAACAGTTTTTCATTGAGCGTTACAAGTGTTTAATGAGCGTGCGCACATATGCCGCTAACATTGCGTATACAAAATATGATGATTTTCCTTCCACTCTTCATACTATAAAATTGTTATTAGTTTGTATTGTTATTATTGTTGTTTGATAACTTTGTCTCTTTTTTACGCGTTTCGCTTGCTTGGTTGCTCAGAATGAGTTTGCATATTTGCGACTGTGTGCGTTTAATGGGTTAATGGCTGAAGGTACAAACAACAAAAAAATAGTAATAAAAATAATTAAAAAATAAATATAAACAAAAAATTTAAGTCGACATGTGTGGCATTTAAATGGCTGTCAAATGCGTAGATTTGGAAAAATTTTTTTATATTTATTTTTGAAATATTTTTTTAATTGTCTTTTCGCAAATTATTCAAAGCACATTATATGTATATGTTTTTATACTCTTCACAAAGTGAATAGTATTATAGTTTTGCCATGAAGTTTGTAACACTACTTCGACTATACAAAGTATATATGTTTTTGATCAGGATGACAAGACGAGCTCATAAAGCCATGTCCCTCTGTCTTTATGCATGCTATCTCCTCCCTCAGTTTTGAAGCTATCGACCTGAATTTTGTCCCTTGCATTTTGTAATGTATTGGTAGCAACCAGCAAGATCGGACCACTGGAACTGGTAGCCCCTATACGAAAAGAAGAAGGAAAGTGAACAAAATTTGAATCGTTGTATGAAACACTTTTTTGTTTTGTAAGATAGAGCACTGAAATTTCACAAGTATAATTTTATATGCCCAGACTAAGTATCTGAAAGTTCGAGTTGAGATTGGACCACTTGAGAAAAGAGAAAACAGATTTCAAAGAAACAATGGCTGTGGCACAAATGGGATCGTTAAGAGTATACAATCTTCGGCAAGGCCGATGGTACCGTTCTCACTGGTTATTAATGGATTTTGGATGATTTTAGAATAGTAACGTTGTAACAACAAGTACACAAGTACAAAAGTATCTTTATATATATTTTTATGAAGGTACTTAGCTAACCATAATTTACAGCAGAACACAGAAGCGTTTTCGCAAAAGGCAACGAAGCGAAGGGTAACATTGATTTTGTATTCAGTTTGTAGCTAGATACATTTTGTGAGCCCTTAATGTTCATTTTTCTTAGAAATATTTCTGTGTACTTTAAAGCAAATGTGTTCATTTGACATTTCATAACAGATGAGCTTTGAGTAAATTGTCATTGAACTTTTTGTACCTTGTATCAAAATACACAATTTAATATGAAATACATGAACCTTTGTAACTTTCTAAGATTTCGTTTTAAAGCCAAAGATCAAATAATTTTTTTGCTGCTTGCAAATCTGTTTATATTTAAGTAAATTTTAAATGATACTAGAAAAACTCAAGAATTTATTTTACTTGTTTTTATTGTCTTGAGAAAATGTACACTTTAAAAATTTTTAGCAGATATGATATGCTTTAGTACCAACAGTTGTGTTCAATCGTTTTATAGTAAAAATTCCATGATAATTCAATTTGTTTCACATTTTCCTTTTCTTGATGTTAATAAAATATGAAGGAAATTGTCTCATTAGAATCTCTTTGGCTTCTTCATGATCCGGCTTGCCATATTCCTATAAATAAATGATATTATAAAGAAAGAATCTTATTGTTGTGGTTTTAAACAACATTAACCTTTGATTTGCCAAAGAGTTCAATGTAACATTCGTCTGGCTTGTGTATAAGATGCCCACCGCCCTTTGGCAGTATGCATAACTCTTTCGCTTCGACTTCTTTTTTAGCCGCACGGTAAATGTCCTCTATTTTTTTTTTGTTCAAAAACCAATAATATATTACCCATTTAGATTTATAGACCATTATATTTATAGTACATACTGTGATTTTTGGCGCCCGTAAAGCCACGTACGATTAGCCGACCAAGACCGGTCTCGCCATGATTATAGGCCAATAGCAGCATGTATTTGAAATCGCCTTCGGCAGAGATTGTGACATATGGTATCTGATACAGCTTATCTTCAAAACGTCCACTTGCGAAATGCCGCAAAGATTTTCTAACAAAATGCGCTAAAGTCGAACACATTTAATGAAGATCTTTTCACTTATATATGCTTATAATTACCACTTTGACCTTTGCTGCCTATCAGATTACGCCAAAGGCATTTTGTGAGCGACATCTTTACACAGATTTAAATGAAAAATTTGGAATTTTTATTTTTGGTTTTATTTCTTTAAAAAAGAATATTGTAATGTAATGATTTTTGTTAAACTTTTATTGGAAACGCTAACATTACTTAGATTTGAATAAAAGAAAGTTTGAATGTTTTTCTAGTAAAGTTCTTATTTGTGAGTTTCAGTCCTTGTTTAAGGGTCTTTGTTTCCTATTCCTGACTGAAAATGTTGTTAATCAATAAGATTGTCTTTATTGGAGCTGCCGGAATGGACTTTCCTGAGAGACACAAAGTCTTTCGATGTGGCAAATTTGCTAAGCTGGAGATTTCCTCGAACCAGACTTCAGCTACTGCCTGCTAGCAGTTTTACATCTCAATGGATATTTTAAATGACAAAATAATTACAATACAGTATGACTGTTCTGTTACGATCTTATAAACATGCGACTTTCGTATATTTCACTATATTTTTGATATTAATATGATATATGATAATACAAATATTTTGACAAATCTTTTCTTATAAATGTTATTTATTGCCATCATTGCAGTTCTTCCAACAAATGAAGTCATGCGTATTAATGGACAGTCAACAATTACCTAACAAAAGCGAATTTGAAAATCTTTAAACAAATTCACGCAAGCTAGAAGTTTTAAAAGTATTTGTCGTACATATATATAATAATACAACAACAAAAAAAAAATCTTTGTTACAATGAGCAAACTGAAAGCAATCGTTCATCCTGTGAAGAAGGAATTCAAACGCAAGAGTTGTGGTTTTGAACATACAGCGCCCGATGATTTTGTTAAGTCCCAGGTAAGCCAAGAAGATATATTGCACACTTAGTTAATAGAATCTTTACTGCTATTGCTGATATCGTGCTAAGAACCTTGTGACATGCATGAGTGATATAAAATTACAGTTCAATAGCATACGTGTATATAATAGAATATCCTTGGCATGTCGCACCTTTATTTGGTTGAACACGCAAGCGTATTTAACACATAAGTTCAATTTATGACAATTTGGTATGGAAGCATTGAGCGGTGATGGAAGTTATATGAGTTGTATGGGGAAAGATAATAATTAATTTAATTGTATTAGTTTAAAAGGTATGATTTCGAGAAAGCGACAGCTGTCGAACTGTTTGAACTTCAGGTGACACATCGTGGTTTTTAAACAAACTTTTTATATTCTGTACACAATGAGTATCAGGGTATATAAAGTTTGTTTGAGAGATATAAATAAGTGTGTATATTGTAGATCAGGAAGAGATAGGAAATCGATTGAAACATGCCATCCGTCCGTCTTTTCTTCCTCAATGGTTCTCGGAAAATTTGGATTCGTAGCTTGAAGACTAAAAGTGATAGAAACGAGAAACACTACAAAATGACGTAACAGATTTTTTCCTCTCCCCCTCATTTTCAACACAAATTACCCTTTTCTAAAAATGTTTATATCT
The DNA here is from genome assembly GCA_037044515.1 of Phortica magna. Lineage (NCBI taxonomy): Eukaryota > Metazoa > Arthropoda > Insecta > Diptera > Drosophilidae > Phortica > Phortica magna. The sequence goes on along the minus strand of JBAMBP010003328.1, from coordinate 41,495 downwards.
TATAAACAAAAAGAGGTACGACACTGTAACTCTACAACGTCTACAGGGTTATTAGTTATGCATCTTTAACACAAGACGACTCTCACCCCGCATTGTTGCCCTACAAAGTTCATTACATGGAAGTTTATAATAAATACCACATTTTTTATCCGATTTGCTAGAAATTTCGAACAATATTTAAATGGCTAATATCAGGCAGACAATTGTTTAAGAGCGTGGCACCAAGTACCGTATATGCAGGGTATTATATTATCGTGTATAAACGACTATATTCTCCTTACTTTTTTGTTGTAAAATAAAGGTTTTTGCGCTTCTGACAGATTTCCCATATGTCCTTGGCCAAACTTATGGTCATTGATACAGACAAAAGAATCAATAGAGACTTCAATGGTTTTAGGCAGTCGGTGTGTGTTTAAAATATTTATGAATTTGTTATTGCTTTAACGTTGTTGTATTTTATTTATTTTTTTTTCGTTTGCTTAATTACAGTGGCAAAGTCGCACGAAGAGCATTGCATATTTAATTTATCGTTGGTTCATCGCCTTGTTCTTCATTGCCGTCGTCATTGAATCAATGTGGCCCGAGGCCGACGATGAGTCAAGCTATTGGCTCTACTTCATCTACTTGACCAATTGGGGCATTTGGATTTGCATGCTAACCAATCTGCTCGGCGCTGTGCTCGTTACCATTTGGCATTATCATCCGGAGTATGAAGGTAATATAAGTTACTTATTTTTTATGGCAAAATATTTAAAATTTTCTCAAAATTGCAGACAAATTATTGAATATGAAAGCATTGACAAGTCCATTTCGTGTTTATTGGGGCATGCATATAACAGCGCTTGTGCTCTCGATTGTCATAACAATTATCTATTGGTCGATACTCTATGATGGTGCGTGTAATTTGTTTATAATTAAACATTGTGTTTTAAAAAATTGTTTATTTGTTCAAATAGCAAATGAAAGCACTTTGGATGCCACAAATGTGCTGACACATGCCTTTAATTCGATTTGCATGTTCCTCGATTTGTGGATTGTTGCGCATCCTTTGCGACTCTTGCACATGTTTCTACCAGTATTATTTGGCATTGCCTATGCGATATTCTCAGTGATCTATCAACAACTTGGCGGCATCAATAAGTACGCAACATGCATTGACACAACAATTAAAACACTTATATTTTTTTTCTCTTCTTCTTCTGTTCCATCTCTCTCCATAGGAAGGGTTATCCGTATATATATCATGTCATTGATTGGCGTCAGCCGCGCATTGCTATGTTTACCGTTTTGGGTGTTTTGCTACTCTCCTGCTTCATCTATGTGCTGCTGTTCATGTTATACAAATTGCGTCTGTTTCTCTCGCGTCGTTTGTTGCGCACATCTTCGTACTTTCTGCCGACAACGAACGCGGACATCAAAGCCATGTCGGCCAATGGGACAGCCACGACAAATGCGTCGGGTATACAACATACGCCGTCGGGCATTTCAATGGTGCTTGGCAATTTTGCCGGCTATGAGAATCAGGGCTATGCCAAGTCAAATGATTCTGTTGAAAAATATTGAGCCTTGCATGCAATTAAACGATTTTATTAATTTAATTTTCTTTTTTTTAGCACTAATCTCATAAAATATCATAATAATAGTTGTGTAATTAGGTAGTCTGCATTTTTCATAGTCAATTAGTCAGCCAGTGATATTATTCTTTTAAATATGTTTTAGTGATTTTTTAGTCAATAAAACTTGTCGTATTTAATAAATTAAAAAAAAAACAACATATTTTTATACCCTGTACACACTGTACTAGGGTACATTGTGTTTGTTTGTTTGAAATTCATGTAACGCATAGAAGGGGGAGGGGGTCCCCATAAATTATATATATTTTTGGTCAGAACGACAAAAATTACAGAAAATGCGATGTCAGAAAGCGATGTCCGTCCATCTGTCCGTTCATCTGTCCTCACCAATGGTTCTCGGAAACTATAAGAGTTAGAGACTTCAGATTTGGAGGATAGACTCGTGATGCTCGGCAGCAGATCAGGTTTTGTGCCATGCCCACTCCTTCCCGGCCAACCAGCACCGCCTACTTTTTGAAAAGACTATAACTTGAACATCAGAAGCGATAAAAACATGAAAGTCATAAGTAGACTCAGTAAGTGTAACTCTATTAAATTGCACACCACAATTTTTCCCGCTTTCTCTCATTTCCCTTCAGTGTTTTGTCAATGACTATATCTCCAAAACTGTTAAAGGTACGGACCTGAAATTTTGTATGTAGACACAGTAAATACACCTCCTTAAAACTGCATACCAGAAAGCACCCTTTTCTATGTTTGATTACCCCACAAATATCATCAAACATTAATTTTTGGTAAATTCCACTTTTTTAAATTATAATTGGTGTATTTTCCTAACTATTAAATATACGAGCCTGAAAATTTGTATGTAGGCTCAGTAAATATAAATGTTTTAAACTGTATAAATACCCCTCTCTTTGATGGTTTCCCCTCAAAGACCAGAAATTCAAATTTTTCGTAAATTCCTCATTTTTTTGATATTTTGAACACCATTTAAACAGGCGGTGCCAAATATAAAATTTATTTTCAATTGGGACGTAGCATCGCCTACTGTGTGTGCAGGGTATTCTATTGTTGAGTATACTCAAACACACCGTCCTTATTAGTTTATATTACGAATGGGCATAAGTGATACTTGTTGGACAAATATATTTGCGAAGTTCGCAAGTTATCGCTCATCATTTTGATAGTGAGCGGAGCTTGGAATATATTTATTAATTTATTGATTGATTTATCATTTATTTCGTACTTTAATTTAGGTTTCATTATTTTTTTTTTTTTATTACTTTGAAAAATACGCGAATCAATAAACCAAAAAAAAGCATACTTTTAGGCATGCTTATTATATTAAGAAATTAACAGATGCATATGAATCAGAGATAAAATTTAGAACCAGAGGGTAAGGTTAGATAAGATTTTCCATAGATTTTTGCCAGGACTTGTATTCTGCAACAATGCTGAGCTCGTCTAGAGAATGGAAGATAAAAACACCTTTACGAATACCACATGTGTCTCTCTTGTATAGCTCAGTAGATATTTTGTCATCTCTTATGTTTATTTCGTGAACTTAGGATCCAATAACGTTTATGCGTTAGTTTGACCAACAAATTTTCGAAAACGCTAGAAAAACGTGTGTTTGAGGGTATCTTAAATTACTTAGTGCTATACTTAGCACTTTTTCAGATCATTTCAGTCAATATTTTGTCATAATAAGCTTTTTATAACGTCCTAATTTTAAAATCTCTATTATAATAATTATATATAAAAACTTTGGGTAGCTAACTTTCACAAGCATTGAAATTGATCTATCGTTTGCTCACATATTGTTATGAGACAACGACTTTATTAAAAATTAACAAAAATTAAAAAAAAAAAACAACGCCTGGGAACCAAGAGAACTGTTTGTGTTTGTTAATCATCAATAATTGATGTGCGTTCAGGTTAAAATACCATAAATTGAATCATATGCACATGAGGGCTAATATAGACGCTCACACTCACACACATACACATTCAACCCTGGGACGACCAAATGTAATCAACAACAAGTGTTGAAAGTTTTTCGGGCCTTACAAGTTTTCTTTCATGGGAAGCGCACAATTTGTGTTTTCTAAAAAACGAAACAAAAAAAAAAATCTATGCAAATAAAGTGAAATTGAAGGTAGAAACAAGTGCATATTAAATAACAGTCCACGAGTAACACGACATGACAATAAAATTAATCATTCAACGATGTTACGCCCACAATTGGCCTATTTTGCTCGGCACTCAACCTCCCACCGAGATATAAGCTATGTAAGAGAGAGAGAGGGAAAGTGGGGTCGTGTGGCTTGGCATTGAGTCATATTTCGTTGCATTAAGAAGACAAGTGAAAGCTCTTAAGCTAACTTAAGAATTATCATTATATATTGAAGCAATTTTTCTACCATTTATCCATTCAACAGCAGAATATGACGTTCAAAATAAAATGTTCTTGTTGTAATTCACCCAAATTAACTTCAAGGTTGAAACACTTGCTCTAGAAATAGTCGAACTCGTGCGGCCAACGTACGTCCTTCGAACGAGTTAAGTGTGAATTCAAAATGCTTTTGGTTCATTTTATTCATTCAAAGTAAGAATATATTGTTTAATCAATGTTATTTCATATTTATGTTCCACATTTGTCTATGCCTGTTTATTTGTTTTGCCGAGCACAAAGAGTTGAGAGGAAAAAACGTTGAGAAGAAACTTGATGAATTGATGAAATCTTCAAGATGGAAGTTAATTTTAAAAATGTTCAAGAGCATATCTTGTGAAAGGTGCAGTTACACAAGGATCTCACAAAAAAGTCTAGAAGATAAGTGTTCCAGAAAGCAACAATTATGATTCGGTTTATGCAAACTGAATTTACAAATGACTATAAATGTTCCTACTAAGCAAAATAAGCTAAATCAATGCTGTATAGAAATGAATCGCCCCAAAAGTCTTTCAGAAATATATAATGTGACTCATCGATAATCTATTCTGCTTACCAAATTTAAAGGTAAAGGAAAAAGTTGTGATTGCATAGTTCCTCTGTGATACTTTAAGAATACGCAAGAACAATTGATGATGTACTAAAAGCCTGCTAAGTTGCATTGACTCAGCCATTATGCAAGATAGAAAAGAACATCTAAAAGTCTAGAAAGGAAAGAAGAAAATGTGCAAATAGGAGGAAAAAAAAAAAATTTTAATTAAGTGGGACAAACGGTGGGAGATTTCACAGCTGCTTCGGCACATTTGCATGATATAAAAGAATAATTGATGAATGTTCTAACAACTTGCTAAGAAACATAAGCTAAATCAATTTGCATGTTTAAAAGAGAAACTTTGCTTTACATTAAGTTTTTTTCTTAATATAATTAAATGAAAGTATTTTATTTATTCTTTTATTTAAACAAATTAACGTACTATTTCGAATTCTAAATGCCCTGAGTATTTTCTCGTAACTTTTAACATTATAAATTGACATAATTCTGCAAAAAAAAAATGAATGCTTGAAAAAACATCACCTCAAACTGACCTTTTAACAATCATTAAGCAACTTTGCGTTAAAGCTCGTTGAATAACTTGTGAAAAACAAAAACAGGAGCAACAAAAAAGCATAAAGACGTTTCCCTTGTGACAAATCAAGCCAATTGTACACAAATGACCACCTGCTTGGGAAAACCAGTTTTTACAGGTTGAGCGCCAAAAACCACCAAAAAAAAATTAGGCCAACTGTTAGGCAGAGTCTTGGGCTTTTGTGATGGTTTGTTGTTTTTTCGTTGTTTTATGTGCATTTGCGCCACTTTTGTATTTACTTGTACGTGTACTTTTAATTAAGTTTCTAAAAACCATTTAATAACGTATAACAAATGCAACAACAACGATGCCAACAATAACAACAATTTGTACAGAGCAGCAGTAGCAGTTGGTTAGAAAAAGCCAATAGGCCAGGCCAGCAGGCTGACTGTCACACGCTCAAGGACATAAAACGACAAAAAAATGGTCGGTCATTTGGTTTGGTCACTTGAAAAACGTCAAGTTGAGCAGTGCGAGTGTACTGGAAAGAAAATTCAAGCACTAATACTAATGCGCACTGATTGTCCTCTATGTGCGTGCGTGCACATACATACATACATACAAACAATGAGTGTGAGTGTCAATGTCAATTTGTTGTTGTCATTGTTGTTATTATCATTGTTGTTGTTGTTGCTGTGTGTGTCGTGTATGAAACAAAATCGAATAATAAGACAGCACATCTGTTCGAATTGACATACTGACATGTCAGTCTCATGTGCTGACAATAGTTGATGAAATATAACATTTCGTATTGATTTCATTCATAAAACGATCGATAGAATTTTACTTAAGCATGGACTGTTTGTTTGTTACTTATTTCAAGGACTTTAATTGGTCGCTTGTTTTACTCTTTCAATTTAAAAATTAATAAATATTAATTACTTACTATTTTTTTTTCCTTTCATTTGCTTTGTTGCCTGCAAATTATCGCACAATTAAAATATCACTGTCAAAATGCGACAAGAACAACTTATTTTACGGCGTTGTAATTTGTTGGCAAAATGTTGTTGTTCAGTTTTGAACTTTACAGTCATTTTCAAATGGTTATTTCACAACAAGCCAACACAAGCAAACAAACTTAATAAAAATGATTGAGCAAGTTAGTTGTACATTTTGTTTGCATTGTGTGTGTAGTCTCAGAACAATCGACTAAAGACAATACAATAAAGTTAATATGACAAACAAAAGTAAATGGCAAAGATCAAAGCAACAAAATGAAGACAACAAATAATGCAGTTTGAAAGAACCTTGAAAAGAAGAATGCACAAATGGGTTTAAGTTCGAGGACCGGATTTATTGGTGATAAAACTAACGCATGGATTTGAGCCTGATGTGCCACCAAAGCGGCTCGTTGCCAAAACAGACCGTTTCAAGTTCTTCTCATGTTTACTTTTCAAAACAGTTGCAATATTCTAAGGAAGGTTCAGGAAAGGCTATTGTAATACTCTTTCTGTGATGTCTCTCTATTGATACTTTTTCTATTCCCTCTATGATAATGTGTCTGTGACAGTCCTGCTGGGATACTCTTCATGCCTTAGTAATATTTTGCCTCGGTGATACTATTCGTGTTAATCTCTCACTGCGTTATTGTCTCTGTGATGTCTTCCCAGTAAAATCCTTCAAACAATACTGCTGTCGTGCTTCCTACGATACTATCTCTATGTCTTTGCAGTATTATCACTGTGATACTTTGCGTATAATATTCTCTTTATGTCACTTTCACTGTGATAATTTTTTTCAATTCAGAATTTCTGATAATGTCTCTAAGATCTTCTTCCTGTGCTACTTTATTTCTTATGTTGCATATGGGATACATGAGCTGTGAAATTGAAGTTATGATTTTCTCCGTGTGATTTTTTCGTATACTCCGATCTATAACTCGATATTCCATACTATGATACTCTTCCTGTGCTGCCTTCTCTGTAATTCTTTTCTCCATCGTTTTTTTTTGCTGTATTGTTTCCTGCATCATAAATCTGAATGACTTGTGATTAATTTTATGACGCGCGTCAATTCACAACAGCAAGTTGAAGGATTTTATGTAAGCGCGGACGAACAAATGACGTAAAAAAACAATAAATAAAATAAATATGTAAAAAAAAACAAGGACAACAACGTATAATAATGACAAAGTCATAACAAAACGTTTTAAAATCGTGCATGAAAAACGCACTACCAACAAAATGGTGCTTACTTGCTTGCTGCCATACCATTTAACACCTGCTGCAGGCGACGACGACAGCGGCCGCGGCCTTGTTTAGGGCGTATAAACAAACGCAGAGCAACAATAGAGCAGAGAGTAACATGTTTTTTTGTTGTTGTTGTTGTTGATGTTTCTTTTTGTTTTTTTTTTATTTTTGGCGGGTGAGACAAAATGCATTGAAAGAACATGCGGCTAAGCTGACCAAATGACAACGAAACGAAACGGAATTGAGCTAAGCTGAGTGACTGAGAACTGGACTGAAGTGACTAACATGCATGCATGCCTGCCTGCCTGCGTGCGTGTATGTTCATGTAGAAATTATTAGTGTATTGGTGAACTGCTGGAAATCATAAAAAATTCATTAATTGGAATTGGTTGACCAAACCACAAACGAATGAGGGAAGGTGGAAATGTAATCGTACACACACTAAAAACGACATTGGGAAAGGTAAAAACTCAGGCATTTGTCACAGCGAAATTTCAGTATCGTTTCGGACGTTCAAGCAGCTAAACGTGATTATAAATAAAATAAAAATAATACGTAAATCACACACTTTGAGTCAACCAAACTAACAAAAATAAAATTCGTGCCGAGTCAAGTCGAATCAAGTAATAAATGGCGTTGAGCCTGGCGAATGTTGCGGCGCCGTTATGAAATTCTTGTTGCTGTTGTTTGGCACAAATAGGCGTGCTCACGCCCAGTATGAATATTTACCGCTGTAACCAAGCGATACAAGATAACAAAAAAAAAATAACGATTATGCATAAGCATGTTAAATACTTTCAAATGAAAGCAAACATTTCACACAATTTTTCTTTAAACAAAAAGTGAATTTTAATTCTAAAAAAATGTAAAAAAAAATCTGTTTAAATACTACAAACAAAAAAAACTCATATATTTTTTTATGAAAAATAATTAAATAACATAAAATTTACATTGAAAAAGTTTTGAAAAAAAAGAAACCAAAAAACCAAAAACAAAGCGAAGATAGCGAAAATTGTGCTATACTGGCCACCGAATGGATAATGGGTATTTGCTTAGACACAGGTGAGTTAATGAGCTCATGAAAGCTCGTTTAACATTAATTTAGTGTTCATTACGTCTGTCACAGTCGTCACACTTGCCTTTAGCCTTGGTCCTTGTGCCCAATTTTTTTTTTTATTATACATGACGCGATTTATTCGTTTGCATTGCGGTTAATTAGCAGCAAACATTTTCACACAAATTCTGGCATAATTATCTGGTTTGATTTTTCATCAGTTATCATTTATTTATGAGCATTGTTTAAACGGCTTTAGGCATTTGTAATATACAACAGCGTTAATTCAAATTGATGCCTTAGAAGGCAATTTGCAGACAGTTTTGGTAAAATTGTATAAGACAAAAATGGTTCACTTACCTATAGAATTAACTCTATTGTCGGTTAAGTTATCAAAGCATATCCTAAAAGCATAAAAAAGAAAAGAAATATTTATAGAATGTATATTTTAAATTTTTTGAAAGCTGGAAAGCAGAACGAAAATCACAAAAAAAAAAAAGGAAAAAAACATAATAATCAAAGTCAATCGAAGAAGAGTAAATAATTTTAATTTGGAAAAAACTATTAGAAACGGTACATGCTTTTTATAAAATATAATTTTCAATTATTTCAATTTTAATTATTTTTAGAAAGAAGTTGACGAAATTCGGATAGGATTTTCTAGCGTTTCGGTTTGAAAGTGTTGGCTTTTAGAAATGTTATGTTGGGTTATGAGGAGAAGAGCATAAAGTATACATATGTATATACCATATAAAACATATAATTACATGAACAGTATGGTACAAACTCTTAAGATTAAACAGAAAATATAAAAATAGGAAAATTTAATTTAGAAAACTTATCTGAGATCAAATTGTTTGCTGAGAATTGAAAAGGAAAAAAAAATAATTATAAAAAATATACAAAAAAAAAAAATATATCCGAACTATAAAAAGTACCCTTCCGTAAACCAATTTCCAATGTAAAGCACAAGAATATGTGATTCTTTTTTCGGATTCAATGAATAAATGAATTGCAGTGGAAAATTAGAAAATAGGAATTTTCTCCAAAGTTATGACACTTTAAAATTTTGAAAAAATATTATTCTTAGTTGAAATTTTAATCGGGTATACACAATCTTTATAAAAGTTAAGAGCTTCTTTTATATAACTATGGGACTTTTTGGTGCTCAGCAAATCGTAATTTAATATCAGAATCGTTAAAATTTTGACTATACATATGAGAGACATCCATCGTTTTTTATGATTATAAATATCAAGACTTAAGAAACATTATTTTTAAGCCAGTCTTAAAACATCAATTGTTGCTTGTTTAAAGTGATTCTCCTATCAAGACTAGGTCCCAGAGTTCTAATGTAATTTGAAGACATTTTTTAAATATTTTGCTGAGGTCTTTTTGTAAAGAATGTCTGCACCTTTTGTAGACTTCAAAACATTGACATGCAATATCATGCAAGTTCATTTTGTTACAAATTACTTTGTTTCTTCAAGAATTTACGGGAAATTGCACGTTGTAAAAAAATGATTTATTCAATGTGATTTACTTAATGAAGGCAAATTAACTGCAAGGAAATTGTAAAATGATTTTCGTTTGAAAGCGAGTGATGAAAAAAAAAAATGGTTGTAAAATTATACTTAATAACAGCATCACATACACAAATGCACATAACACACAGTTTGACGAGTATTCGTCACACGTTTATTGGTGCAGTCCTTGTGAGTGTTCATTGACCACAAAAAAAACATGTGAGGCCAAAAACACGACCGAGTGAGTCTCGAACATAGCAAACACATGCAGACAGGAAAAAACTCAGACAATAAAATGATAAAAAAAAGAGAACAAGAGAAAAAAACATGTCAATTAAATCAACTGCTGGAAAATCAATAAAAAAAACTACAATAAATTTGAGAGCAACAAAAAGCATTGGAAAAGCCGCAAACAAAATGGCCGTGTGAGTAAAATAGTAAAAAAAAAAAAAGGAAGGTGTGCCAGCATGTGAGGCAAAAATTACCGGACTTCAGCTGATTTCCATTCATGAAGGTGAAAAAATGTTGTGATTGATGTTTTTTTTATGTTTTTTGTCTATTGCTTAGACACTTGCAAAAAGGGTATTATGACTTTGTCATGATGTTTGTTAAGGACAAAAAAACTCAAAAAAGACTCATTGAATATATATATAATATAATATATATAATATATAATATATATACGTACTGTTGTAACAAGTCGGTTACAGTCAATAGAGCAAGTCATCTTATTTTATGTTGCTGTTCTAGTTTGAGGAAAAAAAGCCATATCGCATGATTGTCTGTATGAAGAATTGGTTGAAAATAAAATTTTCGTGACAGTTTTTCTGTTAATTTGATGTTTTATACTATCATATGATATTTAGTCGCCTTTTTATGGTAGAAACAGCTCAACTTTTAGGTACTCGACTATTGTCTCATGGCTTTTTAAGATAAAGCAACTCTACTCCATAATAATTTTCGCTGCTTTATAGCAATAACCACTTCAAAAAATTAGCTTATTTCCTACCCTTTGAGACATATATTTCTTCAAGGGCATATAACAATCAACAAAGTCGAACAACTTTTTATTCACGTTGTTTCTGCCACACATTTTTTTACACGCGTAACACGTTTTTGTATCGTTTTTCTTGTTCTTGTTCTGTTGTTGCTGTTGTGTTCATGTTGCCAGTTTATGACGCATAGAAAAACGCAATTAAATAAAATTTAAATCGCTGATGAACATGCAAAGGCAATTAAGTAATTTCAACGCTTAACTTTTACTGTTGTTGCGCTTCCGTTGGCAATTTGCTAATGCAAAACAAAATGTATGTGTGTTAAAGCGAACGTCGAAAAGGCGGCAACACCTTTAACCGGCGTCAAATGTGTAAACTTGCCAGCACTTCCGGTTTCAGGTTGTATGGCACATGAGGCATACAAAGCTATTTGCTATTTGGATGTACAACTGTTGCTTCTGTGCCAATTGAGCGAAGAAGTTTTGTATATTTTGGACGTAACAAGTTCATAATCAATACACACACACACAAACACACGAATGCCTAAGCATGACGAGGTCCTTGGAATTGTTGTGTAACAATCGCAAATTATGGCTCGTTAATGCTAATTAACACAAATTTCGGTCAATTGTGTAATGAGGCAAAATAAATATTTGAGAAGTTGAAATTGTATTCAAAATATGTTAGGTTGGTTAAACTAAGGATAGCAAGAAGAGAGTTTATTGACGAGTCATGCTATTTGCATAATTATTTAATTTTATATTCTTTTTTATTTATGAAACTTTGCCAATTTAAAAATCAATTCACACAAATTTCAACTGCATCCCTAAAGTATGCTACAGTTTTGTGTACATATAATTAATTAAAAATTAAATTGCGCATACGTCTGGTTTTTCTTATTTAATTATTGATCGAAATTTGTTATATTCTATGAACGTTTTGCTTATTAGATGCCAGCGCGGCACAAGATACCGGCGAACAAGGCAACGATTGGAATCGTACGCGGAATGCCGAGCCAAGTGCCAATGGACGTATTGGTTCGCCAAATGTCGCCACTATCGATTTACCAAATGCTGGAAAAATAAAATTCGATCCGCCCAAAGTGCCAGTGATATTTGTTTTAGGCGGCCCAGGTAGTGGCAAAGTAACACACTGCGATACATTCATGCAGGAGCGACGCGGTGTGACGCACATAAATATGATGGATCTGCTCCAGCAATACGCAATGGGCAATGGTAAATTTAAACCTTATTTTTCTTTGTAGTACTCATCAACTATTTAACCTTCAAACTGACAGACATGCAAGACTTTTCGCAATTGTCCTCGAAGACAGTGACCGAAGTGTTGATGTTGGAAATGAAAATGGCTCCAGCTGCCAAAGCGTACCTAATCTCAGGATATCCACGCTCAATGCGCGACGTTGTCGAATATTCCGAGAAGGTAAAATTAAACAAAACCAACAAAAGAAAAAAAAAAGGAATGTTATTAACAAATAACAGCACTCACTCATTAGTTGTGTAAATAAACATATTCATAGGCGCTTAATTGTTCTAGACGCGTCGGCATATGAAAATGGGAAACAATTTATTTCGAAATTCATTTATACAATAAAATATTGTTGAATATTCAGAAATAATTAACGCGACTAGTTGGTCATATTTACTTTATTTTAGGCCACCTGTGAATATAACAGGTGAGGTCATTAAGTTGGACACGCCTAAGAAAGCAAAAATTGTGAAAGTAAGCAAATGTAAAAACTCTTTAAAGTTATTATAAGAATTTAGTGAATAAATCCGCTTAAAAACATAGTTTTGAGAGATTACAGATTGGATTACGATTGTAAAATAGATAATCAGAAATAGCATAGAGTCGATCGTGGAACAGTTTATTAGATAAGACAGAAGTAATAGACTTGCATATAGATTTCAGAGACAAGGATTGATCAATAAGAATCATTGTAAGACAATAGCTTGCTTATGTAGAGTATTGGATCGTTCTCTGAATAGAAAAACAGATAAAAAAGATCATAACAAAGATTTTTAGATATGACTCAAAAAAATTATTCAATAGATTAGACAAGCCAGACAAGGATCTCTCAATAAGAACCTTTGTCATACGATTGGTGGCGTTGCTGAGGAAAACAATTGGCATTGACAACGTTGAAACTGTAGGAGCTCTTATTAAAAAAAATTTACCCATTTTGATTTGAAAATTAATATTGTCAAACCAATCTTTAATTAAGATACAAGTCGTAAATGGCGTGATATTGATATCTTGGCGTCAATCGGTGCTACAAAAGCAAATTGATTATGGCGCCAAATTAGGACATGTTGTACTCTCCTTAGCCAAAATGGAATTGGAAAATTTCTTTAAAAATGTGATGCCAGTTGCTGATTATTTCGATCAAAGCGACATGCTGTTGGCGGTGAGTTGAACAAGTATTTCATTGAAAACTCTTTTCATAATAACATGCAAAATGTAAATTTTTAGGTGAATGGTGAGCGTGCGCCGAGCGAAGTGTATAAAGATTTTCGCACAGCGGTCTTAGACATACTCAGTACGCTTGAGAATCAAGAGGCGATTCTGAATGGAGTTACAGGTATGGGCAGAGGGATACATGATATACCCGGCAGTATTGTTAGCGTAGACACCGCACCTAGTCAAGCGCCGAATATTGCAGAAGCGAGAGGACATGAAGTGCAAACGAATGCGACAGATGCGCAACGGCCAACGAGCGAACGCAACATCACCAATGAGGTCATAGCGCACATAGCCTCGAATGCAGCAACCGCCGTGCAGGCAACTGTCATCGGCGATCATGGCGTAGTCACGCGTCAGCCCTCAGTGAGTCATGTCGGGGGCAATAGCATGGAAGCGAACGATGATTTGCGCGCGCCGCCGGTCATTTGGGTAATTGGCGGTCCGGGCAGCAATAAAGCAACCCTTTGTCTGAAAGCAGTCGGTCTCAATCCGGGCTGGGTGCATCTGAGGTAAGTACATATAGCCAGTTATGAATTTTTTTGATTGTAAATGTTTGACAGCATGGGTCGCTTGTTGCGTGAGATAACCGATTCAGCGCCACGCGCCAATACCGACAGCTATGCCGTGAAGGAAGCGCTTGCCGCTGGCGAAATGGTGCCAGAGAAATCGCTAAATCAGTTGCTCGAAATGCATATGAGACAAATGCGCGACAGAGCGGGCATTATTATCGATGGCTTTCCGCGCAATTTGGAGCAAGTCAAATATTTCGAGAATAAGGTGTGTTTACCTTGAACAAAAACCGCTTTTCTACCTCAACAACCTTGTTGCATTTACAGTATAAACAAAGACCGCCAATTATACTCTTGGATTGCTCAAAGTTGCAATTGGGTCGTGGCCGCATAGACGATACGGTCTCCTCCTTCAGACGCCGTCTGGAGATCTTTCGCGAACAGACTTTGCCCATGCTAAAGATCATGGACAATAGTCAACGCTTGCAAATCGTTAGTTGGCATTGATTGGTAATAAAACTATTTTTTTTTAATAAATACTTCTATAAATACAGGTCGATGGCGACACGGACAGTCCGTCAGTGCAGCGTGAGTTCGAAAAGATCATACGCACGCACATACAAAACTTGGTCAGCCAAGAAACAGCACATGCGGGCACGTTGCATAATATCGCACGCAATGAACAAACCGATGCCATATTGCATGATTTGGAGACAAATGTGCCCGGCACTGTGCCAACAATCAGTCAACATGTTAGTCTTATGAACGGACATCTAAAGAATCGCAAAAGTGCCATCAATAAGCCGTTCATGAACGGCGATGTACGACCGGGCGCAGTTCCGGTGCCGAATACACAACCGGTCGACTTTCGGCATGCACTCGAGGAGGCCGAACGTTATCCGGTCGATTCATACATATAACATGTCAAATGATGAATTTATTTGTTAAATTTTCGTACGTTTTTTTAGTTTTAGAAAAGCAGAAGAATGAAAAGAAGAATCAGAAAATGTAGTTTAAGTTGTTGCGTTTTTGATATAGTCTGTAAGATCGAACGTTTTAATACATACAACATATAGTTTTATAGTACGCTTAAGTCATGTTAAGCATCATCAAGCGCATGTAGTGTAGTTTTTTTGTAGATCTCGGAAATCCGCGTACATTTTTTTCATTTTAATTTGCCGACCTGTGATAAGATATATTCGAATAATATCTTATATCTCTGAGCGAAAGTTGTTTTTATATTTAATGGAAAATATTTTTTCGAACATTATTTTTACAAAAAATTTCATATTTTATTCAAGTTTTCACAGCAAATTTTATTTTAAAAAATATTTTATACACAAGAAAAACAAAATCAAAGAATTCTTGTAATCGGGGAAAAAATTTAATTTATAAATCAAAATCGTAGGAAATAAATAAAATAGTTTAAAAAACAATTTTGGTTGTAAACTAATTTTTTTGGTTTATTTGATAAATGAAGATAAAGGGTCTTGAAAATGTCTGTTTATTGCAAGCAAATAATTAGAAAAGAGACTTATACAGATTGAATTGTCTTATGTGCAGTCTGATTGCAAAGCACTTAATGCACAATGTCTGTACTGCACACATTAAAATACCTTATGTGTTTAATACTTGCATAGGACATAAAGCAAACGATTTGTTGTTTAAAAATTTAAATCAGTGTAAAGAATGTTTGGTTTTTGGCTTATGTATATGATTATAACAAATACAAAATTTGTGTGCCTCCTTCACTTGAGTACAAGCGGCATCTGAAGAATAGGCGTTGAGTCGACTAATATTTTCCACATCAAGATTAATATCGTTGGTAAGATTATTGTAAGACACTGTGACCTCGAATTTTGGATTGTTCGGCATAGCAATGAAATTAATACGATAGACCGACCCTTCTGGTTGCTCAGGCGCTGACATTTCCTTTTTGTAGGCTTCTTGGATTTTGGCCAAAGAAAGATTGCTACACTTATCGTCCAAATGCTTGGCAGCTATAAAACCATTAATGGCTTTAAGCACCAGAGACACGATAGGCTGCACCAAGTTAATGTTTGTCGGGACGAAGGTATCGCAGGTGCAGTAATGTTGCGGTATGCCGGCATCAGCGCAAGTGCGATTGAAAGGCAGAGAATGAAAAAGCGTTTGACATTGAAGACAAGTGGGCAAGAATTTTTGATAGGGGGCGCCACCTATGTGAAGTATATGTTGTAGGGTCAAATATAAATCATAATTTGAGCTTAAACGATTGCGATTTCTTTTGAGCGCCTTGACATATTGCGGATACTTGTGTCGAAACCACATGGGCAGCCAAAAGAATAAAGTCGGCAGACGTTCGTTAATAAAGCCCTCAGGTAAAGTACGTGCTTTGCCATAACGTGCGCCATGATCACTAAAAAATATCACAATCGATTCATTGAAAAGCGACTTTTTGCGTAATTTCGTCAAATGAGCAACGATCGTTGTGTCAAAAGCCGAGGCGGCCAACACATTGCTCGAAGAGTATTCATTAAGCCAAAAGAGACCAAACATCGGTTGTGCTTGTAGTTTGATAAAACGTGTTATAAATTCCTCACAGTAATCTAAAACATAACTTGTGCTCAGCTTCTGGCCAAGACAGTAATTGCGTGCAAAACGTACACGCTTCTTTAAGCGACGCTCGATGGCCAAAAAGAAAGGCAACGGATAATAATCCACAGGTTGCGCCAGAAAGCCGGGCTTCATGTTGTTAAACGTATTTATTGCTGTATCATCCTCAGCATAAGCGGTCACATAGCCGGCATGCTTGTAATCTTGCCAGATGAAGGGCAGCTTATTCAAGCAGCCGACTTCGTGATAGTCACAGTAGTGCTTTGCGGCCGATTCTGGCAAATGACCCGTGAGCACGGCCAATAGATTGGGAAATGTATTGTCGCCCACTTTGTTATAGCCTTGCATTTCGTGCCAACCATTGTCGTTGAGATACTTGAACAGTTGCGGCATTGAACGACGCAAATTCGTGCGTGATAATGTATCTATGCCAATCATAATGACGCTTGGTTTTTTTGGCGACGTCTTTGCCCGCTGTTCAAGTTGTCCTTGCGCTTGCACAAAGGCAAAGCCATGCTTTTGCACAACTTTTGTTATATTTTTTTCATCATAACACTTAACGAGCATCGCATGTATGCCTTGTGGCACAATGTATGGACTGTGCATGTAAATCGCCTTGCGTATACTGCAAAAAAAAAGAAAAAAAAAAACAGTAAGAGGGCTAATTTCGGCTATGCCGAAACTTATATACTCTAGCAAACACTTCCCAATTATTCTTAGAAAGTCCTTTTTTAATTTTCAAATAAGAATCATATGCGTAGCCATGCCCATTTTCTAATTTGTCTTAAAGAAGGCAATGTAGTCAAACTTCATTACATTTTTCAATCTTGTATCTCGTCTGTGTACAGAGAAGTCCCATTTATAAGTTTTTCGCTGTATGGGCGGTTCCACGCCTTTTTGTCCGATGCTTATAAAACTTTGGATTATAGTCAGGCATTAGTTAAAACACGAAATTGCAAAATTTGGTCTGTTTATATTCAAGAACAAAAAAGTTTTTCGAACAAAAACCTTCTTTTTGGCCGATCGTTCCTATGGAAGCTATATGCTATAGTATCCCGATCTTGACCATTTGTCATGTCATAGAAAACCATGTGCAAATTTTTGTGTTGATAACTCTAAAATCACACTGAATTTCAAGCAAAAACCCCATTTTTGACCGAGCAGTCCTATGGGAGCTATATGCTATAGTGGTCCGATCGAAATAAATCTGAGATATACAATGACTAGACATATCTGAAGAACTTTTGCACTTAAATTTTTTCGATATGTTTAAAACTCTAGGAGGAGTTTGCACTGAAACAGACGGACGGACATCGTTATTTGAACTCGTCTCGTCGTGCTGATTCAAAATATATAACTTTATATAGTCGGAGATGTCTCCTTCTCTGCGTTGCAAACTTCACGACAAAGTTAATATACTCTTTTTGGAAGAGTATAAAAAAGAAATCGACTTGAAGAAGTATCTTTTATTCATAAACAAACCACCAACACTTACTGTATCTTTTTATCCGCCATCGCACCCATGCCGGAGCGTACTACTTCTTGGTAGACACAGTGCAATTTGTTACTGTTATAGCGCAGCACATAACGTTCAAGCGCCTGTTGATAGGCGGCGCTCACAAGCGTTGCTTCCGTTTTGCACTTTTCGGGCAATACACGCTTGTAAATTTTGATCATCTCTTTTGTAAATGGTTGCACTCGACGCATTTTACAAACAGAACTATTCACATAGTATAGATCTGCATAAATTTTACAATGCAAAGCAGTTATAGCTACGATTTAATGCTGGGACTATTTACCTGTTTGAGCACTGAAAACATTCGTTGTTATATTCAAAACAAATAAGCACATAATGAACACGTCAGTAAATAAACCTCTTGACATTTTGCTGCACACAATTAGACTAACAGTTGTGTCAAAAAGCTGACTTGCAGTTTAAGATATTATTTCACTAAGCTTACTGTGAATAATAAGATTTATAGTGTGACATTTGCGTAGGTTTAGCGATAAAATGAGTGAGTTAGCAATGGTTTGAAAGGTTGGAACCAAGTTTGAATGCTTAACTGTCTTGTGCAACATGTGGCCCTATGTAATATATTATTCTTTGTTGAAAAAATGTTCTTGAATTAAAGCTAAAAACTTTTGAAGCAAAAAATACTTTCAAAGGCATAAATGTTCTACTTTGGGAAGTTAAATTATGATCTGATGGCAGAGAGCGGGCAGGGAAAATTTATATACTCTATAGTAGAGGTAGGCGCGGGCCGGGCTTTTTTTCGTGGCACGCGGGCTTACACAGGCCCGGAGCGGGCCCAAGCCTTAAAATCAAGATTCGTGCAGGCTTCGTGCGGGCCCGGGCCTTAGCAAAAAAGCCCGGCCCGTAAAAGCCCGAAATAAGCCCGTAAAAGCCCGAAAACAATTTTGATTTGTTCGTGCTATTTTTCTATATGCTCGAATTAGAACCAACATTTATAGCATTTTAATTGTTTATTAATACTACTATCGATTTGGTTATACATATTTTACTTGTTTGCACACCACTAATCTAAAATTGGCTTCCTATTGTGAAATTGATAAAACTTTGAAATATAAAATATGTCGCGACTTAACAGTAAGCTCTCAAAAACACTGAAACAGCAAGTTAAAACACGCTGGAACTCTACATTTTTTATGCTTTTGAGTGTATTCGATGTAAAAGAGGAAATAAAAACTCTTTTACTTAAAAAAGATGAGCTACAGCGAATTAGTAATTTAGATTTTTCATTACTTGAAAACATTTTATGCTTCTTAAAACCTTTTAAGGACTGCTCTGAAGCACTTAGTTCTGACAAGGAACCAACAATGCAAATATTTGCATTGTGGTCAGAAAAATTATGTAAACTTTGCAGAACTAGCACACTTGATTCCCAAATAATAACTGAGTTTAAAACAATGACCCAAATTGCATGTCTTTTAAATTTCCTTATATATGTAAATAAATTTTGTGCGGGCCGGGCCGGGCCCGGGCCTTGGTAAAAAGTTTCGTGTTTGGACGGGCCGGGCCTCTCAAAAAAGAGTTCGTTTTCGTGCGGGCCCGGGCCTCAAAATACAGGCCCGCGCCCACCTCTACTCTATAGGACATTTGTCTAGATTATAAATTAAATTTTATGATTTAACACATATGAAATTCTTCTGTTCCAACAAAGCTAGAAGCTTCCGTACTGCGCTCACAGTACGCCTTATAGAAGTTTTCGAGCCCTAATTAATTTTTGCTATGTTACAATATTTAATTTTACGCTAATTTTTAAAGTCATTAGGACGACAGCGTATCGACGCCCCACATGTTTTTGTCAAGACGTCAATTCAGTCACAAAATGAACAGATACGTTATATTACTGTGTATTTTTCAATGGTTTTGCATAATAATACCGCTTGTATTATTCATAAACATGGCATTCGATACTCCAAAGCAGTACAAGTTCGAAGCCGATGTGCAAACCAGGCCGGCTGGTGAGTCGTTGGCAATAGATATTTATCGATTTACACACGTTTATTTCGAATAAGCAGAAACATTTTATGTGAAAAGCGCTGTTTGTGAAATACCTAACGAGCAGACCAACACAGATGACTTGCCTGCAATATACAAGCCGATGGAGCCAATGTCCTGTGCCAACGATACGGATATAGTACGTGCGCAATATGATGCGCAGAACGAGCATTATGTGCTGTACTTGGCCAATAAAATGAATAGCACGAATATCGAGTGCAGCTACCGTGAGGTTAAACGGCCCGGCGATGGTCGCAAAGCGGATAGAAAAGTAAAGTGAGTGAGTTAGTCGAAACTTTAATTAAGCGCTTAAAAACAAGCAATGAATATCTAACCAGATTGGGCAAGACTGTGAAGTTCCAATATTCTTACATTGTGCCAACGCATATTGAAAGCATGTTGGTCAAATGCTACAAGCCGCATAGCAATGACACAATATTACAAACAGTTGGCTTTGCGTTTGTGCAGAAAAAGCAACAACAACAACCAGAAACACACCAAAGATACAAGCAACTGCAACAGGTTGGCGAAACGCAACATGAGGTCAGAAAGCCGAGCGTGATTATGATCGGCATTGATTCGCTGTCACGTATTAATTTGCGTCGCACAATGCCAAATTTGTTTCAGTATTTCAACAAGCTTGGCTGGTATGAGCTGCAGGGCTACAATAAGATCGGCGATAATACATTCCCCAATCTGCTGGCCGTGCTGACGGGTCATACGCCACGCCTAACGGAAAAAATGTTTTGCGATTATCGTCAAGTGGGCTGTCTGAATGAACTGCCCTTTGTGTGGCATGACTTTAAACGTGCCGGCTACTTGACCGCCTATGCCGAAGATGCGCCAACGATGAGCACCTTCAATAGCGGCAAGCCTGGCTTTCAAACGTCACCTGTCGACTACTATCTGCGACCGTTCTTTATTGCCACCGAGCGCTATCTGAGCTATGTGAAACGCTTCAGTCGTCATTACTGTACCGGTCGCCAGCATACCAGAGCTTATGTTTACGGCTATTGTCGTGATTACATAGCGCGTTTCATTGCGTATAAGCCGCTTTTTGGTTTATTCTGGACGAATGATTTCATATCGGCTGCTTGTGAGGCGGCATCGGCTTTCGATGAGGATACAGTGCAGCGACTGATGATGCTTGGCGCACATGGCTTGTATGAGCATGCAATTGTGATATTCTTTAGCGATCATGGCGCGCGCTATGGCAAGTTGAGGGAATTGCCGGTGGGTTTTCTCGATGAACGTTTGCCGGCTTTGTTCATTTGGCTGCCTGACTGGTTTCGCAAGCGTTATCCGCATTATGCGAAGGCATTGCAAGACAATCAAAATCGTTTGACATCGAATTTTGATTTGCATTTAACGCTTAAGCATATAATTGCCATTGGCGTTGGCAAATCCAGAGAACAACGTAAATTGCCCGAATGTCCGCGCTGTCGTTCGCTCTTTGTGCCGCTGCCATACAATCGCAGCTGTGCCGATGCTGGTATACCGTTGCATTACTGTACATGTAATCGCTATGTGCCGGTAACTACGCGCGAAGTGAGTCACATCATCGATTTGGTGATCGCCGCCATGAACAATTATATATCATTGAAAAAGCTCAGCCAACATTGCAGTAATTTAACATTGCGGCTCATCAATGAGGCGTATCGCCAGCAAGAGATAGCAGGCGACTGGATTACATATCGCATCAAGTATACCGTTGAGGAGAATGAACCCATATATGAGGCAACTTTTGCCTACAACACTCGCACAAATGCCATCGATTTGGATGTGGAGACCATCAGTCGCCTTAATTCGTATGACACGGGTTCAGCATGCATTTCAGATAAGGTGATGAGAAAATATTGCGTTTGTAAAAAAGATTTATCCACAAGACGTCGGTCGGCAAGGTCGATATTTTAATTATTGAATCATTTTTTAGAAAATTTAATATGCGACAGTAAAAAAATATATACACAGTGAATCAAATTCATTTTTGCTATGAATGTGTCCTTTTCTCAATTCAGTTTTAAAAACCCACAAATGTTCAATCGAAATAATAACCGAGCTTTGGGGCGTAAGTGACAACACATTTGCAAACTTATTTACAAGCCAATTCCTGACAATCTTAACTGGCTCGTAAGTCGTTATGTATTAAAATGAATTACTTTTTTTAAATATAAAAATTAGCTCATTCATTTAGTGTACAAATTATTATACCCTGGACCTTATGGTACAAGGGTATATTAGTTTTGTGCACGTCAAAAATGTAACTCCTAAAAGGAAACGTCGCAAGCCCTATAAAGTATATACATATATGCTTGATCAGTATCTTAAGAGAAAATTTAGCCCTGTTCATCGGTCAGTCTGTGTGGACGTGCCGATCTCGGATATAATATGTTATATCTCTGGAACAAATTGATATTGAATGAAAATGAAATCTGTTTCGAGTAAAAAGTGGGCGAGGCTACGTCCCCTGGCATTCGTTACAAATTGAAGGTACTCGACTGATTTTTTAACGGGTTTTATTACTATTCTTGGATACGAAGATACATATACCAAAATATGTTAAACATATATTAGATATATTCACTTAGTAACCCCTACTATCGATGTAAAAATTTAAAAATTAAAGTATCTAAAACAATTTGTTCTGTAAAATATTTTCACAACTTTCTCTACTCGAATATTAGGTTCTAGAGACATAACGGTTTTATTTATTGGCTATATGTGGGCGTTGTCAGGCGTATATTATGATTGAGTCTAATTTCACAGTATCTCAATAGCATCCATACCAAATTCCATTTGTGTATGTTATTTGATTCCAGACATATGTACATATATACATATTATGTAACATAGGCGTTTTTAATATTGTGTTTTTTTTACAAGTCTTTTTTCACTACTTGTTACAATAAAATATATAATTGGCCAAAAACAAATACGTAAAATTATATTAATTGCAACAAACATGCTTAGCGCAATCTTGGGTTCGTTCAGTCTCCACTTTGAAAGTTACAAAAACAAAATTTCTTCGCGATTTTGTGTTGTATGCAATATGAATGATTTCTATACAAGTCCAGGCGGCTGATGCTCGTCACATCGAAATTTTCAAACTCGTTGTTGTGCTTATCGACCACAACAGTTGCTTGGAACCGACCCGCCTTCTCCGACGTTTCGAACATTATCCGATATGTATTAAAATTGCCGGCGTTCGTAATGTTACCGTGCTCATTGAAGCTCAATTTACGTTCAGCTTTCAAGAGTGAATGCAAGTGTAAACGACTGCAAAGCTTTGAAAAACGATTGTCTGACAAATAAGCATTAATTTTTTGTATAACCATTTTGACGACAAACATCATGTAGCGATCTTGCGTAACGGTAGTATAAGGATCACATGTGCACCAATGCAATGGTATGCAAGCCTGAGCACAGGTGCGCTCATCGGGCACGGGCAGCAATAAAGATTGTCCGTTGGCACAGTTCGCAGACATGGACAGCCTCAGTCCGGGACGTGCCAACTCGATGATATGCTTCAATGTCATGTGTAAGTCAAATGGCGAAGTCAGACGATTACGATTGAGACGCAGTGCTGTGGCATAGCTTGGATGCTGTTGCTGAAACCATGCAGGAAGCGAAATGTACAGTGTTGGCAAACGTTCTTCGAGAAAACCCTCCGGCAGTTCATTCAATGGACCGTACCGTTGGCCATGATCGCTGAAAAATATGACAATTGCTTGCTCATAGAGACCTAGTCGTTCATATTTCTGCAAATAGTTAACGAATTTCTGATCAATGGTGGCAGCGCCAAAGGCATCCTCATGTGTCACCGTGCTCGACCAGAAGAAGCCAAAAAAGGGCGTTTCATGTATGAAACGTGTTATAAAGTCCAAGCAGTAGCCAAAGACGCTCTCGAAGCTCGAGCGCCGACCAGCACAATAATTGAAGTGATTACTTAAAGCCTTCTCAACAGCCACAAAAAACGGACGCATATAATAGTCGACCGGCGCACGCATAAATCCTTTTCTTACGTAATTGAATGTTGTAACGCTTGCGTAATCCTCCGCATAAGCGGTTTTATAGCCTGAACGCTTGAAGAAGTCCCAAATAAAGTTCAAACGTTCGTAACAGCCAAGTGTATTGATGTCGCAAACAAAGTTGGCGCCTTTGACCGTCAAGCCAGTGAGCACGGCAAGCAGATTCGGAAAGGTGTTGTCTTCGATTTTATTGTAGCCCTGCAACTGGAACCAGCCGCGCTGTTGCAGAAAGGCAGCAGTTTTGGGCATGGTACGAACCATATTGATGCGTGACAATGAGTCCAAGCCAAGCATAATGACGTTAGGCTTGCGAGCCAAGAGTTGCGCGTTTCTGCTCGTTGAGGTTGTTGGCTGCAAGCCGGCCTGCACAAGCGCAAAGGCATCCTCCTGTATAGTCAACTTGCGATTGTACAGATGACAACACACTAAGATGTTTTTAACCGTCAGCGGCAACAATTCGTCTTGCAGGAAGTACACTCTTGGACCAATGCTGCGCATAGGCACATGAATTCATCTTAAATTGTTTATCAGTTACGCTTGGCATGCATACATACATACATGCTATATTCATCAGTATGTGGACTTGCGCCAGCTTTGATCTCCGAATAATAGCAACCAAATTTGTCACCACGCTTAAACGTTGTTATATTCTGCAAAAGCTCTTCGTGCACGTGCAGCCGATATTGACGCAACTCGGCTTCGTAGTGTACAATGATCACGTCAGGTTGTTCAGTACAGGCAACTACTTTTGGTAGCTGAAAGATGGCCATAGCTTCAGCTGTGAATGGATTTGGTTTAGGAATTTTACATTTGCTGTTGTACACGTAAAAAGAGCGCTCAAATCGTTTGAACGCATTTTCGCTTATATCCTGTGCGGCATTGCTAATGGGCTCTTCAACAGTTGAACTTTTGGCAATTTCACTATCGTCCTCTTGATCTTTAATTTGCTTTAAGTCGTGATATTTCCAAAAAATCCACACAATTATCAATATTAAAGTAAGAACTAGACATTTTGGCAAATTGTGTACTAAATGCCTCGACATGCCTTTAAAAAATGTATTTCATTTTTTATTTTAATAAAACTTTGAACTTTATGTTGTTGATCACTAGATTCACAGAAATTTGTGCAAAATAATATCAAATGCCTGATATATATATATGACTTACCATATAATAATAAAGTCCAACTTGGCCAAATTTGAGCTCCATGTTCAATCCAGCAATCAAAGGAATCACTTTTCAATTGATAATTAATTAATTAGCCGTCTTGAAATGCACTTTGAACACTCGAGATTCTGTTATGTTTCGTCCGAATAACAAAAAAAAAATAATAACTTTACTAATTAGCAAATTTGCTAATTAACGATCTGTCTGTCGCTTCTGTTGTAAATTGTTCACTAAACATACCACTTTACTAATTAAGCAAAGCTTATATGTTTGTCTCACTTTAACAAACACAGTGAGATGTACCGAAGATTTCACGATTTATTTTCAGCGCTAGACTGTAATATGCAATTGGGGCTCCCATGGGAATGTACGTTGCGATAGAATTAAAAAATTCGCTTTGTAAAGCTCAGTTGACAGCACTGTTTACTCAGAATTAATAAATTTTAAGGAAACTTTATGTGCGTATATCTCGAAAACTAAGCGAAAATTAAAAAAATAGTACTGAATATTTTCGTCTTATTTTGGCCCGATTAATTAATATTTATCAAATTACGTCAAATCAAATTATGTCAGTGCCAGAAAATTCATTAAAACAATCGTCTATTCTAAAATATGTTGTTAATCCAACTTGTGGCTCTTATACTG
This sequence comes from Phortica magna, assembly GCA_037044515.1. Lineage (NCBI taxonomy): Eukaryota > Metazoa > Arthropoda > Insecta > Diptera > Drosophilidae > Phortica > Phortica magna. The sequence continues at coordinate 15,627 of JBAMBP010003328.1, read as the reverse complement.
CATTGAAACAACAATGTTATAGCGTATGAAGGTCAAACTTGTTGGCAATGGGTTTTAAAAATTGACACATATGGCGAGTATAGATTCTTTAATATGGGCAGGACTTGTAATCAATACTCAATTGATATTTGCATTTTAAGATTGAAAAGCGAATGCATGGCCTTTTCATAAATTTTTTAACGTTTGGTTTATTTTTATGATTGTTAATTTCAATAATTATTGTTGGACCAACAAATTTTATAGGGTATAATCACGTATAAATTGCTTTTCTTAAGCCATGACATAAGTTTTTCTACAAAAATTTAACTCATCTCTTTCTTCAACTAGAACAACTTCATGGTGTGGAAGTGAAATAAATATATGTTCAGCTTGTTTGGTAAAGCTTCAGCGTGCGCGCGTTTCTTCGAAAAATGGCGGTTAATTTACTTTATTATAAAGCGCGAACCACCAAAAATGTGTTATTTTAAATTGGCTTTGGTTGAAACGCGCAGAAGCAAAATTTGCTTGCCTCACCCTTGTTAATGCAACGCGGTTGTTCAAAGTGCGCGACAAGACGACTTATCGAGGACATATCCATTGAAAATGTATTCCTTTGCTTGTTAACCTGGATGGTGATCTCAAATGTGGCCATGCCGGGCTGCAATATAAATTTAATGCGGTAAGTCTTTGCCTTTTTATGATCTTGAGGCCACACTTTGAGCTGCACTTCGGTTATGTAATGCATTTTTAATTTCTTACATTTTTGGTCGAGTTTCTGTTCAATGAGATAGTCATTGATCTGTGCTACAATACTTGGCATAAATTCACGAATAGCGCTAGTGGACACCTTCTTATAGACATGACAAGTGCACCAGTGCTCGTTAATGCCCGCATCTGTGCAGCTTCGATTCAAGGGCACGGCACGTAACAAGGACTGACACTTCGGACAGTCATTAAGCCTCGTTGCTGTTGTTTTCTTATCATTGGTCAAAGTTAATATCTCACGCAGTGTTAAATACAGATCATAATTGGATGTGAGACGTTGTCGGTTCTGTGTAAGGGCATGAACAACATGCGGGTATTGTTTGCGTAACCAAGACGGCAACCAAATGTGCAGCAAAGGCATGCGTTCCTCTAGAAAGGCATCAGACAATTCACGCATGCGTCCTTGACGTATGCCATGATCGCTGAAAAGTATCACGATTGCATGTTCGAATAGGCCAACTGCTTTGAGTTGTTTGAGATGATCGAGCAATATGTTTTGCTCACGCAGCGCACCGGAGAAACGATTCATGGCGAAATCTTTCAACCAATAAAAGCCAAAAAATGGTTGTTTTTGCAAGTGACGTTGTACAAAGTTCAGGCAGTGTGTCATAATGAAATCAATATTCTCCTGTTTCAGACATTCTTTGTGCTGTTGCAGCAGTCGCTTCCTGCTCGCTATCAGATATGAGCGCAGCCGATAATCAACGGGTTGACGCAATAGCGCCGCTTCCAAAGTGCTAAGCGTATTATACTCTTCGGTATCCATGCCGAAAGCCGTTTTGTAGCCAGCACGTCTATAAGTCTGCCAAATGAGTGGTTTGTGTGTGTAATTGCTTTGCTTAAAACTGCTTGTTGGCGCCGCACCAGTTAGCACCGTGTATATATTAGATAGTGTGCCATCGCTTATCTTGTTATAGCCTTGCATTTCAAACCAACCGCTTTGTTGGAGATACGTGCTCAGTTCAGGGAGCATGCGTTGCACATTGATGCGTGACATCGATTCAATGCCTAATAAGATAACGCTTGGCTTGTTTTCTTGTTGCTTTGGTATTGTCTTATCTGCTATTTTTACTGTTTGCTGTATGAAGGCATGTATCTCTCTAGTCAAACGATGACCTGGCTGCATGTATTTCACATGCACATCGACGCACTCAATCAACATGGCGGTTACATTGGTTGGCACTTTGTAATTATGCTGGAAGTCTACTTTTGTACGCAAACTGTTGGAAGGCCTTGGTCGTAGCATATGTGATTTGGTTTTTGGCTCCAATATTTCACGATAGTTACAACGTACTTGAGCCTTGCCTGCAGCTGTTGCATTTATCAGTATGACATAATGTTGTCGTACTGCATCATAGGTGACTTGAATCAAAGGCATTTTGTTGTTGCACACTTGTTGCGTGTTCGCTTCATACATGGCGTACAGCTCTGGTGTGTGCGCACGCACAAAGGGCATTCGACACATAGCGCTGTGCACGAAGTATGAAAGTGCTCTCAGTTGTTTGCTTGTGCTGATGGCACTCATTGTTGTTGTCGTTGTAACTGAAAAATGTGAAAATGTTTTTGTACAAAAAATATAAAATAATAACTTGCTTACAATTTTGCCACTTGTGCACTTGATTCATTGGAATATTATTATACTTTGCCACGTCATGTTTTTGTATTAATTGCACGTGATGCGTTGTATAAATCGTTCGGTAGTTATTGAAGAAAAGTAAATTAATCAAAATTATGAAAATCAGTATTGTTACAACGACAAAAATAAAACATCTTTGCATAAACATTATATGCATGGCGACTGAAGAATGATTGTGTGTAAATGTGCAATTTTTAATCATACTGTGACAAATTGTTTACAACGCGTACTAATTTAAAGTGTTCTAGTAATAAGTTATGGTTAAAAGTGATTTTAAAAGCGCTTTATTACAGTATTAAATAGCTTGTTGTTAAATTGAAATGTTGCTTATTAAATAATAATAATAATTATTTAATAGAATTGTTATAAGATAAGATTTATACATTGTTTAGTTGGTCATCTTTTATGCTGTTAAAGCAAATGCAATACTTTTTTGCTTCCTTATCATTTATACACAATGAATCGTTGTGATATCTATTCAAGCGACTTATGGTTTCCACATCAACATCCAACACCTTGGTGCGATTATTAAACAGAACAGTCGCTTGGAATTCGGCATCGTTCGGATAGACTTTGAACTTCGTACGATATGTTTCCACATCCTGAGTGATATGTACGCCTTTGTTATTTAGATTTAATTTAAGCTCAATGAGGTTTAAGTAGCGTAGTATCAATTTACTACATTGCTTGCTCAAGTTCTTTGCCTTAAAGTAATCATTCATGCGATCGACGACCAAGTAGGGAATTCTACGTGCATATTTGTGGCTTGTTACAATTTTGTATGGGTTACATGTGCACCAATGGTCGATGATGCCCGCGTCGGCACAAGTGCGATTTTCGGGCACTGGGTAGAAAACCGACTGACATTTGGGACAATCAAAAGCTGGCGATAAGTTCAAATCGTGTGGCGTGCCCAATTGTAAGATGTGCTTCAATGTCATGTGTAGATCATAGTTCGAAGTCAGACGATTGCGGTTTAGTTCGAGAGCTTTTGCATACTCTGGATATTGTTCACGGAACCATGGTGGCAACCATATGAACATCGTCGGCAAACGTTCCTCAAAAAAGCCTTCGGGCAGATTGAGCAGGTTACCGGACCGAAAGCCATGATCGGCAAAAAAGATCATTATTGTCGTTTCCATGGCGCCATCCGCCTCAAAGTCAAGCAAATATTGCAAAATCTTGTCACTCATTAGCGCTGGCAGTTGCCAATCTTCGTGACTGAAATGATTTGTCCAGAACAAACCAAAAATTGGACGTTCATCGATGAAACGTTGCATATACTGACGACAGAAGTCATAGACATAACTGCTCACTATACGCCGACCGATGCAATAGCGTCTGACGCCCTGGTATGTTATTTGCATACTCTCTTCGATAGCTTTCAAAAACGGACGAAAATAGAAATCGACCGGTGGTGCTTTAAAACCCGGTTTACAGTAATTAAATGTACTTAATTGGCTCTCATCTTCAGCATATGCCGTGAGATAGCCAACGCTTTTGAAGTCCTTCCAAATGATTGGTAATTCATCAAGACAGCCGCTCACCGATATATTGCAAATCACATGTAATGAATCGAGCTTATAGCCGGTTAGAACGGCAATCAAATTCGGCAGCGTGTTATCAGCTATCTGAAGTATAAGTTTTTAGAACCTTGCTTGGATAAGAATATCTTTGATCCAATTACCTTATTGTAGCCCTGCAGTTCATGCCAACCTTTCCCTTGCAAGTGATCGAATACTTTTGGCATTGTGCGTCGAAAGTTTATGCGCGATAGTGCGTCTATGCCAAACATGATGACGCTTGGCTTACGCGGTGTAGGTTTGGCAGATGTTTGATTTGGCACTTTGTGTTGCACTAAGAAGAATGCATCTTCGTGCAGCTTCTGGTCGCGTTTCGAAGCCAAATGACACTCCACGTACATGCCCTCCACATGAACTGGCACCACATAGCCTTGTGTAAAGAATTTCTTTGGCGGTACTCTGTAATTTTGTTTATATGAAAACGAAAAATGACACATCATCTTACTCACTTTATAAAAGAGTCATCGCTTGGTGAGTGTATGATCTTTTCAAAGCAGCAATTATACTTCTCAGTTTTTGTGTGCATTAATTCTCTTGCAAGTGTATCGTTTATATACATAACATAACGCTTGAGTTTTTCATCGAATATGGGCTTAATAAGGTCCGGTTCATTGCTGCAACTTTTGTATTTTTGTGGCTTATAAATTGCAAGCAATTCTGGTGTAAATGGTTCAATATATGGAATTGTGCACTTTGAGGTATTAACAAACATCCTTTGTGTCTGTTGTACTTGAGAATTCCGTCTGTTATCAAAATTTACATCTTCTTGCGCAGCGTTCTCTAAAATTAGCAATTTGTGTTTACTTACAACTTTTAAAAGATAATTATTACCCTTAAACTTTACAGAAGCCTTTTTTCGTTCTCCGTTTTTTTGTTGATTAAATGACGTTAGTAAAATTAATAAACCAAGAAAGGCTACAAACAAAATCTTTGTGTAGTGTTTCCATAATAGTTGAATGCACATATTGATTAGGTCTGACTTATCGCGAGACGGTCTCTTGAATAACTGCAATAAATTGCAGCTTGTTGCCAATTCTATTTTTATTTAATCTATATTTTCTATTTGACTAGCTAAACAATAAAAAAATAATATTTGCGAGCAAACAAAAGTGCATAATAGTTGCAACAAAGCGTCTAGCAAAAAAGATCATTCATTTCCCACTTATTGTGTTTAATTCACTTTACTAAAACACATTGAGTGAGCCTATCTTATATATAAGAGAGGCCCAAAATGTATAAGTGTTCAATATAGGTCACATTCTCGCTGCACTCACTAAGAGTCATACTTGCACAGCTGCAAGTTTCTATCGTTTCTGCAAATCTTCTATATTTCTTTAAATTACACATCAACAATCAACAAAAGTGTTTGCGTGTTTTTTTTATTTATTACTAATTTTATTGCTGTAAAAATTCTTAATATGTTAAAATACTTATTTCTTAATGCTGCTATAACAAATACAAAACTTCTTCGCCTCCTTGTCATTGATACATAACGAGTCATTGTGATATGAATTCAGACGACTTATGGTCTCCACATCAACATTGACTACCTTCGTGTTATTATTAAAGAGGACCGTCGCTTGGAACTCTGCATCGTTCGGCTTGACTGTGAACTTCGTCCGGTATGTTTCCTCGTCCCGAACGATATGTTTGCCGTCTTTGTCGATATTTAGCTTAAGTTCAATTTTGTCCAAATCGTGTGGTTTCAATTTGCTGCACTCTTTGCTCAAATTTTTTGCCACAAAGTAATCATTAATGCGATCAGTAATTAAATTCGGTATTTTACGTGCATAATCCAGGTTGGTAACAATTCTATATGGATTACACGTGCACCAATGATCGCTTATGCCCACATCGGCGCATGTTCGATTTTCCGGCACGGGATAGAAAAGCGATTGGCATTTGGGACAATCAAATGCAGGCTGTTGTTTTAGATCGTACGGCGTGCCAAGTTGTATAATGTGCTTCAGTGTCATGTATAAATCATAGTTGGAGGTCAGACGATTACGATTTGCTTCGAGACCTCTCACGTACTGCGGATACTGTTTACGGAACCATGGTGGCAACCATATGAACATTGTTGGAAGGCGTTCTTCAAGAAAACCTTCGGGTAGTTTAAGCAAATCACCAAACCGAATGCCATGATCAGCCATAAAAATCATGATTGTCGACTCCATTATACCTTCCGCTTCAAAGTCCAGAAAATATTGTAAAATTCGATCGCTCATGACCGCAGGCAACATGAAGCTTTCATGGCTGAAATGATTTGTCCAAAACAAGCCAAAAATTGGTCTTTCATCGACAAAGCGTTTCATGTAATGGTGACAAAAATCATATATATAAGTTGACAATATACGACGACCAACGCAATAACGCCGGACTCTCTTGTATATACGCATATTGTCCTCAATAGCTTTTAAAAACGGACGAAAGTAGAAATCAAACGGCGGTTCCTTAAAACCTGGCTTCAGAAGATTGAAAGTACTAATTTGACTTTCATCTTCAGCGTAGGCTGTAAGGTAACTCGCATTTTTAAAGTCATGCCAAATAAATGGGAAGCGATCAAGGCAGCCGAGGTCACCGAATTTGCACACCTTTTTTGTTGAACCGTATTGGTAGCCGCTAAGGACCGGAATTAAATTAGCGAAGGTTGCGTCTGCTACCTGTTTATAAAATATGGAGAGAGTGTTGATGAAAACAATGAAGGAGCTTGCATGATAATCGTTACCTTATTGTAGCCTTGTAGTTCGTACCAACCAGGCTTTTTCATATGCTCGAACACTTTGGGCATTGTGCGTCGAAAATTAATACGCGAAAATGCATCAATGCCGAATAAAATAACACTTGGCTTACGTGGCGTCGGTATTGGATCAGGCTCTGGTACTTTATACTGCACTAAAAAGAAAGCATCATGCTGTAGTTTATGCGATGCATTTGAGGCCATTTGACACTCCACTATCATCCCCTCAACGTGCAAAGGCACTACATAGCCGTGTGAGAAATACTTCTTTGGCAGAGGTCTGTAGTTTTAGAGTTGTATTGGTTATATTAAGATTTTAAATATGATGTCTTATTTACTTTTCATAAGAGTCGCCTTTTTTAGAGCGAATGATCTCTTGATAGCAGCAGTTATACTCTTCGGCGCTTGAGTTCAGCAATTGCCTGGCAAAGGTCTCGTTGATATTTAATACATAACGCTTAAGATTCACATCGAAAATGGGAGTCACAAAGTCTGCTTCATTACTACAGCTTTCGTATTTTGGAGGCTTGTAAATGGCAAGCAATTCGGGTGTAAAGGGGTCCACATAGGGTATTCTACACTGGGATGTATTAACAAAGAATAACTGTGGTTGTATAAGTTCTGATGAATCGCTTGCTTCTGAGCTATCATCTTCATCACTATCACTTTCATTTTCATCACTTTCATTTTCATCACTTTCATTTTCGTCACTATCGTTATCATCAGTATCATCTTCTTCACTTTCATTAGAATCATCATCTGTGTTTATAGCGTTATCTAAAATGGTTCAAATGTATTTTTATACTGTTGTAAATAATGGTTTTATTACCAGAAGATCTCAATATGATGATTCGTTGCCTTGGGGCTCTAGTCTGTTCAAATATTGCATTCGTTTCCTGATTATTTTTGGGCAAGTAGAACAATATATAGAAAAAGAGTACCACAAAAAAGCATATATAATAACGCTTTAACAATTGTGAAACTTTATTGCCACCGTACATCTTAGCAAGTCAACTTATTTTAGCTAACTAAATCAACACTTTAAAAATAAATACAGACTTTAATATAAACTATAACATAAAAACATGTTTTATTCAAACAACTGTGCAAATTTGTACAGATCACGCTTACATTTATATGTATAAACCCAAAATTAAAAGAAAAATATTTTCGGCATTTCCGAAATTTATTAATGCTTTCAAACTTTATTTAAAGTGTAAAAATGTTACATCGATTCTCTTATTTATATCGAGCCTTCTTTTATTTGTTGTAAGTTAGCGGAACAATAGACGGAAGTAGTATCCACAAAAGAGCAGTGATAACATTGTCTAAACAGCTGCGATATGCACGACACGCCACGTTTTTCAGGCTAACTAAATAAATTATCAAAAAGTGCAGACAAATACATACATATATCAACGTTAAGTTAAATACCGAAATAAAACAACAAAATCTTAATAAGTAAACATTATCTCATATTCAAACAACTGTTCAAATTAATAAAGAAAATTAATAAAGAAGCATAACGACTCATCACTAAGTGCTGTTTTGGCTTTTAATTTAAAGACGAAATTCTAAAATCTTAACGTGTTTCATTCTGTGTGAATATTTTATGCTTGCTAAGGAGACTGCCCAGCTTTCAGGGACATTGTACAAGAAACAAAGAATGATATCGATCATACATGAATAGGTACGACCACGAAAAAAACAACCAAAATTTGTACTATCACTCGGGCGGGTACATTGCCGCCTATTAGGGGTCTCTTAACAGGTCACTGTCAAATGGTAGCACATGCAAAAAAAAATGCGATTGATTCGAGACGACAGCTACAGGAAATTCGGCAAGTCTCAATCACGGAATACACTAGAGCATCTAATGCGCCTGTGACCGTCACTAGGGGGCAAAGAGACTACAGCCATTGGAAGTGGTGGCAAAGGTACACAACAGGACGCTACTGACGTTTGCGTTGAAAACAAACATAGTAATAGAACATCTGATGCAATAACGAAATCCTCGCACTCCGGACACGCTAAGGACCGGTCTATGCGATGATTTTCGGATTAACTGGCCTTACCTAACCAAGGTCCCTAAAGTCAAGTAGTTTAATATAGAAGTAAAAAACTAGCTAGTAATGAAATACACAAGCCAATCTATAAAGGTAGTGAGTTAAGACCCTTTACAACAAGAAATTTATTTAAATAATCTTTGATAAATATTTTATAAATGTTACTATTAATTATGACTTTTTTTTAATACTGTTATAACATATGCAAAACTTCTTAGCCTCTTTATGATTGATGCATAACGAGTCGTTGTGATAGCTAGTCAGTCGACTTATGTTTTCCACATTAACGTCCACCACCTTAGTGCGATTATTAAACAGAACAGTCGCTTGGAATTCGGCGCCGTTCGGATTAACTGTAAATTTCGTACGATATGTGTCCACATCCTGAGTGATATGTTCGCCTTTTTTATTTAGATTCAGTTTAAGCTCAATGAGGTCTAAGTAACGAGGTACCAATTTACTACATTGCTTGCTTAAATTCTTTGCTTTAAAGTAATCATTCATGCGATCGGCAACCAAATAGGGAATTTTTCGTGCATATTCGTGGCTTGTTACAATTGTGTATGGGTTACATGTGCACCAATGGTCGATGATGCCTGCGTCGGCACAAGTGCGATTTTCAGGCACTGGGTAGAAAACAGATTGACATTTGGGACAGTCAAAAGCAGGCGGTAATTTGAGATCATATGGTGTACCCAATTGTAAGATGTGCTTCAATGTCATGTGTAGATCATAGTTCGAAGTCAGACGATTGCGGTTTAGTTGAAGTGCTTTTGCATACTCCGGATACTGTTTACGGAACCATGGTGGCAACCATATGAACATTGTTGGTAAACGTTCTTCAAGAAAGCCTTCGCGTAGACTGAGCAACGGACCAGAGCGAAAGCCGTGATCCGAAAGGAAAATCATTATTGTCGATTCCATAACCCCATCTTCCTCGAAATCAAGTAGATATTGTAAGATTTTATCGTTCATGAGTGCAGGCATTTCCCATTTATCATGGCTGAAATGATTTGACCAAAACAAACCGAAAATCGGCCTTTCTTTGACAAAATGTTTCATATACTGGCGACACAAGTCGTAGACGTAACTATTCAACACACGCCGACCGACGCAATACCGTCTGCCTTTATACGTACAAGGCATAATTTTCTCCACTGCTCTGAGAAAAGGGCGAATGTAGAAGTCGGTAGGCGGGTTTTGAAATCCCGGCTTTAAGTAATTAAATGTATTAATGTCGCTCTCATCTTCAGCGTACGCCGTGAGATAACTGGCATTTTTGAAGTCCTTCCAAATAATGGGAAGACTATCAATACAACCGGGTTTCAATATATCACAAATTGCATTTGTTGAATTGTAGCCGCTTAGAAGGGCTAACAGATTTGGTAAAGTATTATCAGCTACCTAATAATTAGAGTCAAAAATAAAGAAAACGATACATACAAGTGTTAATTAATTATAATTGGTCTACCTTACTGTATCCTTGCAACTCGTACCAACCACGTTGATTCATGTGCTCGAAAACCTTTGGCATTGTACGGCGAAAGTTGATGCGTGAAAGTGCGTCTATGCCAAACAAGATCACGCTTGGCTTTCGTGGTGGTAGTGTGGGCTTTGGGAACTTGCTTCTATGAACTGGATTCGGGTTCACATATTCTGGTACTTTATGTTGCACTAACAAGAATGCATCCCTTTGTAGCTTATGCGATATATTTGAAGTCAAATGACATTCCACTAACATTCCTTCTACATGCAAAGGCACCACATAGTCTTGCGAGAAGTATTTTTTTGGTAAAGGGCTATAATGGTTTTTTTTTGTTTGATTTTTGATTATCGGTAAAATGTTAATATGTCTTACTCACTCTTCATAGGTGTCGCCTTTTTTCGAACGTATGATTTCCTCATAGCAGCAGTTATACTGCTCATCACTTGAGTTCAGCAACTTTCTGGCGAGCGTCTCGTTGATATGCAGTATGTAACGCTTGAGAACCGTGTCAAACTTGGGCGTCACGAGGTCCGATTCATTAGTGCAAACTTCATATTTGGGTGGGTTGTATATATTTAGCAACTCTGGTGTAAAAGGATCCACATAGGGTATTTTACATGAAGATGTATTTACGAACAATAGCTTTGAACTGTCTTCTGATTCATCGTTCTCAATCTCAGCTATGACATCTAACAAAGGAATTATGTTATTTAAAGCAACTTTTCAAAGTGTATCTGGACTAACCAAAACCATTAGCATTTAATAAGTTTATATCTTCGCTTGTTAAATTATTTGACTGTACTGTTATGATAGTATCTTGATTGTTACGCGGCATAAAGTACAAGAGATAAAACAAAAAAGCCACGAAAAGGAATATATAATATTGTCTTAACTGTTGTGCAGCTGTCTTGCCTTGGAACATTTTAACGCGTCGAGTAATTTTGACTAACTAATTCAATTGTTAAAAAGTTGATTAATTTATCTATGGTATATTTTATCTATACGGTTTTCAAATGTATTTAACAACTAAATTCTTAAAGAGTTGATACATTTATGTAGATTTTATGTATAAATAAATGTACTCAACAACTGTTCAAATAAATCCATTTACTTTTAATCCACTTTTATTAATATTCACTTCAAATCATATTTCTATTAAAAAGACACAACAATGGTCTGTGTATTCAGTAGACAAGTTTTAAATTCAAGCAAATTCTGTGCAAATATTTGGTAACGTTCATTGAGACATGATCTTAATAAATTTCTTGTGTGTCCCATTTGTAATTAAAAAAACTGGCGACAAAAGGTGTTTTGTGGATTTTGTTTAATCTTGGATTTATTGATCAAAATTGTTATTTTGTAACGGTTATATAATTATACCCTGTACCCTATTGTGCAAGTGTGTATTACGTTTGTGCGCATCAAGAGTGTATGTAAACCTAAAAAAAGTGTCGAAAAAGCGATTGATTTAGCCATGTCTATCAGTCCGTCCGTCCGTCTGTATGAACGCGTCGATTAAGGAAACTCCAATAGATAGAGGTAAAATTCCATTTCCCCCTTTCGGGACTTAGTTTAATGGTGAGGGGTAAATAACTAAAGCTATGTCGGTTGTCTTTTGAGATAAGAGCATCAGATTTGTAGTGTATGTAGCAGATTCGAGCCCCAAAAAATTGAATCGAAAAATGAGCGGGACAACGCTTATATCTCTGGAGCTTACAAGAATGAAGCTTTGCATGTATGCTATTTGGATAGTGTATAATAAGCTCCATCATAAGATGGAGGTGGTTTAGCTCTTAGAGAACCAAAATAGTGTAACATTATATCTCTCGAACGAATTGGTCCATAAGAAGTAATATTGATATGCATTATATTGAATGGAACTGAAGGGTACAGGCCATTTTGGAGTAGACAACTCTCGTTTGCAGTTCCTTACTGGATATTTTTTATGCTACTGTAGCAAATGCAAAACTTCTTCGCCTCCTTGTCATTGATGCACAAAGCATCGTTGTGATACCTATTCAGACGACTTATACTCTCCACATCAACATCCATCGCCTTAGTGCGATTATTGAAGAGAACTGTCGCCTGAAATATAGCGTCGTTTGGATGAGCTACATAGTGTGTCCGATATGTTTCCTCATACTGAGCGATATGTTTACCTTTTTTGTTGAGGTTAAGCTTAAGTTCAACTTGTCTAAGAATCTTCGGTTTTAGCTTACTACACAGCGCAGACAAATTCTTTGCAATTATGTAATCGTTAATGTGCTTTGTAATTAAATATGGTAAGACACGTGCTTCATACCCAGAATTGGATAAAACTTTAAAGGGGTTGCATGTGCACCAATGATTAACGATGCCCGCGTCGGCACAAGTACGATCTTTAGGCACTGGATAAAAAACCGATTGGCATTTAGGACAATGAACAGCTCGCAGTAATTTCAGTTCGTATGGGGTGCCCAGTTGAATGATGTGTTTCAGAGTCATGTAAATATCATAATTGGAAGTGAGCCGATTGCGATTTATTTCCAGGCCTCTCACATACTCTGGATACTCTTGACGAAACCATGGTGGCAACCATATAAACATTGTTGGAAGCCGTTCTTCAAGAAACCCTTCGGGTAGATCGGTCAAACCGCTTAATCGGTAGCCATGATCCGAAAAGAAAATCATTATTGTAGATTCCATCACACCATCCGTCTCAAAGTCAAGTAGATATTGTAATATTTTATTACTCATACTTGCAGGCATATCCCAAAATTCATGGCTGAAATGACTAGTCCAAAACAAACCGAAAATCGGCCTTTCTTTGACGAATTGTTTCATATACTGACGACAAAAATCATAAACGTAACTGCTTACTACACGCCGACCGATGCAATAACGTCTTATTTTATAAGTTACCCGCAAGTTATTTTCGATAGCTGTAAGAAACGGACGAAAGTAGAAATCGGTGGGTTGATTTTGAAAGCCCGGCTTAAAGTAATTAAATGTATTAATGTCGCTCTCATCTTCAGCATACGCTGTGAGATAACTGGCATTTTTGAAGTCCTTCCAAATAATGGGAAGACTATCAATACAGCCGGGTTTCAATATGTTGCAAAGTTTTTTTGTTGATTTGTAGCCACTTAGAACTGCCAGCAGATTTGGTAACGTATTATCAGCTACCTGGTAAGAAGAGTTCGAAATATTGACAGTAATATAGTATTTCAAATGATCTGTCTACCTTGTTGTAGCCCTGCAATTCATACCAACCACGTCCTTTCATATGCTCGAAAATCTTTGGCATTGTACGTCGAAAATTTATGCGAGAAAGTGAATCTATGCCAAACAAGATCACACTGGGCTTACGTGGCGGTTGTTTGCTACTAACTGGTTTTTTATTCACATAATCTGGAACTTTATGCTGGACTAAAAAGAACGCATCTCTTTGTAGCTTATGCGATATGTTCGAAGTCAAATGACAATCCACTAGCATCCCCTCCACATCTAAGGGCACCACATAGCCTTGCGAGAAATAGTTTTTTTTCAAGGATCTGCAATTGTTTGGTTGGCTTTCGTTATGTAAGGTCTTATTTAAGATAAATTATTTACTTTTCATAAGAGTCATTTGTCGTGGAGCGAATGATGCTCTCGTAACTACAGTTATACCCCTCTGTATTCGACTTAAGCAGTTCTCTAGCGAAGGACTCGTTGATACTCAGCACATAACGCTTCAGTTTCACATCGAATTCGGGTGTCACGAGATCTGTTTCGTTACTACAAGTTTCATATTTTTTTGGCTTGTATATCTTAAGCGCTTCGCGTGAAAATGGGTTCACATACGGCATTCTGCACTGAGAGGAGTTCACAAAAAATATCTGTGGATTGTGGTGTGCCACCTGCACCTTTAAGTTTTTTTCTCCGTTGTTTTTATTAGAGGCATCTAAAAAAATTTGTTTTTTCTTAGTCTTGTAAACATTGTCAGCATGCTTCAAAACATTGGTGGGTTGAAACGATATTTCTTCTATTCTCTTCGAATTATTTCGTTTAAGGTTTCTGTTTGATGTTGGTATTGACATATAAGCCAACAAACTATAGCAGAGTAGAATGAAGACAAATAAATATAAGTGCCTTAATAACCGTGAAATCTTTTTGCTTCGGTACATGTTGAAACGCCGCGTTTTTTAAATAAACTAATTCAATAAATAAGAAGTTAATAGAAATATAGTTTGCCTCAAATATTACACTATAAAGAAGGAAGTGGGCATTATGCGAGTTCACTCGCCTATAAAATACTCTACACACTTGGCTGGCAAATGCTTACACTGTTTTTAGTAGCCACCTTGACGATGTTATCCGAAAATTAGAAATGAGCAGTCATTTTATAGAGGAAAGGAATGCATAGGGCGAAGCGGAGGCACGACTTCTTCTTGAAATTTTGAAGTTAAAATTTATGTTTTTAGGAACAACTCATTTAAATTTCAACAAACTCGGCTAAGTAAATATCAATGAAAAAAGTAGTTTCCGATTGCTATAACTTCCGCAAAAATGCGAACTTCAGAACTGTTAAAGAGATAAAATATTTCAAACAGTGAAAACATTTTTTTGGAAAATCTCAGGGTAAGGTAAACTCTTGAGCTGGCTATAGTTTGGCTTAACTGCCTGCTACTGCTTATCAAAAGCAAATACTTGTGATGATTGTTGTTGTTTAAAACTTACGTGTTTGAAACAAATTGCTAAACCAAATTACGAAATTCATCAAATTAACTGAGCATACTTTTTTAAAATTCTCGCATTTTTATAACATCTATAGATCATTACTGATGACAGCAGAGAAATATTATTCGCCGACATACGATAGAGTGTCGAACATTTGTTTATGAAATCAGAGAATTAATCATTTTTGTACTGGTTCTTTTAATTTACAAAATGGTTGCGTTAATGCAAAAGGTTCCCATTCATTCATTCTGATTTTTACTCACTAAAAAAGTATTAATCTGTTGTTATGCTGCTGTAACAAATACAATATTTCTTCATTTCCTTGTCATCTATGCACAACGAGTCGTTGTGATACGTATTAAGACGACTAATGGTATCTATATCAATATTCACCACCTTGGTGCGATTGTTGAAAAGAACAGTGGCCTGAAACTCGGCGCCATTCGGATTGACTGTGAATTTGGTGCGATAAGTATCTTCATCCTGAATGATATGTTCACCCTTTTCGTTGAGATTTAGCTTAAGTTCAATAAGATCCAAGTAACGTGGTTTGAGGTTACTACACAACCCAGATAAATTCTTTGCAACGAAATACTCATTCATGCGATCAGCAACCAAATAAGGTATTTCTCTTGCATAGGCACTGCTAGTTACAATTTTGTAAGGATTGCATG
>JBAMBP010003322.1:0-41994 GCA_037044515.1 Phortica magna | reverse complement strand
AGCATGATCTGACGATAACCAGACTTCAAGTCTAACGTTGAAAAAAATCGGGCTTTTCCCAAGTTCCCCAATATCATTGAGATATTTTACATAGGGTACTTGTCGGATATAGTTCTCTCGTTTAACTTGCGAAAGTCCATGACTAATCGCCTGTTTCGATTGCCATCCTCATCAGTGCCTTTCTTGTCCACCATCCATATGGCGTTGTTATAAGAGGAGACTGATTTCTGGATTATGCCGTTTTTGAGCAGATGTTTAATTTCTTTATTTACAAAGTCAGCTACATCCATTGGGTATGGGTACAATTTGGCATAGATTGGTTGCTCGTCTACAGTTCTGATGGTGCCTACCACCGAAGTGTTGTAGGGCAAGGATTCATTGGGGTCTGCAAAGACCCTTTTTCTGCTTTTTATCAGTTTGAGAAATGCATCTTTTACGGGAGGAAGTGCATCTGAACAATCTACGTTAGTAAAGTTGACATCAACGCATTTATGGAAGGAAATTTGTTCAACCTCCGTACCCCATTTAAGCTGCCCTGAGGCTAAGCAAAGTGCTGCCCCTGCCTGTGTTAACAAGTCAAGGCCTATTATTCCATCGAATGTTGATAAGTCAGATAGAATGAAAAATGTGGCCTTCATGCCGAACATTAAGACAGAATATTTCTGTGTAATTCTGGTTGTGCCATGAATTGAATGAATTATGAAGGGACGTTCTACTGAGCGGACGCCTCGTAACCCTTCATGCGGTCGGATAAAATTCTTAGATGCGCCCGTATCTCTGAGAAATTTCATGTCAGCCCCCGCTACTCTTCGTCTGATGACGTGTAGCAGGGATCTGCCCCTGAAAAATTGATGGCATCAGAATCATATCCGCTATTTGCATCGTCATTGACCTGTGCTTCTGCGCTGTAGGCGGCATTGGCATATGCCTCAGCCCCCTGTCTCGCTTCTTGCGAGACATGATTCAGCCTCTGCTGCTCGTTTTGATTACCTGAGTGGTCAGACATGGCATGCTTTTTATTGGTGAAAGCAAGGGGGCCTGGGTTGGCTGAAGGATTTTGGATATAGAAGGGTCAATTTCCATGGGCACCTGTGCGTTGTGGTTGCTCTGCTGCTTACCACTTCGCTGGTCTGCCTGTCCCTGTGGCTTGCCGTTTCTATTATAGTGCGGACTTTTTGCACCACCTGCTTGTGTCTCAGCTTGTTGAAATTGCTTCTCTTGCTGTCGACCTTGCGCTTTGCCAAGTGGCTTGCGCTCTCTGTCTTCCAAACTTTTCTCAAAATTTGCTGCGAAATTTGACCTCTCATGATTTGACGCTATCTCTTGAGCAAGAGATAGCGCCGAACGCAAGTCTTCGGGTTTTGCTGCAAAGAGCACATCCGACAGACTACGCTTGAGGCCTGATACGAAGACTCGCAATGCATCATTGCGGAATTTTTCGCAGAAGCCTTTTGCCAGGGCCGGTTCATACGACATATTGACCTTATTGGTCCGAAGTGTAAGTTTTTGCTCTACTTCATCATAATACTAGAGTAGAGATAGCCCCCCTTGTCTCAAAGTGCTAAGCTCTTGCTCCATGAGATGGATTGGCCGTTTGTCGTTATAGGTAAAATTAAGTCGATTAATTATCGCATCGAAGTTTAGCACTGTGCAGAAGGATGATAACATAGTGTATCTTGCTCCTAATGATAATGACTGCCTGGTAATGGCGTGAACTGCCATTATATGGTTTGAAAATATGATACGCGGCCACTGCAGCCTGTCTCCAAGAGACATATGATTCTTGTGCTCCATTAAACTCTGGCAAGCATTTGACGGTATCTAGAGGCTCGTCACAACGGATGTCGTTTACAATGTCTATTGCAGCGTATGCCTGCACCGTTGGAGGTGGTGTAACATGCGCTGCTGCAATTTGTTCGGACAACTCGTCGATTCTTTGCATCAAGGCACTCTGTTCCCGCTGGTTTATAGCAGCCTGTTCTGCCAAAGCATTTGCAATCGCTTCCTCCATAACTGCTCTAAGTTGATCTTGATCCATTTTCACTAGAGAGGATACAAGAGCACGTCTGTTTTTTATAATTCTATTTCTGAGCACCCTAGTATGAGTGTCAGAACCTGATTCTGAACCACTAGAGTTTCGATGAGGGGTTCTATATCGCGAGAATGGCGAGCTGATGGACCCTAACTTTAGGTGAACAAACAACGAAACTCATTTGTTGCCGACTGATCGCGCAATAAACACAACAAAAAGTCGGTGCATTAAAATACAAAGGGGTAAACGGAATGCGAACTCTGTGCATAAGTGACTGAGACAAAAGAAAATAAACCACAATTGGCCCTTTTTTTGTTAAACGAATTCCTAATATTACACCAAAAATGTATTTATCTATGTCACTGATAGGGAGCAGAATTGCTTAACCAATTTTAATTTGGTTTATATACTCTTCACGAAGTGAAAAGTATTATAGTTTTGTCACGAAGTTTGTAACACCCAGAAGGAGGCGTGGCCGACTATACAAAGTATATATATTCTTGATCAGGATGACAAGACGAGTTGATATAGCCATGTCCGTCTGTCCGTCTGTCCGTCTGTCTGTATGTATGCAAACTCCTCCCTCAGTTTTGAAGCTATCGACCTGAAACTTTGCACAGACCCTTTTATTTTATTACGATGACACATTGGTCGGAACCTGCGAGATCGGACTACTGGAACTGGTAGCCACCATACGAAAAGAAGAAGAAAAAAAATTTCAATCGTATGAAAAACTTTTTTGTTTTCCAAGATAGAGTGCTGAAATTATACAAGTGGTGATAAACAGCCCGGCTAAATGCTTGAAAGTTTCATTGATATCGGAATACTGGAACTGGTACATGCCATACAAAATGAAGAAGAGGAAGAAAAGCAAAGTTTAAATCGTTGTATGGGAAACTTTTTTGTTTCTCAAGTTAGGGTGCTGAAATTACAAAAGTAGTAATTTAGTGTCATCAGATCAAATGCCTGCAAGTTTCATTGAGATCGGACAACTGCAACTGGAACCTGCCATACAAAATGAAGGAGAGGAAGAGTAGCAAAAGTCTTTGTACGGAAAACTTTTTTATTTCTTAACTCATCGACTTGAAACTTCATACTTATGTTTATAATGTGGCTTAAAAACTATTTTGATATCAAAATGGGCGTGGCACTCCCCACATATGACCAAAACCAATAGTTCCCATATATCTGGCACTCAATGAGGTATAACAATGAAAACTGATCTGTAGGCTATGTGGACAAAAAGAAATAAGGTTCCAAAAATAAAATGGGTGTACCACAAAAGGTGTCGTGAAGAGTATACATCTTCGGCAAGGCCGAAGATAACGTCCTTACTGGTTTTTTTTTTTATTTTTACGCAGATTTGATTTCCTTGATAAGGAGGAATCCACTTACATGTTTTTGCAAACACAATATTTGTTGCCGGCAAGAAATTTCTATCCCGCAGATTGTTCCCGCGCAGCAGTCATTGGAGTTGTTTGCCGTTCCAACGCCGCAGTCTACGCTGCCCGAAGAGCACCAGCGGCTTCGGTAAATAAATTTCACTGATTCAGTGACGCTGCCGCTACTATGTTTAGCAAAGTCGGCAAACGCACGTATTGAATCACACTGAACGCTTCACTTTATTTTTTAGTGAAAGCGTTTCACTTCGCAATTTATTTATGTGACCGCGACTTTTAAGTTTGTTTTGCAAATGATTTGCGAACGCGTGGGTAATCGAAAATACCAATAGTTGGGCGCAAATTAATACATTTTAATATATTATTGTCGTGGTGATGTTTAGCTAGGCGGTGCCTTAGCAATCAAACAATCTTTGAGTTCAAATGTAATCTTTTTAAGGGAGCTGAGCCGATGTGCTCAGTCGCTTGATCAATTTAAAACTAAATACAAAATGTTCAAGAATTGTTTAAGATCATTGTCCAAGTGACAATGTTGGGGATCATGAAATTATGTAAACAGAAGTCGTGGTCGGCAAGCCGACCAAGCATATTTATGCGCGATGCATGCTACATAACATAGCTATCCGATTACAGCGCTCAGCAGTTGCAGCCAAAATGCTAACAAGACATTTTTATTCGTCAGCACTTTGTTAACAGTACTTAGTTAACTTATATACTTTGTACATAACTTATGCAATTCGTCTCTGACAAATTCTGAAAAATTTTTGGATAATTTTCAAGTTTAACCTGATCATTTGATGATTCTACTGATCTTGAAATATATCAGAGTCGTTTATACTTTCTGTTTTAATTTCAACTATTGGTATATTTATATTTACATCTATAGTGTTTAAAATTCTAACAATGGCGTTAGCTTTATTCACTATGGTATTGGCTATGAAAATGCCATCCTGTAATTCTTGATGTGGAATTAGAAGCTCCTCGTCAGCTGAAGTGATATAAATTAATTTGGTTCCTTGCTTGCTGTTAAGCAAAAGCAGAGGTTTTAAATGAATTAATTCTTTATTTGCCGTAAGGCAAGAGATGTTTTAATTCATTTTAAGCATTAAGCTTCTTTATTTGAGCTCTACATTGAGACTGCCTTGTACTCGCTAGCTTAGGTCTAATGCTACCTCTTACAGTGAGCATTGCAGCCAGCGTCGCAGCGGAGGAATTGCTGATCTTGCAACTCGTGCAAGATATCACATTTCCACTTCGTACGATATCAACAATGTACTGTCAGCGGAGTCGCGTTTGTTGTTGTTTGTTTACACTAATTGCTGATCATGCAGAGCTTTCGTGGCGTGATCTTAGCTTCTGCATGATTGCTTAGGCAATAGTGTTAACTCCTCCCCTACTTAAAGTAAGGTCGTCCTCGGCCTTTCTGCTGTCCCCAATGACCGACTGGAGTATTTCGTTTTGTCGGGCTTCCGCCTTCCTCCGGCGCAGCTTTAGTCCAATGTAACATAAAGCTACAGTGGCAATGACGCTGATGCCGTGAACAGCTGATCTCGTTGTGAGTTTTTCTTGTTCTGCCTCGATGTAGCGTAGATTCTCAAAATTCAACTTATGAAGATACGGAACACTTAAAACATCTTGGTGTTCGGTGATGTTTACAAGTGTGACCGTCGCCGAGCCGGGCGATCTCTTCAATTTGCCTTTCTGATTTTTGTATGACGATCCGTTTATTCGGATGTCATCATCAAACATGATCAGGTAGATTCGAGTGATAAGCTCTTGGATTTCGTTCATTGCTCTTACTTGAGCAGTGTTGTCGTTGATGATGATGATGCCATCGTCGACAACCATCAAAGGTTCCAAGTGGCTTGGTTGAGTGCTACAATGAGCGATGCCACCAGCGTGTAGTTGTTGCGCACATGTCGTCGCAGTCATCTCTCTGCAGAATGTTGACGTTAGGGCAGAAGTGCAATTCGTTATTGCAATTATTTGATGGTTACAGTCAGCTACGATGTTCTCAGTGAGACGAAGAATCGTCCCGTTGTGCTGCACTGGGTAGAGCGATACTCTCTTACATACTATTTTCGGCTTAGGATATTTAATTAAAAAATATAAAAACTTATCATCTAACAGAACTTTGACATATGCTACTTCCATTAAGTCACTTATTGTAGTATTTGTAGTGTGCTCGTTTATTATTGTTTCAAGATTGCTGTTATCCAAAATTGTGGGGTTTATGATGCCAGTTTTTGCTAAAGCTATTGATAATCTTAAATTTTCGAGTTCATTGTTCAGTATCCTATTTCTTGCTTATAGTGCCTCATACAAGTGGCCTGTATCTATTTGTTATACCCTGTACATACTGTACCAGGGTATATTGTGTTTGTTTGGCCGAAATGCATGTAACGCAGAGAAGGAGGGGAGGGGGACCCTATAAAGTATATCTTTTCTTGATCAGGACGACAAGACAAATTGATTAAGCGATGTCCGTCCGTCTGTCCGTCCGTCCGTCCGTCCTCACCAATGGTTCTCGGAAACTATAAAAGATAGAGACTTGAGATTTGGAGGATAGACTCGTGATGCTCCGCAGCAGATCAAGTTTGAACGGTTTTGAGCCACGCCCACTCCTTCCCGCACAACCAGCTACGCCCTTTTTTGAAATGGCTATAACTTGAACACCAGAATTGCTAGAACTGTGAAAGTTGGTATGTAGACTAAGTATGTAAATTTTTATAAAACTGCATACTACAATTTTCCCCCTTCCCATCAATACCCCTCAAAAAGTGTTTTATTGTTAATTACGATATCTTCAAAACCATTAAAGGTACGGACCTGAAATTTTGATTGTACACTCAGTAAATACATATTCTTAAGACTGCGTACCAGAAAATACCCTTCTGTATTCGTCTATTTTCCTTTCTTGCTTCAAGCACCTAGCGATTTCCGTAAGTGTACTATTAAATCGCTCCACCTGCCCGTTCGACGTGCTGTGTAACGGAGGGGCATTGACAATATCAATACCGTATCGATTTCTCAGCATTGACGTTATTGTCTCTGAATTAATGGATGGTTCCTTATCGCAATAGATTGTCTTTATGTTAGGGAAATAGTTCACCAATTGTAGGATAGGACCTTGTATATCTATGATTGTTCCTGATGGTATAGGTTGCACTATTGCGAATTTCGAAAACTTGTCAATACAAGTGAGAAAGTATTGTCTGGCTGTATTGAATATATCAATATGCAGAATTTCGCCTACGCAGGAGGGTATAGGGGTTTTACTTAATTCTTGTCTTATTGGGTGTCTGTTGTATTTTGCCTTGGTGCAAATTTTCCAATTTGCGACTACCTCACTAGCCAATTTCCCCATTTTTGGAAAATAGTACTCGCTCAGTACTTGTTTTATATTTTCTTGTGCTGCTCTATGTGCCCTATTGTGTTCTGACCACATAATTTCTCTTTGCTCATCCTTATTTGTCATATCTGCTACTACTGCTTTACAGTACCAGAACCTCGTTTCTGGGAAACAGCGTACTAACTCGTGTTGGATACTGGCCAGAACTGGGAGCTCACAGTGAATTGCATTCACTACACTGGGATTTATGGCTGACTTCACCACATCCGCAAGGTCGTCAGTTTCCGTGAAGGAAATGATATGGCGAATTTTATCGCCAAATAAAATGAAGTCTCGCTTCAACGGGCATTGTGCTTGTTCCAGAACAATTTGGTTTCGGAAACAGTTTAATGGCTTGTCAGTGGCCTCTATGGTGAAGCTCAATGATGCTTCACTATGTACCGTGGCAGCATCAGATTGTATGTCTGCTTCGAGGGCATGAACCCGTTGTCGCGAAAGCGCGTCGGCGACATGGTTTTCTTTGACTGGTTTATAAAGAATCTCAGCATTATGCTCGTCGATAAAGGCCTTCCAACGCTTGATTTTGGCGTTTTGATTCCTATCAGAGACCGCAAAGGTCAATGATTGGTGATCTGTAAAGATCCTCAAGTCTTTGACACCATACAGATAGTGTCTCAAATGTTTTAATGCCCAAACTATGGCTAACAGTTCTCGCTCGTTTATCGCGAAATTTATCTCTCTTCCTTTTAAAGTTCGAGATATCATGGTTATCGGTTTACCGTTTTGGGATAAAACTGCGCCCAACCCCTGTGATGAAGCGTCCGTCATTAGATCGAACGTTTTTTTAAAATCAGGGTATTGAAGCATGATGTCTTCTGACGCCAATATTTTTGTCAACCTTTGAAAGGTATTATGTTCTGTTTCCCCGAACGTGACCTTTACCTTTTTTGATTGGTGGGCACTGACTCTGCCGTTTTCACCCTTTAATACATCAGATAGCGGTTTTGCTATCGATGCGAAATCCCTGACAAAGCATCTGTAATAGCTTGCTAAGCCGAGGAATGACCTAAGTTCGAACAATGAGGTAGGCTCTGGAAAATCCAGAATGGCCTTCACCTTTTCGGGATTTGTCCGAGTACCTCCCCTTGACACTGTTAAATTAGAAACACGTCTTTCTTGTTTTAGGCTTTGATCGAGAGTGTTCTCTCGGTTTTTATTCAATTTTATATTTGGCTTATTTCATACAATATTCTAAGTGAGCTCTGCCGCTAAGAGCGTCGGCAGAGAGAGAGAGTTGCAGTATGTATGTGCCTGTAGTTATGTACAGATGGTACATACTCAAGAAGTGCTTACGCCAGCGATCTCACGCTGCGGCCAGTCCGCATAAGTGACGGATCCTATTACTGCACTTATGTATGTGTATTTATGATTATATAAACATAGCAACAAAGTGTCACTATGGTATGAGTTGTTACTCTTACTTTAAGTTGGGCATATGACCACTTGTTATATTGTATACTCTACAATACTGTGGGCATATGCTCATTTGGCATACAACATACTACACCTCCCTTATTAAAAAAATAACGTAATATATTGTAGTTATTTAATATAAGTATTATTATTAGTATTATTTTTTTATTTTTTTTTACATACTATGTTTTGTCTTTTTTTTTCTATTATTTTTATACCCTGTACATACTGTACCAGGGTATATTGTGTTTGTTTGGCCGAAATGTATGTAACGCAGAGAAGGAGGGGAGGGGGACCCTATAAAGTATATATATTCTTGATCAGGACGACAAGACAAATTGATTAAGCCATGTCCGTCCGTCTGTCCGTCCGTCCGTCCGTCCGTCCTCACCAATGGTTCTCGGAAACTATAAAAGATAGAGACTTGAGATTTGGAGGATAGACTCGTGATGCTCGGCAGCAGATCAAGTTTGAACGGTTTTGAGCCACGCCCACTCCTTCCCGCCCAACCAGCTACGCCCACTTTTTGGAAAGGCTATAACTTGAACACCAGAAACGCTAGAACTATGAAAGTTGGTATGTCGACTAAGTATGTAAAGACCTATAAAACTGCATACCCCAATTTTCCCCCCAACCCTTCATTACCCCTCAAAAAGTGTTTTTTTGTAAATTACTGTATCTTCAAAACTATAAAAGATACGGACCTGAAATTTTGTATGTAGACTCAGTAAATACATGTCCTTAAAACTGCATACCAGAAAATACCCATTTGTATTTTTGACTACCCCTCAAAGACCACCAAACTTACATTTTTTGTAAATTTCACTTTTTTTTTACAAAAATTTGTATATCTCCACAACTATAACAGATACGAAATTGAAACTTTGTATGCAGACTTCATAGATGTATGTCTTTAAAACTGCATACCAAATTTTTTCCCCCTACCCTTAATAACCCCTCAAATAGTGTTTGCATGTCAAAGCCTACATCTCCGAAATTGTTGAAGGTACGGACCTGAAATTTTGTTCGTAGACAAAGTATATATAACTTCTTAAGACTGCATACCAGAAAATACCATTTTGTATTTGGACTACCCATTAGAGGTCGGCAAACTTAAATTTTGGGTAAATTCCAGTTTATTTTTATTAAAATATGTATATCTCCACAACTATGAAATATACATGTCTGAAATTTTGTATGCAGATTCAGTTAATATACGTCCTTTTAACTGCATACCGAAAAACACCCCTTTATTTCATGGCTTCCCCCTCAGAGATCTACAAACTCGAATTTTTCGAAAATTCCTCACTTTTGACTGATTTTTTATATTTGGAACACCATTTAAATGGGTGAGGGTATGTGCAGGGTATTATATGGTTGAGTATACTCAACTATACCGCCCTTACTAGTTTTTTATTACTATTATTTTTAATTAATATTTTTTGCAATATATATATATTCTTGTTTTGTTTTTTTGGTTTTATTTATTTATCCTTTTTGGCCTATCCTTATGAACCTTTTGCTCCCTATTTCTCTTATTCTTTATAATTATATTATTATTGTTTTCTATACTAATGACCTCAAATGGTCCTATATAAGAAGATTCTAATTTATGACCTGTTTCATTCTTTAAATAAATTTGGTCTCCTATTTCTATTTTAAAATCTATTACTTTCTTGTCATTTATTTATTTTTGCTTGATTTTATTTTTTTCTAAAAGTATTCGAGCTCTCTTATACGCGTTTTCTAGTCTAAACTTAACTTCTTTAGAATAATCTTCTATATTATATAAGGTTCTATGTTATTTACGCTATTAATTGTATTGGTAAGTTATTTTGTCTACCAAATACTAGTTCATATGGACAATAATTATGAGTTACTGATGGTGTTGTGTTAAAACAATACACGAAATACTGTAACCACACGTCCCAATCAGTTTTATCTACTGAAATATATGAACGAATGTACTCATTGAATGTCCTATGACTTCTTTCAACGGTATCTAATGTCTGGTGGTGGTGTGCTGTAGATGTTATGTTATCGATTTTTAAATATTTGCACAAGTCAGTTATAATGGAATTTTTATATTCTGTTCATGTCCGTAATGACGTCAGTTCATATGGATGTACTCACATACAGTTACTGAATATGACCTGGAATGTTGTTGCCTTGTTGTTGCAAAAGGAATGGACTACGTAAATACTTGTCAACCACAAGTCAAAGTGATTGCTATTCATCTCCGTCCGAACGTGTAGTTGACCAATGGTTACTCACTCTGCAAATAGCACTATTTGGAGATTCGTGATTCCAAGGTGATCGTGAATGTTTCGTCGTTCGACGTCAGCAGTTTGGCTGTATTGATGACTCTGACATGTTTAGTCGATTTTTACCAATAATATTGTCTCTTAAGTACCCTTCAAAATGAGTTTTTATTTTCATGAATTTCAACCATGAAGGAGACATTTCCGACTATATAAGATATACAGTCTTGATTGGCACCGTAAAGACCTTCAAACTAAAATGTCGTATGTCCGTCTGTGTTGTCTTTGTCTTTCAATGCGATCCGCCAAGTTTTACAGTTAGCAAAAACTTTAAACTGCAGACAATTTTTCCCTTGCATATTTTATGAAAATTGTTTATATGAATAGCTATAGCTCCGAAATTCAAAACATGATGTTTGTAAAGCGCGTATTTTAAGCGTTATCGACTCATATCCACAAAAACTTTTTTTGACTCCCAAAGTCGGTAAAGATGGTAAATCAGTATTGTGTCTAGCGTATCAGCTCCATAGGAAGATCGGTCGAAAAGCATTATGTTTTTGCTAAAAAACAGCGTGTTTTTCGAGTTATCGACCAATATTTTGCACAATAATTTTGTATTTTTCGATAGGATACAATTCAAATGGTCAAGATCAGGCTACTATAGCATATAGCTCCCATAGGAACGATCGGTTCAAAAATATGTTTTTGCTTAAAAAAGCTTTCTTTGTCTGAATATAAGCATGAACCAAATTTGCTATTACGTGTTTATTATTATGCCGACTAATCGAGTTAAAAAATCGGCCTAGGGGCATGGTACCGCCCATTAAACTTAGAAAACTTTAAAAACTGAGATTTTTGTAAACAGACGGATACAAGATTGTCAAAAATGTATGAGTTTGACCACGATTGCGTATCGTAAAGACAAATTACGAACAAGAGGTGGCGACGTACTATGATTCTGTATTGGAAGATTCAAAAAATCTTAGCTGAGGAATTCAAGATTGTGAAAACGTTTGCAAGAGTATATGAAGTTTCGGTTCATAGCACTATAGCTCCCTGACTGGTTAATACGTTTTTTTAGACCGTTGTCTTGAATTGATCTCATGACTGTAGACAATTAGTTTTTTTCTGTTCATATTTTTTGGTAGGCGTGGTAGCGCTACTCTTAAGGACTTTTAAATATTTATTGTCAAGGTGTTGAAAGTATCGTTTGAAATTGCTTCAAAGACTTCGCTCGGTGCACGTTAGTTGGCTGATTTGATACACCGGATTGCATAAGCTTATTCGGAAAACTTGCCAAGTCGAGAATTCAGGATACAAATCGCTACCTTAATTCTTTTTAATCGTTTATTCCAGTTTCCTAAATCGTCGAATCTGCATTCGCATGTTCATATTTTGTACCTCGCACTTTGTGATGACTTGTATCAGTTGAAAGATTAGAACTTGTTCAAAGACTTTGCTGTGCATTAGTTCTTTTGTTTATTTTCTGCGCAGAAATTGTTTTGTCTACTTTGGTGCCTGGTAGTGACTTTCAGGACTTTTCTATTTATGTCAATTAAGTCGGATATTGTTATCCTTGACAGGGCGTCTGCCATGAAATTATCCTTCCCTCTCGATACTCTACCGTAAAATCATATTCTTCTAATTCGAGTCGCATGCGTGTTAATTTTGAACTTGGGTTTATCATAGAAAATAAATATGTTAAAGGTCTGTGATCAGTTCTTACTGTAAAATGTTTGCCATATATATATGGTCGAAAATGTGTTATTGCCCAATGTATTGCTGCTAGTTCTTGTTCTGTAGTACTCTTATTGCTTTCACCTTTAGTGAATGCTCTTGATGCATATGCAACTGGGAGTTGGAGTCCATTATAGTTTTGAGTTAAAACTGCTCCACATGCTTGCTTGCTTGCATCTGTGATTATGCAAAATTCTTTGCTATAATCTGGGTACTGTAATAAATTTGGTTGAACTAGTTGATTTTTTAGGTACTGGAATGCCTTTTCGCATTCTGTTGTCCATTCAAATGGGACATTCTTTTTACATAATCTTGTTATGTGCCGTAAATATTCGGCGAAGTTTTTTATAAAACGTCCATAATAATTGCAAAATGCAACGAATCTTCTAGCGCTGTCTGCGTCCGCAGGGATTGGATAGTTATTGATAACATCAAATTTTTTATCGTCTGGTAAGATTCCTTTACCTGTGCATCTGTGACCTAAAAACGTCATCTGCATGAAAGTGAATTTGGTGAAAACCTGACATTAAGTCAAGGCATGAAAAATATTTAGCTCTACCCAATTGATCAAGAATATCGTCAATTCTGGGGAGTGGAAATTTATCTGACAGCAATTTTTTATTTATTTTGCGATAGTCAATTACTAATCGCCATTTTTTCTCATTAGAACCCGGAAGAGGTTTCTTTGGGACTAATAAGAGTGGGCTATTATAAGGTGAACGAGACGGTTCTACAATACTTTGTTCAATCAACTTTCCAACTTGATGCTCGATTTCTTCTATTTGGCTATGCGGACATCGATAATTTTTAACATACACTGGTTCATCATCCTTAAGTCTCAGTTTTTGCTTATTGAAGTTGTTTGTTGTGATTGGTTTGGTTTCAAGTCCGAACACATCACTATACTCGGTGCATATTTCTTCAAGTTGTTTTTTAAACAAAATTGGAAAATTTCTCTTTAATTTATTAATTACAGACTGTTTTCTATTGTCTTTCAGATTTTGAACTACATCGTCGTCCGCAAGTGATTCAAATTTTATGTTATTAATACCTACTATTTGGCATTTATCTGTGGTATTTAAAAATCGGACAAAAGCATTTTGGGCTGTAGTAATAGTGTTTGCAACATAAAATACCGGTTTAACTTCCTGATTTGGAATCAAAACGTTTTCCTCTGCTGAAGACAACTCTATTTTGCGTATCTCTTGTGATCTTGCTGGTAGAAGTGTGGAATTGGTACCAGAACTAAATGTTATTGGAACATAGATAGGATACGTTAGGTTTTGTGGTCTAATTATAAACCAATCCTCTGAACTATTGTAATCTAATTGGCAATTAAATATTTTTATGAAATCTAATCCTATTATTCCATCGCAAGGGATAGCGAAATCTGAATGAAGTAGATGAAATTTATATGGAATAATGTATTTGTCTGTCTGTAGTTCGATTGAGATTACTCCTTTGGAGTTTATTACTCCTTCTCCTATGCCTCGAATGTCTATAATTTTATTGATTTGGATGTCATGAAAGACATCAGAATTTTCTTTTATAATTGAAATATCTGCACCTGTATCAATCAAAAATGTTATCTTTTTATTTGTTGCAACACTCTTGAACGACACGAAGTTGTTGAGACTTAAGTAAACAGTGTATATTTTACTAATTAACCCTGAGTATCTGGAGGTGTCTGCGAGTTTCCCGAGGCATCTTGGGCAACTCGGACATTATAGTTATTGTTATTGTTATAGTGATTTCTATTTTGGTTGTCGCTTCGGTTGGAATTAATCCTACCTCGGTTAAAACCTCGTCCACCTCTATTGTTGTTTCTGTTATTATTATTATTATTGTAATTGTAGCTACCGCGGACATTGCCTCAACCTCTTTGAGGATAGTAACTACCTCCTCTATTATTGCGGCCTCGCTGAAATAACACTGTACTTGCACTGCCAGTCACTTCCGTGCTGCAATGGATATATTTACCCATTACATCATCGAAAGTAACGAAGTTACCAGCTTCCAGTATCACTTTCAGTTTCTCATGCTCACAATTTTTAATCATTGCAGAAGTAGACTCGTTTGTTGAGAATTTTTCTGCATTGTTGGGGTCTAGTCTATCATCGATAAAGGCTGCCTCCAATTGTTTTCGCAAATTGTCCATTTCGGTTACATACTGGTAAGCGGTTTTGTCTTTTTGTTTTATATTCAGTAATTTTGCTTTTAATACGTCGGGAGATTCTCCTTTTACGTTATCTTTAAGTTTATTTATTATTCCGGATATAGTAGATTCATTTTATACTTTGTACAGAATTGTGCCGGTTATTTTTGATTTAATAACCTCAACTGCTATATCCTCCTGGTTGCCTTAGTTCTTTCCACAATGCGTAAAGCAGTTAAGAATCTGTTTAATGATAGCTTTTTACTATCAAATTCAGGGACTGAAGAGGAAACCTGCTTCACGTATTCCCTGTCTAAGGCTACCTGGTTAGTCATTGTTTCTGTTTTTTCTTGGAGCGTTTCAATGTCACTATCAATATCAATATCAAAATCTGGATTGATTATTGGTTTTGACTCATCCAAAACCTCTAACTGTTTCTCTTTGAATTCAGCCAGCAGACTTGGATCTTCTGGGATTGTTATTACAATACTCCGTCTAGTACCAATATTATGCAATCTGGTTTTTAAACTTCTTACAATTTTCTGACATATATTTTTATGCACCTGGGTTAATTTATCATTAACTTTGTTTATTGTAGTTACTATGTTATTATATTGAGCTGCTAATAGTTGCGCGTGATGTACCAATGTATCTGACTTTATTGTTTTATCAGAATTGATACATTTGTATGATTTTTCGAACTTGTCTTTATAATTATTTATTTTCTTCGCTAATGCATTCCATTCCATTGTTTAATAGAAAATGGAGTTTTTAGCGGTGTATGCGCAGCATCAATATGGTTTCTGTACCTAGCTTTGCATGCGTTTCGCTGATAGTTTTTTTAAATTACTTCACTTATTGTAAAATTTGGTTCTTTATTATAGATTTCGTTTATTATACGTATCATATTATATCATTTCTAAATTGCCTGCTCTACTTGCATATCTTTTCTTTATGCATTTATTGTGCAACTTATATAATTTAGTTAGTACATTTGCTAATAAAAGAACAACAATTATTACAAGCATAAGCGTTATTACTTTTAAATCTACTGAGACAGTTTCGACATTATTAATTACATTTGCGGTTGAACTTTCGATTCGTGGTCTAACATGTTTTCTACTTCTAATATATTATCGTCTTTTGAGATTGTATTCGAAAGCATTAAATTTGAATTTCGGATTAATTGTTTTTGTTTTCCTTTTTTTTTTAAAGAATATATATATATTGTGTATGATTTATTTGTATTCGATCAACGCAGTGATCTCCTGCCTAATGTTTCGTATGGCTTCACAGGCCATACTCTATTACGAGCAACGCAATTATCGCTCAGTATTACAAAAATTTCTTTACATTTCATTTGTGTTCACATTAAAATTAAAACTATTATACATTATCATATATTTGTTTTTTTTGATTAACAAATATATATATTTTTTTTAAATTAAGTTGCGCGCTCTCTGTAGCGCTGCCGGTCCCCGAAGATGACTTAGCTTGGAACGCTAAATGGTGCCGGTGCTGGTCCTCGCACATGCTGTTGGGGTGCCGGTGCTGGTCTTCTCACAGGCTGTTGGGGCGCCGGTGCTGCTCTTCTTGAAGCATGTGTAGCTGCAGTGCGGCGACTCTAATGGTCCAGGGCAGTCCGTTGGGCATTGTTTCTCCGGCTTAGTGTTTATTTGTTTCTTCTGTGGCACTGGTTGGAATACTTTAGAGTTTATTAATTTTATATTTTTAGAAGTGCTTTCATTCGTAGTGGTTGAGCTTTTGTATTTTTGCTGAATCGACTCGATATTGTCGATTTCAGCCTGTATTTTATTTCCTGCTTCCCAACTAATTGTTGTGTTGGGGGCAAATAACAGTTTTAGGAGTTTGGCTTTTCCTTCCTTAAGCCTTTTTTGTACTCCACTGCGCCTATTTTTTGGCATTGCTCATCACCTCTACTTACTCAGTATTTCCAGCCACTTTTGTCGATGATGTTGTTAATCCATTGTAATCTTCTCTGTATCGTTCCTCCAGTTGTAGTTGTTTCCAATATATTGATTTTTCACTGTATATTTTTAAAGATGTTCGTGACACTTGTCACGGTCGCCATGTTAAGTTATAAGACGTCTTCCTTGTTTTAGGCTTTGATCGAGAGTGTTCTCTCGGTTTTATTCAATTTTATATTTGGCTTATTTCATACAATATTCGAAGTGAGCTCAGCCGTTGAGTTGCAGTTGCAGTTGCAGTATGTATGTGCCTGTAGTTATGTACAGATAGTACATACTCAAGAAGTGCTTACGCCAGCGATCTCACGCTGCGGCCAGTCCGCATAAGTGACGGATCCTATTACTGCACTTATGTATGTGTATTTATGATTATATAAACATAGCAACAAAGTGTCACTATGGTATGAGTTGTTACTCTTACTTTAAGTTGGGCATATGACCACTTGTTATATTGTATACTCTACAATACTGTGGGCATATGCTCATTTGGCATACAACATACTACAACACAATGAAACCAAAGTTCTCTACTTCCTTTTTAAAAAACTGTGACTTTTCGCGGGACACTCTCATATTCGCTTCGTATAGATGTCCTAACACCCAGTCGACGTGTTTGACGTGGTCTTGCTCGTTTTTTGAGAAGATGATAATGTCATCTACGTAAACATAGCAGAATCTGCCAATTTGTTCACGCAGAACATCGTCGATAGCTCTTTGGAATATGCTGGGGGTGTTTTTCAGCCCAAAAGGGAGCCTATAAAACTCGTA
The DNA here is from genome assembly GCA_037044515.1 of Phortica magna. Taxonomy (NCBI): domain Eukaryota; kingdom Metazoa; phylum Arthropoda; class Insecta; order Diptera; family Drosophilidae; genus Phortica; species Phortica magna. The sequence goes on along the minus strand of JBAMBP010003322.1, from coordinate 24,828 downwards.
CTTTCCCCCGTTTACTCAGAACGATGTTTTTTCCCTGTCACGTTCTGCTAACATAATCTGGTGGTAACCTGATTTAAGGTCCACAGTAGAGAAGTATTTAGCTTTCCCAAGATTCGCAAGAATCATTGAGATGCTAGGCATTGGATACTTGTTACTACCGTTTTCTGGTTAAGCTTACGGTAGTCTATGACCAAGCGTTTCTTTTTATTTCCTAACTCATCTACACCTTTCTTGTCCACCACCCAAATTGGATTGTTGTATGGGGACCTGGACGGTCTTATGACCTTGTTCCTCAATAAATCTTTTATTTCGTTCTCAACGAAATCAGCTACTCCCATAGGGTATGGGTAGAGCTTTGAATAGATAGGGTCGTTATTCTCTGTTCGGATTGTAGCGACCACTGAAGTATTATATGGTAAGAGTTCATTTGCGTCAGCAAACACTTTCACTCTCGACTCCATCATTTTGAGGAAGCTCGATCGTACAGAGCTTGGAATTTCGATTTCTGCCTGTGTGAAATTCACATTCGCACACTTGAAAAATTGTATCTTCTCTATACCTCCGTCATGTTTTATCATGCCGTTATTTAAGTCGATGGTGGCATTTACCTGTGTTAACAGGTCAAGACCGATTATCCCATCGAATGTTGTTAAATTTTTTTATATGAAGAACACGCTTTTGGTGTTGAATTGCCCTATGATGCATTTTTCGTTTATTGTATTCATTCCGTGAATTGATTTCACTGGGAATGATTTTTCAACTGGCAATATGTGCCGCCATTCTTCGAGAGGTCTTATATAATTTTTCGACGCTCCCGTGTCTATTAATATTCTTATTGTTTTCCCTGCGATTGTCCGTTCGATGAACGGTAGCAGGGAGTATGATCTAAAAAATTTCAATATTCTACATTATTCTGTTGATCCTCTGAGACCCGTTTTGGTTCTGGTTCTGCGCGTAGCGCACTTTCGATGAGCTAGGATCTACGTTCATTGGCTCCACCCTTTGTTCCTTCTGACCTGTTGCTTGATCCTGTCTGGCATACCTAGGATGCTTCCCTTGACTCGGATCTGTCTGCCTTAAGGTCCCAACCCCTGGTTGCTGACCTTTCTGGAATCCCCTATTGGGCCTACCCCCTTGTAGATACCTTTCCATCTTTTGAGTTTTTTCCTCAATACTTCTCGCAAAATTTGCCGCGAATTGGTATTGTTCGTGGTTTGATTCAACCTCCTGAGCTAAGGCAAGAGCCGCAGGAAGGTCGGCAGGTCGGAAAGCAAACAGTATATCACTGAGTGCTTTTCGTGATCCCGATATGAACACACGCAATGCGTCTGTCCGGTATTTTTCGTTAATTGATGCTGCTAATGCAGCGTCGTATGTCATAATCGTTTTATTTGTTAGTAAGGTCAGTTTTCATTCTACCTCGTCATAGTATTGTACAAGAGTCATATTGCCCTGTCGTAATGTTGATAATTCCTGCTCGATCAAGTAGATCTGTCGTTTGTCGGAATATGTTGCGTCTAATCTGTCGATTATTGCCCTAAAATTCAACACTGTGTTGAATGTTGCCAGCACCGTATATCTTTATGAACAACTATATTTGGTTGTTGCACATTTAATGTGTCAAACCTATTTGTTAATGCCGCCACTTGTTGTTCAAAGCCGCGCCTTTGAACATCTAATGCTGCATTAACTGCAGCTTCGACTACGGCTTTTAGTTGTTCTGGCGTTACGGCCATTTCTGAATTTTTCTCAACTACTACTATATTCTTGAACCTATTAACTAACTGGCTTAGCTCTTCGTTGCTCATAAGCCTCACAATTTATTTATTTAATTTTATTTAGATTTAAAGAAGCACTCTACTTACAGTTTCATTGCTAGCTTACTAGTTAGCTTAAAAGTAGGTCTTCTTGGTTTGTTGTTTGTTGTTTCTCCCGGCTGGCGTCGCTGTGAGTCCTCTTCTTTGCTTGTCCGTCCTGTTCGTTAGAATCACAAGTCACTTTGGCTTTGTTGATTGTCACTCGTCTTGTTTGTTAGATGCACAGATCACTTCCTTTGTTTGGCTTGTTTTGGTTGCTTTATTCGTAAGCTGCTTCACTTATTTCGTTTTGGTAAAAATTATTAACATTTGCCTGTTAGGTTTGTTTTACTGCGATTGTCCCTTCACTTTGATTTGTTTTTGCTCGCTTTATTTGTAAGCTGCTTCACTTATTTCGTTTTGGTTAGATTACTAAGCAGTGACCGTCGGGTTTGCTTATTGTTCTATTTTAACAAATGTGCCCCACGTTGGGTGCCAATTAATTTGGTTCCTTGCTTGCTGTTAAGCAAAAGCAGAGGTTTTAAATGAATTAATTCTTTATTTGCCGTTAGGCAAGAGATGTTTTAATTCATGTTAAGCATTAAGCTTCTTTATTTGAGCTCTACATTGAGACTGCCTTGTACTCGCTAGCTTAGGTCTAATGCTACCTCTTACAGTGAGCATTGCAGCCAGCGTCGCAGCGGAGGAATTGCTGATCTTGCAACTCGTGCAAGATATCACATTTCCACTTCGTACGCTATCAACAATGTACTATCAGCGGAGTCGCGTTGACATCCGCTGTTTGTTTACACTAATTGCTGATCATGCAGAGCTTTCGTGGCGTGATCTTAGCTTCCGCATGATTGCTTAGGCAATAGTGTTAACTTATATACTTGTCGTATTACCTTAGATCTGGCGGGTAGTGTCAATGAGTTTGCATGTAATGAATTTCTCATTGGTATTGCTATGCTATCAAGAAAGTCACTTGGTCTCAATATGAGCCAGTCTTGATCTCTTTCATATTCAAGAATACAATTGTATTTTTTGAAGAAATCTAGACTTAAAATACCGTCTGATGGTGTTAGAAAATCGTCGCGCACAACGTGAAAGCTATGCTTAATCATAAGTTATTGACTTTTAAATCAGTGTTAACTTTTCCTAATGTGTAAATTATACCTTTTCCTATGCCGTTTAGGCTTGTTATTGTGCTTCTATCCACATCTATATCCTGCAGTTCTTTAATTACAGATACGTCTGCGCCTGTATCTATTCAGAATGATTATGTTCAGTTATTTTGATCGGTTTTTATTGTTATGAAATTTACTTAATTTAACTTAATGTTGTAGATATTACAGTTTTTATTATTCTAATTTTCTACTGAGTACGCGGGTTGTTTTCCTGGTTCTGTGTCACACGAACATTGTGACCATTGTTTTTATTTTGGTTCTGGTTTCCTCTGTTCCGGCTCGAGCCATTATAGCGGTGGTTCGCACGACCCCGTCCGTTGCCACGGCCTTAGTCGCGACCAAGTTCGTTGTTACGTCCACGCAAATCTCCACTATAATAACCGTCGTTATTATTGGAACGGTTGTTACATCGCCAGTTACTTCTTTTGTTATTACCCCCAAAGTAGTTATCTGAGCCTCCTTGTGCCTGACCTTCACTTCACAAGGTTCTTTAGTTTGTCTATAAATTATCCAGTTTTGGTGTGCCGAGGAGTAAACGTCATCCACGCGGCTTGCCTTGAGCCAGTCGGAGACTTGGCAATAAAGCGATGAGAATTTGTAATTGTTCTTTTATTGTGAGGCACGTTGCCTCTCTTCAAAATCAAATTTAAATCTAACTTTTAATTGAACATTGATCTTATCATAAACCCTACAAAGTTGTGGCAAAGCAGCTGGCAGAGCGGCTGGCGACGCGGCTGACGAGCGGATGACAGAACGATGGTCAGAGCGGCCGAACTACTGTCGTCGTAGTTGCCCAAAAGTGCTGACTTTGCAACATGAGCAAGGCATCTTGTTTCGCTCGCCAGAACTGTGGCCACTGTTTATGCAAGGCTACAACTATGTAACAATGCAAGCACAACGGCGGATGTGAGCCGCGTGATCAGTGGATATGTTAACGTTGCAAGTATGTAGCAACTCAAAACACACAACGGCAGGTGCCCTTGGTTACTTGTTAACTGCTCCCCCTCGCAAGACATTGCCGTCCTCGGATATGGCAATGCCCGAAATGTCCTCGGTTGGCTCTTGCGCTTCTCTGATCAGTTTCTGACGTTGTTTGACAAAAGTAAGAACACATATGATGATGAAGGTGATCAATGTCCTCAGTATAACAATCATTGAGGTCGATCTTCCGATGGCTTTGTCTCTGAGTTCTCTGATGTAGGCCAAGTTGTCAGAGCTTAATCGGTGTAAGAACGGCATGCTCAGTATATCGTCATGTACGGAGTCGAACGTTGTCGTGGTCGACACCGCATAGTTGTTGACCGCTATAATCTTGGTGTCGCATTCGGCCACAGTGTTGTTGTGGTTAGATGTGCCACCGGGAAGATGGTAACATTTCTACAGGCATATCTAATCTTGGAGTAATTAGTTATAAAATGTATTGTATCTTCGGATTATTGCATTTTGTTTTTTGACACTTTAAAAATGCTAGATACAGATTCTATGGGTTGATCGACCAAGTTTTCCTTATTGTTGCAATAATTCCGAAAGACCGGATTTATAGTGTTTAATTTAACAAGCGCAATGATTAGGTGCAAATTATTTATCTCAGTGATTATATTTATATATTATATTTCTTGTTAATAACAGTTCAAAGAGGTAACCTGAGTCTATTTCCTATTTTTTGGTATGTCTTCAAAGTTTGTTGACGGTATTTGTTATATTATTTATTTGATTTTGTGTTTCTGAATTAATGACAATTTGCCTATTTTTGGTGTTTATTAACCGTCTCTCTTTGGATCTAATCTGGTCTAAGTCCCTCGCATCTGGTGCCCCTGCCACAACTTTTAACGCCGCGCCAATGAAGTCTAAACTTTTTGCATTTCTGTGGTGGAATCTTAAAGGGGACAAATGTGTATTTATGTATTTTGTGTCTGTATTTAACAATTTCTGCATTGGTGATCGGGCAAATAATGTTATCATCTTCTTAGTCTCTAAAAGCATAGACGAATACTCTGACATGCTGATGGTGTGCCTCAAGTACCCTTACTGCCTTCAAATAACCACCTTTTCATCTGCTACAGTAGTAGAAGTGTTATCCTGAAATTAAAACTGGGATAAGAACGTGCGTGCGGTACTTGGGTAAGCGTGTTGCCAAGCCTTTTGTTGCTCTTTACAAGAACTTTTCTTTCCTAAATCGAGGGTCCATCTCTGTCTATTTTCGTTAACCTGACTACGCTGGATTAATTGCGCCTTCTGTTTCTTACCGCCTGTTGTAATTTGGTAGTGGCAGAATGAACTATGCCAATGGGTTTCTTATTTGTAACGGAATGTATAGTACCGTTGTATAGCATGTTGCCCCTTAGAAAAAATACTACTATGTTGGCACTCCCGTTGTGGATCCCCAGGCCTCTTGCTAACTCGTTGGCCGTGGTAACGATTTCCATGAGTTAAAAATGAATTAGAAACTGTGTTCTTTGCAGTCTGGTTATAGAATGAATTTATTTCCTCTCTGCTTATTGAACAGATGCTTGCAACTTAAAAGTATATAAGTCTACATAGAATTATTTATATGGTCTTGGCTTACAATATATAATTGGTTCAGATTTTTTGGCTTTGTCGGGAGTTACGACGTCTCTTTGTTGTGCTGTGCCGGGCGTTGCAACAGCGTTGGCGTTTGTTGTTTACAACAGCTTTTACATTGTCGCGCGAATTATGTTTAATGAATAACACTTAGTTATATTTAATTATATTTTATTTATTGAACATCGAACTGCTTCGTTCAGCTTCGGTTTTAAAACTAAACTCTTAACGTTAAGTTATTCTATGCGACACATCTTAGTGCCGTTGTCTTACATTTAAATACAATTCTTTCTTTTGTCTTAATATTTCATCAGACCGATTTATGCTGACTCTGTAGTTCCCAGCATAAATCGATCTTGTTTATAAATACTTTTCTATTATTACATTGACATTGGGGTTCGTTGCTGAACACGTAACTCCTCCCCCCTTTGTCATTCGGATTCTCCTGGATCCGAGTAATTCTTTTTACATTTAATTGTTATCGTTATTATAATTATAATTAACAATGATATTATTATTGCATTTGAAAATTTATTATGTATTTTAATTTCTCTTATTTCTTCTAAGTTCTTCACTTGCTTTATTATTATTTCTTTGAATGTTGGTTTATTTTTGAAATTGTGTATTTGAATTGCTTCGTCTTTTTGAAATTCTTCTACAAAAATATCTATTTCATATGAATAGTTTAATTTTTCTATCTGTATTGTAAAGTTTGAAAATTCTATTATTGCATTATTTGTTATGGTTTCATTAACTTATTCATTGTTACAATTGTGGTTAATAATCATTTGTTTTGCATTTTGGACTACAATAGTGCCTTCATTTATTATTTCTATGTTTTCTTTATCGTCGTATATCAGTTCACAGTTATTATTTGTTATGCAGCTTTTGCTAAGTTTAAGTTCTTTAATTGTTTTGTCGGTTTCGTAAACGTATGTTTTGTTGTCAAGCTGAATTACTTCCTCTATAGTACCGTCAATTTTTTAATTTATCTCTGTTAGTTATTGGTATTCTTCGGAATATATTTGTTTGGATGAGGGCAATTGGGATTTTGATTGCTACTATGATGTTGTTTTCATGGAACATTGCATCCATTCTAGTTAGTTTTATTTTGTAAAAATCGATATTATATTTCTCTATTTCTTCGTTTGTTAACAGTGATGGGTAAAATAGACCGTATTTAGCCGATGCTATTGTGGCTAGATTATGGTATCTATTTTGTCTCGTAAGAATTTTACTTTGATAATTTGAGTCATGGTAGAGTATTTGGTCGTTCATGCTACTGTTGTATTTGTATATATTGTCAAAGGTTTCTGTTATTGATTTTTATGTCGTTGATAATTGATTCTTTTAGGGTGTCAATGGATTATTGAATGTTACTATTGATATTAATTTGTTTGGATTTCATGTTCGAGTTGATGCTTGTTTGTTCCTGTAATTGTATTTATGTTTTGTTCTATATCGTTTATTATCTCTATTATTTGATTTGGTTTTATTATATGAAGAATCATCTTGGTGTTATTGGTTATTTCTGTTGTAGATGTTCCTATTTGTATAAATCCGTCTTTGGGAGTTACCGGGCTGATTTTGATCATTGCCTGTTGACGTTATGTTCAGCATTATTAGAAGTGTCATGGTAATTGTCTGAAAATTTGTTTGGACGTTTAATGTTGGTAGTATGTATATTTTGTAGTTTTGCTTTTCTAAACTTTGGCTCTTCTTTGCGTCTCAAGTTTTTTTAGTTTTTGATAAACCTTAATTGCCTGTTTTCTGTGTAATGTTCCCTTTTCTGGTTTTCTTTTTCAATTTTTCGTTGTTTGGTTTGAACGAGTCTGTAGTAAATTATGTCATGACTGACCATGTGATTTTGTACCTCTAGTGGTGTACATTTTATTGTGCTATGATAGGTGTCAATATAATAACTTATAGCTTTGTTAATTTGGGTAGCAATGGGTTGTTTTTCCTCAAGGCTTAGTGTCCTTATTTTTTCCGTTAAAGTATTGTTTAGTCTTTCTATATCACTGTTACCTGTGTGGCTATTAGGTTTTGTCGAATGGTACTCTATACTTTCTTTCTGCAAAAATTCTCTGACGTTTCCTTAATTAAATTCGTTATCAAAAACAACCTTTTTGGGCTTTTCTTTTATTGCTATATACTGTTGTATATTACTGACGTTTTTGGAGTTTCTGTAATAAAGAATTTGTTTTTTATCGGTTTTCTATCATATTTTCCGCCACTACATATATCGCAATTGTTTATAACTTTGTGAATATATGTTTTTAAGCTAGGATTATATATGTGGGATTTTAATTTTTCACATGTGGGTATGATACCACAATGACCGCTTTCATTTTTATGAAACAGGGAAATTTGGGTTTTTAACTCATCCTCTGATAGTTATCTCTAGCAAGTTTTGTGCACTTTACAAATTTAAGATCATTGTTAGAAGTGTACCCCTTTTCGATGAGTTTCTGTAATTGGTAGTACTCATGATCACTTAAATTTGTATATATTCCTACTTTCCCTTTACCGAGTTCTCTACGTAAAATATTTAGTGCTTGATTGTTGACTAAGTCGTTTTTTTCGATAGATATTCTTTTATTACCGAAAACTGTTGTGACTTGTTGTTGTTTCTTTTCTACAAATATAATTTGTGTTGTGAAGCTGTTCACTACAGTTTCTAAAATGGGTACCTCATGGCCCAAGTTTTCTTCATGTGAATGAACTGTTTGAACTTCTAGTGAATTTTCGATGTCTTGGTTGGAATTTTCTATTGCCTGATACTCTATTGCTTCTCTAGTATCTAACTCATCTTCCCAGTGGTTTATTTCATCTTCTTTAATATGACTTAGGAAATCAGCAATATTATTATTTTTTCCTTTTATATAGTCGAGATTGAAATTATATTCTCCTAGGTTTATTAACCATCTTTGGAGCCTAGGACTTATGTCCTTTTCGGTGTGTTTGATCATTAACCATTTTAAAGGTTGGTGATCACTTTGTAGGTTAAACTGTCTACCAAATATATAGGGCCTAAAGTACTTGACTGCCCAGACAATTGCCAATAGTTCTTTTTCAATAGTGGCATAGTTAGTCTTATGATTGTTTAGAGTTCGTGATGCATATGCAATTGGGTGTCCATCTTGAGACAGAACTCCTCCGATTGCAAAATCGCTTGCATCAGTTGTTATCGTACACTTTTTTTCGAAACTTGGATATCTAAGTATTGAAGAATTGGTAACTAAGTCTTTGAGTTTGTCAAATGCTGTAATGTAACTTGGGTTACATAGATTTATTTTATTTTTTTTTTTTTTCGAAATTTGGATATGTATGTATTGGAGAATTGGTAACTAAGTCTTTTAGTTTGCCAAATTCTGTAATGTAACTTGGGTTACATAGATTTATTTAATTTTTTTTTTCAGGCATGATGTCATTGGATATGCTATTTTAGCATAGTCTTTTATAAATTTTGTATAAAATCCCGACATCCCTAGAAATTTTTTTTTTTTTTTTTTTTTTAACTTGCTAATTATTTATTGAATCTTCTCTTTATATGAGACTAACAATAATTATACAACTCTTATTAATAACTATTAATTAACAGTTCACATGAACTATAATATGATACCACGTCCCTAGGGTCTATCGCTGGGTTGGTAGATCATTGCGTCGAAGGCGTGATCGGCTGCGCAATCTGGTTAGACCTCTCGCGAGATGGTTAGGGTGCGACGAAAGCTTGTCAAAGTACTTTACTTTGTGTGCTGCTATTACATCTTTGACTGGTGGAATGTTTAAATCTTTTTGAATGTTTTCGTTTCGAACGTACCACGGCGCCCCGGTGATAGTTCTCAGGATTTTTGACTGGGCCCTCTGGACAATGTCAATGTTGCTGTTGCTGGCACTCCCCCATAGCTGAGAGCCATATGTCCATATAGGTTTTAGCACCGAATTGTAGAGCAAGACCTTGAGGTCAAGACAAAGGGGCGAGCGAGCGTTGATTAGCCAATGAAGGCTGTTGGCTTTTAATTTTAATTGTGTCCTCTTGGCTTCGATGTGTCTGCGCCATGTGAGTCTTCTATCAAGGTGTACTCCTAGGTACGTCACTTCGTTTGCTTGCGGGAGTGCAGTATTGTTTAATTTGAGTTGTGGGCAATTTTGCCTGTTTAGGGTAAAAGTAACGTGCTTGCATTTTTGTTCATTTATTTTTATTCGCCAATCCGACAACCATTTCTCTACGTTGGCCAGATGAAGGGTTAATTGTGCAGATGCTTGTATGGGGCATTTTGAGCGGCTGAGAATAGCTGTATCATCGGCAAAGGTAGATGTTGTTAATCGCCTGTTTGTTGGGATGTCTGCTGTGTAGATGACATATAATGTTGGCCCAAGTACACTGCCTTGTGGAACTCCAGCTCCGATATTGTGGTCGTCGGACATGGTTGTATTACACCTTACTACAAATTTTCTACCGTAGAGGTATGACTTTAAAAGCTTATGTGTGTTATTGGGAAGCGATGTTTTGATTTTGTACATAAGACCTTCTAACCAAACTCTATCGAATGCTTGAGAGACATCCAGAAATATTGCTGTGCAGTATTCTCGATTTTCAAATGCGTTTCTTATTTCCGATGTTATACGATTCACTTGCTCAATGGTTCCATGTTTTTCGCGAAAGCCGAATTGATGCGATGGGATTTTGTTGTGCATTCTTAAAAATGGATTTATCCGAGTCAGCAAGCATTTTTCAAAAAGTTTGGATAAGCACGATAGTAGACTTATAGGCCTGTACGATGATGCAATTGTGCGGTCTTTTCCTGGTTTTGGTATCATTATGATGATTGACTTTTTCCATCTCTCTGGAAAGTGCCCAAGTTTTGTGATGGCATTGAAAAGGTGGGTGATAGTGCCAAAGGCACAGTAGGGGAGCTCAATAATCATTTTTGGAGTTATTAGGTCGCAGCCTGGTGATTTTTTCGGGTTTAGTTGCTTTTTAATGATGTTAATGATTTCGTTTGGGTTAAACTCGATTGGCTCATGATCAACTTCAGAGTCATTTGTTGAAGTCGGTAGTGTAAACCCGTTTGTGGGGGGATTTGGTTGGAACACATTTTCAAGATGAGTGGCAAATGTGCTGGCTCTATCTTCATCACTGCGGGCCCAGCCGCCTACGGAATTTCTTATAGGCATCACCGTTTCTGTCGGCATGCTAAGACTTGAATGTGCTTTCCAAAGTGAATTTTTTGTGCAGGAAGTTGATAACTTCTCTATATAGCGTCGTTGAGCATACGCTTCTTCTTGCTTCAAAGCTCTGCTGAGTTTGCGTGTGGCATCTTTCAACCGTTGCTGTGAACATGGCGATCTGTGTGATTGCCATTCTCGCCGAAGGCGTCGCTTTTCGAGGACGAGCTGCTCGATTTGCAGATTTGTCTTTTTTTGGCTGTGTGGTGCGTATGTAGTTTGGGGTGTTGAAATGCGAGCTGCGGTGACAAGGAGTGACTCTAGTGCATTTACAAAGCTGTCGATTTCAGCTTCAACGTTGATGAGAGGTTTTAGCTCGATGTGGGAACTTATATATTTTTTGTATCTAAGCCAATTGGTTTTTTGTGAAGTCAGTCTAATCGGTTGATCTACGTTTTTTGGATGTCGGAGCAAATTAATGAGGACAGGCGAGTGGTCAGACGACAAGTCTAAGAGACATTCAGCGCTTATCAGGTTTCGAGGAATATTTTTAGTGATTGCAAAGTCAATTAGATCGGGCAGTTTCTTGGAGTCTGTCGGCCAGTATGTTGGTCTGCCGGGAGAAATATGGCCGAGCTTGTTGTGGGCTTTAATAATTGCATTATAAAGCTGTTTTCCTTTTGGATTCACCAGACGAGATCCCCAGTGTGTGTGCTTCGCATTATAGTCACCTGCTGCTATAAAGTGTTCTCCTAGTGAGTTGAAAAACTGCATGAATTCACCTTCAGTTATGGTGAAGCGAGGGGGGCAATACACTGCGGCTAGAGTAAGTTTGTTACCACTATCCAATTGTATTTGTATAGATGTTGCCTGTAGATGACTTTCAGCAAACTCTTTATGACAGTGATGCTTGATACGGTTTCGAATTAGAATTCCAGTCCCACCATGTGCTTTGCCGTCGGGGTGATTTGTACCGTAGAATGAGTAGCCTTGTAGTTTAAAGTTATATTTGTTTGTAAGATGTGTTTCTGAGAGTAGCATTACGTCGATGTGTTTGTTGAGAAGAAAGAGAGCTAACTCAAGTTTGTGCTGTGAAACGCCGTTAGCATTCCACATAGATATTCGTAGCGAAGCCATTGATTATTTTGATTGCTGCGATACCAACATTTGTATCAACAGATTTTGGTTTCGCATTAAGTCTTGCATGGTTGTCCGCATAAATGACATAAACTCCATAAGGCTTTGTTGCAGGTTGCTTATCATTGCTTCAAATTTGTTCTGTTGCTGCTCCGGTGGTTGATGCTGTTGATCCATGTTCAATTCTATGTGTGCTGGCCGTGATTGATGTATATGTGGGGCGGGGGGCACCAGTCCTGTTTTTAGCGCACTTGCGAATGTAACGTTTTTGACCAAGTTTTCGGAACCAAATGAAGATCTTGCTGCAGTCGAAAAGAAGACATCTGGGTTTGATTTGGAGGCTATGAACGGTACGTTTTGAGTGCGTGCGGTGGTGACTCGCTGGTGGAGTCGACTTTTCATCTCCTTGTATATCGGGCATCCCTTGTAGTTAGCTGTGTGATTGCCACCACAATTACCGCACTTTTTTGTGCTGGGGTCGTCTTTGCTTGCTGGGCAGTGTGCGGAGTCATGAAGCTCCCCGCAAACTACGCACACCGGGCGAAGTGTGCAGTACGATCTTGTATGGCCATATTCTTGGCAATTCATACATTGTACCGGGCCTTTGCGTTTGTGTGGCTCTTCTACTGTGATTCTACGGTGCAATAGAAACTGAAGTTTATATATTGGGTGCACATCGTTTTTCTTTAAGGGCTTGTTTTCTGGTTCAAGTTCTACCTTGAACAGCGGTTGAGGCTTTCTATCCTTATTTAAGATATTGAAGACTGTCTTGGCGGTAAAGCCTTTTTCTTGTAGCGCTGTAGCTACTTCTGCAGGTGTTACATCAGGCTCAATGCCTTTTAGTACAACTTGCAGTCCCTTGCTGCTTTTCAGTTGGTATGTGTAAAAATTTGTTTTACTGTCGTTCAGATGCTTCGACAGTACTCTATAACTATCTTCTGACTTCGTTTGGACTTTAGTTTCATGAATTTTACCCTTTACAAGGGGAATTATATGAAAGTTGCCCGCACCAATAAGCTCTATTATTTTGTTAACGAGAGCATTGGAACTTTTCTCACGGATATATATAGGAGGTGGCTTTGGCTTCTTTTTATCACCTTCATTAGCTTCAGAGGGCAGATCGTCAAAATTGTCTGCCAGAATTTCAAAACGGTTAGAATTAGTAGACTTTTCGCTCGTGTCTAAGTTGGAATTGTTGCGGGTGATTTTTGGCTTAGAATTCAGAGGGCTCAACTTTCTTTTAATCTGAATGTAGCGATCCATTCCAGTCTGCACTGCCGGCCTAACTTTTTCGTTGTTTGCGTTTTGTTTTACTGACAGCGCTGCAGTCGTTGTAGAAGTGTTGTTTTTATTTAGCTCATAGCTGGCGTGCGTTGCCATCGATGGAATTGAGCGGGCAGTTGACACCGTTGCAGTTGTTGTTGTAGTTACTGTTGCGGTAGTTAAAGAGACTGCTGTGCTAGTCATTGCAAATACTTGCGTATGAGCGCTCTCTGCGCTCTGCAGATTTTGAGTTGTGGACGGCAGCGACGGAGAGCAAGAGCGCGCTCTCTCGCTCGTTATGTTTAGGTAAAGGTTTTTCGGGTTCGGGTTGATTGACCGCGACCGATCTAAATTAGCAATTTTGTCGGGGGCGACGAAAGAGAAGTACGCGTTGTTCCGTTGCAAAGAGAGCCGACGCTCATCTTGCTCACGTTGCACTTGGCTACGAATATCGTTTTGACTCATCATCGACGGGGTGTCGAATGAAGTGTGGCTTATTATTGTTTATTAATTTGATTATGATAATTAATTGTTGGTTAATTAAAAGTTTTAGTTTTGTGCAATTTCATTGCACTAAGCGTCTTTTCGCGATGTACAATATTTATTATATCAATTTAATCTCACTGCACTTTTGAGTTTGGGAATGTTTTTTTTTTTTTTTTTTTTTTTCTGGAGCACAAATTAAACACGTCTGCATGCGACGAAAGGTGTGGCCGAAAAATCCCTAGAAATGATTTAATTTTCCTCTGTGTGTTTGGTAATTTGAGGTTTCGTATAATCTCAACCTAACTAGAATCTGGTTTTATTCCTTTATTAGTGAGAACATCTCCTAGGAATTGTGTTTCTTTCTTAAGAAAGTTACATTTGTCAATTTGTATTTTTAATTTCGCTTTTCTAAGGTCTTTGCATATTGCCCAGAGATTATCGTTATGTTCCTCTAATGATGTACCAAATACTAGTATATCGTCCATATAGACGACACATGTTTTATTGATATGTTTCTTTAGTACTTTATTCATTAGTCTTTGGAATGTAATGGGGCGTTTTTAAGCCCGAATGGCATTCTTGTGTTGAGAAAGCTGTTTTCGGTTGGTCTTCTTCTTTTACTGATATCTGGTGAAAACCTTTCTCTTAGTCAAGTGTAGTGAATACTATAGATCGACCTAGTTTGTCTAGTAAATTATTTAAATTAGGAATTGGGAATTTGTCATCGACTGTGACTTCATTAAGTCGACGGTAGTCTATGACGATCCTGTATTTTTTCTCTCCTGAATTGTCTAATTTTTTTCTACTACCCAAAGGGGTGAATTGTATGGTGAGTTGTTTTCTTTAAATTGTTTTGCTTTAGCATCTGACTTATTTGTTTTTCTATCTCTTGTTCGTATATTTGGGGGTACCTATATATTTTTGAATATATTGGTTTCTCTGTACTTGTTATTATTTCGTGTTGTATTTCACTTGTTACTGATAAGGTATCGCCTTCTTTGAAAAAAAGATCTTCAAATTCATGAAGAAATTTTAGTGTTGTTTCTTTTTCCTCATTATTTAAATGATCTAAGTTGATTCTTTGTTTCCAATCTTTTTCTTCAATACTTTGAAAGGTGGAAATATTGTACATTGTTTCTGGGTATTCATAATCGACAAAGTATAGCTTTTTCCCTAATATGTTGACAAATCTTTCTACTGTATCAATTTTTGCTTTGAACGCTGTGAGAAAATTTTGGCCAATTATAGCCGAAAGATTTTTATTTTCGAAGTTTATAATTTTCCATTGAAGAGTGCCTTTATAGGGAAATTCTTCTGGAAATGGAGTAACCACAGCGTATTTTACTTCATTTGATCCGTTGAGCGTTTTGAAAAAGCATGGTTTAGTCATTTTGATTTTTAGATAATACTCGTTTAATACATTTTCTTTTATTATACTAGTTGTCGACCCGGTATCGATCAAACATTTGATTTTTTGTTTTCCGATTGAGATTACTATTATGGGAAGTGCTGATTTGGGCATGGTACTAAAAAATTTACTTCTTCGTCCGAGGTGTTTTGTTCTTTTTCAATGGTTTCGATTTCCATTGGTATACAAGTCTGTCTAGTATTGTAAGTGTCCACACTCATATGTGAGTTTCGGGTTTGTCCTGAGTTGTTATCTTTTCGATAGTTCGAAGAGTTTTGGTTTGGTTGTTTACTGTCGTGATTGATGTTGTTCTGTTTTATTTGTGTATTGTTCGTACTATTCAGAGAACCGTATTTAGAATTGTAGTTTCTGTGGTTTGGTTTCGAGTTATTGTTAACTTTATTTTGATTATTGTGGTAGTGATGTTTTTCGGCACCTGCTGTTGATCTAACCTGAAATCTCTCTTTTGATTCGTCTAGTCCCTTTAGTTTCAATATTTAATAAACAAGTCATTAATGGTAATGTCCTGGTCTATGTGTACCCTATATGGAGTATCTATTTTATTGGTCAGTATGTTTAAAAGTTCTTTGTCTACCTTTCAGGTGTGTATATTTCTGGTTTGTCTTCATCGAACAGGTAACAGGTATTCATATATATTTTTTGCTTTTTCAAAAATGTTAAAGAGCTCTCTTAAATTACTTACTTTTATAAATCTGCATTTATCAAAAACCTCGTCGTATGTTGTGCTTGGTTTTAATTGGTCCATTAGTTTTCTTTTAATGTTGCTCCAGTCTGCGTTGGTATCCAGTTGCTTCATGAATCCTTTGGCGGATCCTTATGATGTTGACTCCTGATCAGTTGTTGATCAGTTGTTCATCTCTTTCGCAAAGTCCAATCAATGTTTCCACTGAACTTATAAACGATAGAAAATCATGTTGATCGTCTAGAGATCGAAGTTGTCTAAATTGTTGAAGAACATCTTTTTTTGTTAGCCAGGGTTGTGGCTGTTGTTGTTGTAGTTGTTGTTGTAGCTGTTGTTGTTGTAGCTGTTGTTGTGGCAGCTGTTGTTGTAGCTGTTATTGAAGATTGGTGATCATCTCTTCTTGTCGAAGGATGACTCCTTCCAATTGTTCTTTATTTGCCTGGTTATCCATGTAATACTCTTGATTTGTTCTTTTGTTGATATCTTTTGATATTGGCTTCTACGACTGCGCCAATTATGTTTAATTAATAACACTTAGTTATATTTAATTATATTTTATTTATTGAACATCGAACTGCTTCGTTCAGCTTCGGTTTTAAAACTAAACTCTTAACGTTAATTTATTCTATGCGACACATCTAAGTGCCGTTGTCTTACATTTAAATAAACATCAACATGTCGCCGACGTTTGTTTACTATAACGTCGCCGATCTTTGTTTATAAGAACGATTTATGCTAACTCTGTGGTTCCCAGCATAAATCGATCTTGTTTACAATTCTTTTTTTTGTCTTAATATTTCATCAGACCGATTTATGCTGACTCTGTAGTTCCCAGCATAAATCGATCTTGTTTATAAATACTTTTCTATTATTACAGTAAGTATTTCTAAACAAGATCGATTTATGCTGACTCTGTAGTTCCCAGCTTTATAAATACTTGTTTATGTTTATAAATACTTTTCTATTATTACATTGACATTGGGGTTGGTTGGACACGTAACTCGTGGGCTACCGGATCGGTAATTCCTCGGCCCTTACTTCTCAGCGACGGCCATAAGGATGGAATGTCCGGAGTGATGATCGGAACGTTGGTTGGTATGGAGGGTAAAATATTACTTTTGAATTTTTTAGTTTCCAGGCGAGGTGTACAGCGATGAGCACTAGATCCATCATGGAGTTCAGCGCAGTGTTGTGTCGCCTTGTAATGTCGAACGAGTGGATTACTTCGTTGTTTTATTGCACTGCGTCTAGGTGAAATTTTTCCAGGGTCACTCTGATGGTTTTATTTCCAACGATATTGTTTGTTGAAGGCAGAAAAAATTTCGGGTGTTCTTCTATTGTTAGTAGTACGTTGTTTTATATTGCGCCGTTTGTGTACACGGTGCAATTGGAGTACATTATGATGAAGGAGCCGTTACCAGTTATTGGCTTTGTACATGTTGATTCAATCAAGATTTTGTCCGCGTTGAATACGAATATAACTTCTTTTTCTGGCTGGAAGATGTTTGCTAGCGTGTCTAACACGCGGATGTTCCAGAACTCATATTTTCGTTTAACAAGTTGTGTAAACAGCTGGTGCTGTTTCCAGTGCCAGGAGTGTCAGGTTCATTACAATTCAACATACTATCCAATGAAGTAAATTTTTCTTTATAACTGATAGTATTCTTATTGTTGAATGCCACACATTTTGGCGTGATTACAAATTGGTTTTTATTGATTGGTAGCGGTATTATTCTGGCAAATGTATATTTTTCTTTAGTGAACATTGGTATTTGTATAAATTAAGAAGAATCTTCAGTTATTATTTTTTATGTAATTTATTAGAGGCACCTTAGTGCTTTATTATTTTATTATAGCTTATTCTTGATAGTTACTAAGCACTAGTGCTGTAGTCATTTCTATTTAAAGTTAAGACCTTGATTGGTTTTTAGCACGTTTGTACAACTATGAGTCTAATTTAGAACTGGCCTATGAAGCTAACATAATTCAAAACCTAAGCTAAGCTGCGCTGCCTTTGCCGCTATAATTGCTGATTAGCTGAAATTCGGCTGCTGTCTTCTTGCATTCGCATCCGTTCTTACAGACATGTCGTCAGCAGAACGGAGTTTGTGCCGTTTCCACGAATGCTTGCGCAACGGACACACGATACTTATGCTGGACGGCCGGACGGACAAGCAAAGCTCGTGTTGGGAATGCTGACGGTCATAACTTATATTAAAAATCAGCTCGCTGTTTTCTATGATTGTTATGAGCTTAAGTAGGTTGTACATATGTTCTATTGAGCTTACACACTAGTAAATATATGTATTTTGACGAAAGAAAAATCGTGCACTTATACGTTTAATTTTTAAACGGATTTGTAACGAAATCTTCTTTATTTTTTCGTTTTTATATAAGTAAAGATCTTTTAATTAAGTTTATTACTTTTTATTTGACGGACCGAGCCGGTTGCATATCCAGCGAGAACTAAAACTACCAAATCGAAATGCTTAAAGTCTAAGCTAGCCCTAGCGTCCAAGTTGCTGACATTGCGCCTCGTGCATGGTGTCCAATTCCCGCGACGCCAACAGCAGCGCAGCAGCGGTCAACTTGCGCAACTTATTGTCGCTGCTTGTTGACTTTGCAACAACTTCTTCTTCATGCTGTTGCCGGGTGATCGAGTTAACTCCTCTCTTACTTAAGTGGAGGCCGTCCTCGGACTTCTTGAAGTTCTCAATGATGGTCAGTATATCGTGTTGCCCTTGAGTTGCCCGATGATTCCTGTAGGCTTTATGCAATGCATAGCAGCAGACCAACAGTACGATTACGCTCAATCCGGATATTAGAGGTCGCCTTAGCAATCCCTTAATATTTCTTAGTGGCCTGTTACGTTGATAAGCGTAGATGTTGCCGGACCGGGGAGCTTGTTGACGTAGTTCCGTAGATTCCGGTAGAGTGAGCCGTTAACCATTACCTCTTCGTCAAATGTAAGAAGGAATGTTCCAGCGATCAATTTTTCGTATGGTCACCATTTACAAGGACTGTATCATCGTTGATTATGATGACACCTTCATGAGGGAGATTGGTTCCAGGTGGCTTGGTCTTGTAGTGCAGTGTGCTGTGCCGCCCGAGTGTAGCTGTTGGGCGCATGTCGTGTAGGGCAGCTTTCTATAGAATGTAGTGGTGAGAGTTGTGCTGCAATTGCCAACCGGAAGTACTTCGTTTCCGCAGTCTGCAATGGTGTTTTCGTCGGCGAGGTTTAGGACCTTAAAGTTATGCTGAACGGGGTAGATAATAATTCTCTTACAAGTTACGCTAGGCTTAGGATATCTGATTAAAAAATGTAGAAAATCATCGCTTAATAAAACTTTAATTAATGCTACTTCTATCAACTCTGTTACTGTAATGTTTGTAGAACGCTCATTAATAATGTTCTGTAAATCATTTGAGTCCAATAGGGCGGGGTTAATAATTCCAATCTTCGTAAGTGTTATCGACAGCATCAATGCTTCGAGTTCTGAGATTAAAATTCTGTTTCTCGATAGCAAGGCGTTTACTATTTGGACATTAAAGCTGTTGCTCAAAAGCGATCTTATTGTTTCCGATTTTATTGCCGGTTCGTTATCGCAATATATTGTTTTAGTGCGGTGAAAAATATTCATTAATTGTAGGATTGCTGTCTGTATATCTATTATTGTTCTGGAAGCAATGGGTTGCGAAATGGCGAATTTAGAAAATTTGTCGACGCAAGTAAGAAAATATTTCTTGTCCGTTGAGAACACATCGACATGCAAAATCTCGCCTACGCAAAAGGGAATGGGTGTTTCTCCCAATACCTGCCTTTGTGGATGGCGGTCGTATTTTCCTCTCTCGCAAATTTTGCAATTAGCGATTTTTGTCTGGTTTTTTCTCCGAACATAATAATAGTTCGGTCTGAATCTATTTCGGTTTTTTCAATTATTATCTGATTTCTGAAACAGTTAATTGGTTTGCCAGTTGATTCTATGGTGTAGATGTATGATAGCTCGCTATGAATAGTAGGGAAAGAGCATCTGCTACATAATTTTCCTTCCCAGGTTTGTAAAAAATTTGTTCATTATGTTCGTCGATAAAAGAGGAAGGACCTGACATTAAACAGTGTTGTTGGCTGCTCATATTTACGTATAGCTTCTTCTTTTTTAGGGCAAGTTGTGATGTCCCCGCGTGATACAATGAAACCCAAATACTCGACAGAATCTTTGAAAAAATTCGATTTTTCCCGCGATACCCTCATGTTTGCCTCATACAATCTGTCTAGGACCCATGCTATATGTTTTACGTGGTCTTCCATATTTTCCGAGTATATAATAACGTCGTCAGCGTAAACATAAAATTATTTCCCGATTTGCTCCCTGAGTATGTCGTCGATCGCCCTATGAAAAATACTCGGTGCATTCTTCAGTCCAAAAGGTAGTCTGCAAAATTCATATTTTGCGTTCCCCACCGAAAAAGCTGTTTTCTCTCTATTTTTCTGCCAGTAAAATCTGATGAAAGCCGGATTTTAAGTCTAACGTCGTAAAGTATTTAGCTTTTCCTAAATTAGACAAAATGGAGACTACGTTAGGTATTGGATATTTGTCATCTATTGTTTTTAGGTTCAACTTCCTGAAATCTATAACAAGGCGTTTTTTAGTGTTTCCAAGTTCGTCCGTCCCTTTTTTATCTATTGTTATATGGCGACCTGGATGGCCTTATTATGTCATCTTTTAATAAGTTTTGAGTTTCTGAGTTTACAATATCTGCTACACCTAAGGGATACGGATATAATTTGGAATAAATTGGCTCTTCATTTTCGGTACGGATAGTGCCTATAATATTAGTATTATAGAGGTGTGATTCTTTGGGGCGGCAAAGACGTTGGTTCGGTTCTGTAACATTTTTTGAAATTGTGAAGTAATGGTCTCCGGAACTTTAATGTTTTCAATTTTGGTAAAATTAACAATTGTGCATTTCAGAAATTGTATATTTTCGGACGAGGTATTATTATTATTAGTTTTTTGTTTTTAAAATCAAATTTTATGTTATTATGGTTAAGTGTGTCCAGTCCGATAATTCCGTCGAATGTAGTGAGGTTGTGTAATATAAAGAATGTAGTATATGTGTCGAAGAGATGCATAGTGCATTTTTGATTTACTGTGTTGTGTCCATGTATTGATTTTACCTTAAATGAGTTTTTCACTGGAACAACTCCTTTATGCTCTTTAAGTGGTTTTATGTAATTTTTCGAAGCCCCTGTGTCTATTAACAGTTTTATTGTTTTCCCTGCAATTGTTCTTTCTATGAACGGTAGCAGGGAGTTGTGCCTAAAAAATTGATTTGGTCATACTTTGCGAGGTCATCTTGTATGTTTTCTGTTTCCTGCTCGGCTTCGGTTTGGTACTCTAAAGTGTCTTGTTCAGATAGCGATTCGTCTTGAGCTAAATGATTAAGTCTCTGTTGTTTTGCTCATGTTAGCCTGGCTGTGCCGCTATTTGGTCTTTTGACCGTTTGTCCTGGAATATTATATGCAATGGGCTGTCTAAATCGCGAGGAACGGTCCACATCCGTTGGTTGTGGATGCTCCTGTTTTGGGGAGGGCACCTGAGTTTGTGCTTGTCCCTGTCTTTTATTGAAATATGGGTTTTTTCCGTTAGGGTTATTTTCTGCTGAAGAGTTTTTATTCTGTTTGTGTTCATTTTTTTGGAATTTTACTTCCATGCTTCTAGCATAGTTGCTAGCAAATGTGTACCGTTCGTGGTTTGATTCCACTTCCTGGGCCAATGCCAAGGCAGAAGGGAGGTCTTTCGGACGTGCCGAGAAGAGAACGTCACTCAAAGATTTTTTCGTTCCGGACACAAACACTCGCAATGCGTCATTTCTGTGCTTTTCATTCAATTTAGAGGCTATGGTACTGTCATAGGTCATGATCGTTTTGTTTTTTAACAGCGTCAGTTTCTTTATTACTTCGTCGTAGTATTGTAGAAGTGCCAAATTTCCCTGTTGTAAAGTTGACATTTTCTGTTCTATAAGATATATGGGGCGTTTGTCCGCATATGTAAAGTCTAGTCGGTTTATTATTGCCTTAAAATTAAGCGGTGTATCGAAAAACGCCAGAACCATATCTGCTGGTCCTCGTATTTTATTTCTCATTATCCCTAATGCTTGGTAATGTTTAGAGCTGCCTTCGTAATTCTCATAAGTCTTATATGCTGTATGAGCAGCCTTCCTCCAAGAAACGTACGTTTGATGTTTACCCTCAAATTCTGGCAACGACTTGATAATATCTAATGTTTCATTGCATGTGACACCAGGAATTTCTGCATCCCTATCAGTTTCTACTTCAGGAGCCGTTACACTTAAATTGTCTATGCGATTATTTAGGGTATTTATTTGGGTATCGAAAGCCTCTTTTTGTGCAGTAAGTGCGCTAGTTACTGCTGCATCTATTATTGCTTTAAGTTGCTCGTACGTTATAGTCATTTTAGTTTTTTTATTCGGTTTCGTAGTTAGGATTCCCAAATCTTTTAAGTCTTTCAATTATAGCTTCTAACTCACTGTCACTGTTACTGTCACTGTCACTCATGAATTTTTATTTAAAGAACAAATTTAAATTATCCACTAAGGTTGGAATTTTAACACCATGTAATTGAAAAAATTTGTTTCTGTTTTTTTTTCTAAACCAATGAGCGGTCTACTTACATGATATTTATTAATAAAATAGATTTATTTAATGTTGTTGATCGTTCACTGCTGCCGTCGGTGTTGACGTGGAGTTGCTTCCAAATTTTTGGTTCAACGATGTCTTCTGTCGCTGGTTTGTTGTTTGGTTGCTGCTTTCGTCGGTGTTGACGTGGAGTTGATTCCAAATTTTTGTTTCAACGATGTCTTCTGTCGCTGGTTTGTTGTTTAGTTGCTCCTTCCGTCGGTGTTGACGTGAAGTTGCTTCCAATTTTTTGTTTTAACGATGTCTTCTGTAGCTGATTTTTATTTATGAGTTCACTTCGGTTGGGCGCCAGTAAAGATCTTTTAATTAAGTTTATTACTTTTTATTTGACGGACCGAGCCGGTTGCATATTGTGCGAGAACTAAAACTACCAAATCGAAATGCTTAAAGTCTAAGCTAGCCCTAGCGTCCAAGTTGCTGACATTGCGCCTCGTGCATGGTGTCCAATTCCCGCGACGCCAACAGCAGCGCAGCGGCGAATAATTTCGTCAGCGAAGCGGCGGTCAACTTGCGCCACTTATTGTCGCTGTTTGTTGACTTTGCAACAACTTATTTATTCTTGCTGTTGCCGGGAGATCGAGTTAACTTATATAACCAATAAAAACTTAAGAATAAGTAAAGAAATATATTTAAATGGAAAAGTAAAATGATATAAATTAATAAGTAATTTTATGTGTTGGCATAAGTATTTTGACAAGAATGTAATATTTAAAAAAAAAGGTTTAAACTTAACAAACGATGAAAAATTAAGAAGATATTAGTAAAATGTATCTAGTGACATTTTGATTCTTGAAAAATTCGTATTTTTCTTATTTTTTTATCGTCTAACACATATTTTGGAACAATTTTTAGTTTTGCCAGCAGCAAGCTGTCCGTTATACCATTTACGTGTTTTTTTAGTAGTTCTATATTGTAACTTATTTAATTGATGGCCTGCATTGGTTGCATTTTAATGTTGTCTTCTTCAAATTCTTTACTTATTTTGTTTTCGAAGTTGGAGAAAAATTTGTTATCAAGCTTTGTTCTTTGTTTATGTGAAAAGCAACTTCTTCGAATCTTTTCGAGATTTCTTTATTAAACTTGGCTTGTTCGTTAAAATTGTTTGATAGCGATGTTTCTGTTTCCGCTAGTTTGTCTACTTTGATTAAACAGCCCCAGTTTTCCCAGTAGAGAGTTTGTTTTATTTTTTAGTTGGCCCAGTTTAGCTTTTGGGACAGTCAAGGGGTCTACGTAGTCGTCGTTCAGTCGGATATAGTCGATCGCGTCATATAACTTTTGTATGCATTTATAGTACGCTTCAGTGTCTATTACGTGGTTTATGGTTTTATTGGATTTGACGAGCAAGGCTTCGCCTAGGTAAATTTTTAGCAACGGGTGCTGAATCGTAAATCAGACAGACGGAAAACACTGCGTAAAAGAAAAAATAATGAGATGCTTTATTTTCAATGCTTCGTGCGTCTAATTTAAGACTTATGAATTTTTTGTGATCTGGTAGCGACCATAGTAGGCCCATTGGCTAAAAGGGCTATGTGTTTTGAAAATCGAGGTGATATTTGGTTCTCCTGTATGTTTCGTACTGGAATGTATGGCGTTATTGTATGTGAGTAGTGTGTATATGGTGTCGAT
Source organism: Phortica magna (assembly GCA_037044515.1). Taxonomy (NCBI): domain Eukaryota; kingdom Metazoa; phylum Arthropoda; class Insecta; order Diptera; family Drosophilidae; genus Phortica; species Phortica magna. The sequence continues at coordinate 764 of JBAMBP010003322.1, read as the reverse complement.
GTTACTTGTAAAATTTAATTTGTCCTTGTCATTGTATAGCATGTCGGAATGCCGTCGACAGAGTTTATAAGGAGTGTATTTCTTCTTTGTTTAAGTGGTCTGTTATTATTCTGTCAATGCCTTCAGAGTTGTGGTATAGTATTCCCGTTAGGGTGCGTTTCATTCGTTTCGTCAAATTAGTTTTTCTTTTACTTAAGAACGAATAATAGTTTTTCGAGATAAAACTCGTAATCGTCATCGGGTCTAATGACTACTTCCAGTTTGCCAGTACCGTTAGTAGCAGTATAAAATCCGTCTTTGTTTACTAGTACGGGAATATTAGAAAAGTTTCTGTCGCTGAGTCAAAAAGTCAAAGAGGAGTAAGTCAACATTGTCGTTTCGTGTTTGTCGCTTGTTTTGTTGTTGGGGGTATGGCCCAGTGCCTTGCCCTCTATCGCTTGTGTTTTATCTTTGTTTTGTCTTTGCCTCATTGGCAACATTTATTTGATTGTTGTTTCTTAGGATTGAAATTAGTTCGGTTCGAATTTTTGTAATATCGAAGAAGAGTTGTCCTATTGACATGTTGTCTGAAAAGGTCTGCATTTCACATAGCAAAATTGCTGTTAAATGATTAAACACGTCTGCCTTGTTTTAGGCTTTTATCGAGAGTGTTCTTCTCGGTTTTATTCGTTCCCATTCTCTGATCTATGTAATGGATCTATTGTGTCAACAATTACTCTGTCGAAAGCGGATATTGGTGTTTCAGTTATTGTTAGGTAATTAAG